>CM049830.1:597605-677605 GCA_027422435.1 Schizopygopsis pylzovi | reverse complement strand
TGAAAGAGGATGAATTTTTGCATGATTCAGATTTTTTTTTTTTTGCTAAATAATATCGTTTTCACCCGTATTTTACATTAGTATTTTAATTGTTAATTTTATTATCAGTGTATTTGTATTATTTAAACCAGCATAAATAAAGCATTATAACTATAC
The DNA here is from genome assembly GCA_027422435.1 of Schizopygopsis pylzovi. Taxonomy (NCBI): domain Eukaryota; kingdom Metazoa; phylum Chordata; class Actinopteri; order Cypriniformes; family Cyprinidae; genus Schizopygopsis; species Schizopygopsis pylzovi. The sequence goes on along the minus strand of CM049830.1, from coordinate 677,449 downwards.
CATGAGGTATAAATAAATAGCATTTATTTTTTCACATTAGAAATCTGGAGGAGATAAATATTATTTTTTTCATGAAAATATTCACAGTGCAAAAAATCATAAGGCATCATCATATTTTGCATTAAGAAAACTCTACAATACAGTCTAATTTGTTAACATTAATTTACTAAAACACAAACTAACAATGAACAATAAGCATGTATTAATCTCAGTTAATGACAATTTACCTCATAATTATAATTAAAAGTTGTATCTGTCAACATTAGTTAATGGACCCGAGCTAATGTGAACTATAGTTGTGTTTTAACTAACGTTAACAACGATTAATAAATGACAAGTATTGGTTGATTAATATATTGGTAATGTGCATTAATTTATTATCGGTATTTGTATTGATAAAGGCTGCACTAAATCATGTATCTCATTACCATGAGTTTTAAGTAAAAGCAATTTGTTTCCAGGTTTCTGGAGTTTTATCTTCTTCACGATATTGCTACAGTGATTAAGGTGGCATTTTTGCAGAGAACTCTAAATCAGTCTAAGTTACATTTTTACCCAGAAACAGTCAGCTAACAATGAAGTCATAAGCTGAGTTAATCTCAGTTATTGACAATCTTCACCGGTATAATGACTACAGTAAAAGTTGGAGCTCAACATTATTATACGAGCTAGAACTATGTCGTGTTTACATCAATTTGACAAAATTCCACAGCGGAGTATTGTGTTGGCATTAACTAAACTGTATGTAAGGTGCAAAACTGAGTTAACCTCGAGTTGATGAACAGAATCTGCACCAGCTGCTTAATACTGACAAGCCGGAAATTAAGAATTCTTACCCAGAAAAGTCCACTTTCATTGATGTCTAAACGATTCCGGTTTGCACCGATAAATCATGATAAATGCCCGCACGTTAGTATTACGTTTATTTCAATTTATCTCTCAAACTAGCGTGTTTATGGATTTCTTCCAATGAGCGTTGTGCTGAGCTGAATGCAAACACATCGTGTCAAAGTGAGTTAACCTCTTAGACCGAATTTGCTCCGTGCTATACTGACAGTATATTAAGCCCTTCGTCTTAATATATGCTAAAGAGTGACTCGTCTTGAACGATAATTTCTTATAAAAATCCCGTTGTGTTAGTCACTATTTAATTATCATTAAACTCCGTTATTCATGGACTTTTATGGTCTTTTCAGAGTTGAAATTCTGCAAATTTCGTTATTTGACCACTAGTGTCTGTGACTGATTTACTGTCTCTTTAAGACCCGTTCTGTCTATGACTGATTTACTGTCTCTTTAAGACCCGTTCTGTCTGTGACTGATTTACTGTCTCTTTAAGACCAGTTGTGTCTGTGACTGATTTACTGTCATCTTTAAGACCACTTGTGTCTGTGACTGATTTACTGTCTCTTTAAGACCCGTTGTGTCTGTGACTGATTTACTGTCTCTTTAAGACCGTTGTGTCTGTAACTGATTTACTGTCTCTTTAAGACCCGTTGTGTCTGTGACTGATTTACTGTCTCTTTAAGACCCGTTGTGTCTGTGAACTGATTTACTGTCTCTTTAAGACCCGTTGTGTCTGTGAACTGATTTACTGTCTCTTTAAGACCCGTTGTGTCTGTGACTGATTTACTGTCTCTTTAAGACCCGTTCTGTCTGTGACTGATTTACTGTCTCTTTAAGACCCGTTCTGTCTGTAACTGATTTACTGTCTCTTTAAGACCCGTTGTGTCTGTGAACTGATTTACTGTCTCTTTAAGACCTGTTGTGTCTGTGACTGATTTACTGTCTCTTTAAGACCCGTTGTGTCTGTGAACTGATTTACTGTCTCTTTAAGACCCGTTGTGTCTGTAACTGATTTACTGTCTCTTTAAGACCCGTTGTGTCTGTGACTGATTTACTGTCTCTTTAAGACCCGTTCTGTCTGTGACTGATTTACTGTCTCTTTAAGACCCGTTCTGTCTGTGACTGATTTACTGTCTCTTTAAGACCCGTTGTGTCTGTGAACTGATTTACTGTCTCTTTAAGACCCGTTCTGTCTGTGACTGATTTACTGTCTCTTTAAGACCCGTTGTGTCTGTGACTGATTTACTGTCTCTTTAAGACCCGTTCTGTCTGTGACTGATTTACTGTCTCTTTAAGACCCGTTGTGTCTGTGACTGATTTACTGTCTCTTTAAGACCCGTTGTGTCTGTGACTGATTTACTGTCTCTTTAAGACCCGTTCTGTCTGTGACTGATTTACTGTCTCTTTAAGACCCGTTGTGTCTGTGACTGATTTACTGTCTCTTTAAGACCCGTTGTGTCTGTGACTGATTTACTGTCTCTTTAAGACCCGTTGTGTCTGTGAACTGATTTACTGTCTCTTTAAGACCCGTTCTGTCTGTGACTGATTTACTGTCTCTTTAAGACCCGTTCTGTCTGTAACTGATTTACTGTCTCTTTAAGACCGTTCTGTCTGTAACTGATTTACTGTCTCTTTAAGACCCGTTGTGTCTGTGACTGATTTACTGTCTCTTTAAGACCCGTTGTGTCTGTGAACTGATTTACTGTCTCTTTAAGACCCGTTGTGTCTGTGACTGATTTACTGTCTCTTTAAGACCCGTTGTGTCTGTGACTGATTTACTGTCTCTTTAAGACCCGTTCTGTCTGTGACTGATTTACTGTCTCTTTAAGACCCGTTCTGTCTGTAACTGATTTACTGTCTCTTTAAGACCCGTTCTGTCTGTGACTGATTTACTGTCTCTTTAAGACCCGTTGTGTCTGTGAACTGATTTACTGTCTCTTTAAGACCCGTTGTGTCTGTGACTGATTTACTGTCTCTTTAAGACCCGTTCTGTCTGTGACTGATTTACTGTCTCTTTAAGACCCGTTCTGTCTGTGACTGATTTACTGTCTCTTTAAGACCCGTTCTGTCTGTGACTGATTTACTGTCTCTTTAAGACCAGTTCTGTCTGTGACTGATTTACTGTCTCTTTAAGACCCGTTGTGTCTGTGACTGATTTACTGTCTCTTTAAGACCCGTTGTGTCTGTGACTGATTTACTGTCTCTTTAAGCCCGTTGTGTCTGTGACTGATTTACTGTCTCTTTAAGACCCGTTGTGTCTGTGACTGATTTACTGTCTCTTTAAGACCCGTTCTGTCTGTGACTGATTTACTGTCTCTTTAAGACCCGTTCTGTCTGTAACTGATTTACTGTCTCTTTAAGACCCGTTGTGTCTGTGACTGATTTACTGTCTCTTTAAGACCCGTTGTGTCTGTGACTGATTTACTGTCTCTTTAAGACCCGTTGTGTCTGTGACTGATTTACTGTCTCTTTAAGACCCGTTCTGATCTTCAGAAATCATAATAATATGCTGCTCAAGAAACATTTCTGATTATTATCAATGTTGAAAATAGTCGTGCTGCACAATATTTTGTGGAAACCGTGATACATTTTATTTTTCAGGATTCACAGATGAATAGAAAGTTCAAAAGAACAGAGTTTATTAGAAACAGAAATCTTTTGTAACATTACAAAGATCTTTACTGGAAATATAACGTGTCCATGCTAAATAAAAGACACATGAACATTATTGTAGTTTAACTGTTTACATTTATTCATAACGCTTTGAGACTGATATTTTTCATTTGTTATGAATAATCGGATCTTTTTGTTTTTGTCCATCATGTTTCAAATTAAACTGAAAAATAAAATAAAATGTATTGTTATATTTTTAAGTTCTTAAGTACTTATTAAAGTAATTAAAATATTTAAAATTGTATTTAAATCACATTATTTAAAATATAAAAAATGAATGGTGAAAATCGCTGTATTGTGATATATTCTGTTCTGCCACAAATATAGATGGGTATAAAATAAAATATTGTAAAATTTAGATACTATTATAATTTTTGTTATTTTATAAATTTAATTTTTATATATTCTGTTTTCATGTTAATTTTAGATAAAGTTTTAGTACTTTTTTTGTTTTGTTTTTATTATGTCTGAATAATTTTTATAACTTTTTTTATTTTATTTTAGTTATAGAAATGTTGCTTAGCTAGCTAAAAACATTTTTTTTTTTTTTTTTTTTTTATAAAATAATAATTAATTTCTGTTAACAATAGCAGCCCTGATTTGAACCACTAAGTTTTTACAATAAAATACCATTTTAACTTATCAGTTGAAGCCTCTCGTTTAATATTTCAGTCCATATGTTACCATGATTTTCCATGTTCACTGGTCGTCGTGTTTCATTTCTGAGATATTAATCTGCATTACAGCTGTTCAAACACACTTCCAGTCAGGATCTGCTTCATACGCATCCGTCATCAGCTCTTTTATTAATCTGTACTGTCTCTGATCAATATTCCCTCACTTATAGCGCTTTAATCAATGGCTCTGAAGGGTTCGATCCCGCAGACACGCACAGCTAAATTAATTTACTGATTGAATGCATTGGCAGCCGCACTGATGAATGTTGCAGCAGACGGATACATGTGTTTGTGTTCAGCTGCTGGAGACTGATGAGCGAGTGTCTCCAGAGAATCAGATGAAGATGTTTCTTCTCTTTTGACCGATCCCTGAAGATGACGGTCTGCTGTGTGCATGTGCGCATATTCAAACTCGCCATGTCATCATATTTAGCTACAAAGCACACAAGAACCAAAGATGTGTCTTGATGCACCAAGGTTGAAAATGTGGAGGAGTATGGACGCGTGTTTCTGACACAGAATTAAAAAAAGTGTATATATAAAAGTTTTTTTGCAATTATGCAAGATACAAAGTCAGAATTGCATGATATAGACTCGCAGTTCTGAGAAGTCTGATGTGTGAGATTTAATCTTGCAACAAAAAAAAAGAAAGTCAGAATTGTGAGAAAAAATTACAAGATAACTAAGAATTGCGGGAAAAAGTCAGAATCATAAGAAACAAGAAAAATTGAAAAAATTGAGGTTAAGAAGTTACCCTTACCATTTTTTATTCTGTGTGCGTACGTGTGTGTGTGTGTGTATGTGTGTGTGTGAGAGAGAGAAAGTCTCTGTGAGTGTGTGTGTGTGTGTGTGTGTTTGTAGTGTGTGTGTGTGTGTGTGTGTGTGTGTGTGTGTGTGTGTGTGTGTTTGAGAGTCTCTGAGTTTGTTTGTGTGTGTGTGTGTGTGTGTGTGTTGTGTGTGTGTGTGTGTGTAAGTCTCTGTGAATGTGTGTGTGTGTGTGTGTGTGTGGTGAGTCTCTGTGTGTGTGTGTGTGTGTGTGTGTGTGTAGTGTGTGTGTGTGTGTGTGTGTGTGTGTTGAGAGTCTCTGGGTGTGTGTGTGTGTGTGTGTGTGTGTGTGTGTGTGAGCTGGTGTGTGTCTTGTGTGTGTGTGTGAGTCTCTGAGTTGTGTGTGTGTGTGTGTGTGTGTGTGTGTGTGTGTGTCTGTGTGTGTGTGTGTGTGTGTGTAGGTCTCTGTGTGTGTGTGTGTGTGTGTGTGAGTCTCTGGTGTGTGTGTGTGTGTCTGGGGTGTGTGTGTGTGTGTGTGTGTGTGTGTGTGTGTATGCTGTGTGAATGTGTGTGTGGTGTGTGTGGTGCTGTGTGAATGTGTGTGTGTGTGTGTGTGTGTGTGTGTGTGTGTGTCTGATAAAGAGAACAGAATGATATCCCATATTTAAGCGTAAAGCGTCTCTGTTTCCAGTCAATCAGTCTTTATTAATATTCACACACACACCGGACTGAAGACAAGAAGCGGACAGAGAACACATCTGCAGCTCACTTCTCTGTAAATAGAGCAGCGACAACAACATGAAATGAACAGTAAAAATAGAAATGTCCTGGAGAGATGGGCGAGAGACAGCGTATGAATTATGAACGTCGCTCTAGAATGACTGGCTCTCTGTAGAATGCTCTAGATTTGTGTTATTGATCCTGTGTTCACGCTGATTACAGTAAATCATGATAATCATTTCTTCTTACATGCAATAATTTAGGTTCTGTTTCAGCAATCGATGCTTAAAATCACAATCAATGTGCTGATTAATTGATTATGCATGATATATCTGTCTGTTAGCAAATATTTGAATTAGACTGGAAAATGAAATGGACTAAAAACATCAGAAATTCCAAATGGGCAATGCACTTTATTATTGATTATGCTTAGATACTGTGTTTGTATGTTATGATTTTTATATTAGACTTAAATCAAACGTGTGTCTGATAAAATTGACATATCTCTCTCTCTCACTCTTTCATCTCAATCCATATTGTGCTTATGTCATTCTGTGTTTTGTTTTCATGTAAATTAATCTGATCATCGTGCTACTCTCTGCGTCATGCGTGCGTGCGTTATGATGTGTTGTTCGTGGTGTGCTTTGTGTTGTGTGTGTGTGTGTGTGTGTGTGCGTGCAATGCCTGCGCGTGTGTGTGCGTCGTTCATGCGTGTGTGCATGCGTGCGTTGTGTTTCGTGTTTGTGCGTGCGTGCGTGCGTGTGTGTGTGTGGTGTGTGTGTGTGTGTGTGCTGTGTGTGTGTGTGTGTGCTGCATGCCTGCGTGTGTGTGTGTGTGCGTGTGCGTGCGTGCGTTTATGCTGTGTGTGTGTGTGTGTGTGTGTGTGGTGTGTGCGTGCTGATGTGTGTTTGTCGTGCGTGCGTGCGTGTGTGTGTGTGTGCGTGCGTGCGTGGTGCTGTGTGTGTGTGTGCGTGCGTGTGTGCGTGGTGTGTGCGTGTGTGGTGTGTGTGCGTGCGTGCGTGCGTGCGCGTGTGTGGTGTGTGTGTCTGCAGGTGCATGGCTTGGAGAAACAGGCGGGCAAATCTCTGGATTTCCTGGAGCAAGGACAATCCGGCGCAGTCTTCAAGAGCCTCCCATACGGCGTTCCGGCTCCGCCAGGCGGCGTTAAACCTCCATACCAGACCTCCAGGATATTCTCCACGCTGGACCAAACACCAACGAAGCCCAAACCGCCCAGCTCCAGCTTCCAGAACCCCTACGAATGGATGCGAAACCAGTCCCAGCTCCTGGACCAGACGGGCTACCGTCCCAAACGCAAACCCTCCCTCAAAACCTCCATGAAGACCAAGAAGATCTTCGGCTGGGGCGACTTCTACTTCAACGTCAAGACGCTCAAGTTTAGCCTCCTGGTGACGGGGAAGATCGTGGACCACATCAACGGGACGTTTACGGTCTACTTCCGGCACAACTCCTCCAGTCTCGGGAACGTTTCGGTGAGCATCGTTCCTCCGACCAAAATCGTGGAGTTCGAGGTTCTCCAGAACCCGCTTCAGTCGGAGATCCAGCTCCACCAGCCGCATCAGTCCACCATCCACCCCAAAGATGTCAAAACCTTCAACTGTCGCGTCGAATACGAGAAGACGGATCGCTCGAAGAAGCCCAAACCCTGCCTTTACGATCCATCCCAGACCTGCTTCACTGAAAACACCCAGTCGCACTCGTCCTGGCTCTGCGCCAAACCCTTCAAAGTCATCTGCATCTTCATCTCCTTCTTCAGCATCGACTACAAGCTGGTGCAGAAGGTCTGTCCGGACTACAACTTCCAGAGCGAGTATCCGTATCTCGGATGAGTTGTGTTTGTATATGTGACCCTCACTCTTACATATGAAGGTGCTTCACGATGCCATTTCTGTCATCTGTCACCTTTAACATCTGAAGAACCGTTTCTGCTTCTTTGGTTCTTCAGATGATAAAGAGATGTTCTTTGACTGAATGTTTTTCTATGGCATCGCTGTGAAGAAGCTCTTAAGCACCTTTATTTTTAAGAGTGCATCTGGAGCACAAAACCAGTCATATACTCTTAAAACACATCTGTATCATTTTTTTCAGGTGTTTTATTAAGTGTATTTTACACGTCATTGCATTGTGTTATCAGAAATGTTGGTATAATTAATGGATAATGTTGTGTGTAATGAGCTGCCAGTATTTTCTGTTATTTTACAGTGCAGCACATTTGTAGCAATAACCAACAATACATTGTATGGGTCATAATTGTGTCAAAAAATCGTTAAAATATTAGCTTACACACAATCTTTCCTCGTCACACAGTTTCTGAAAGCTGACGCTCAAACACAGAAACAACCAAATCTACAAAACCAGACGCTAATTATCAGCCTTTGACTCGGTTTTCAGTTTCAGAAAACACAATCTCTATCTAACAGAAATTAATATTATGGTGTTTGCTTTTGACATGTGTTTGTCATATTTTGAATGCAAGAGATGTGAGGCGTTTTGCATTTTAATGTGTTTAATTCTTGTATTTTGTGTGAAAGGCAACGTTTTGAAAAAGGCTGTGTTAAGATCACGTTCCATGAAGGTATTTTGTATATTTCTTGCCATAAACTTAATTATTGATTAGTAATATGCATTGCTAAGACAATGATTTTCTCAATATTTAGATTTTTTTGCACCCTCAGATTCCAGATTTTCAAATATTGTCCAAACCATACATCAATGGAAATATTATTAATTCATCTTTCAGATGATGCATGCATCTTAATATCCAAAACTGGATTTTTATGACTGGTTTTGTGCTCCAGGGTCACACATAGAAAGAGCCGCCCGGATCCCTTCGGCTCGTAATACTGGTTTCTTTATGCTTTCGTGTGGTTTTTCTACTGATCCTGTTTAAGTCTTTCAGAATGGAGATGAAAACCAGCTCAGATCTGGTCTCTAATGGTCTGATCAGGGTTTCACGAACTCGAGTCTACATACACAGCTTGGATGATGAATATTGAATATGATGAAAAATATCGATTTTTGATGTCAGTTATGAAGACGTGCAATGATGAATCGTTCAGGAACATGAATTAGTTATGACTTCAACATGTACACAAAATATGATTATGATTAACAAAATCTGGGTAAATTTGAGAAGTGAAGCAAAACTTCTCTTAAACTCGTAAAAATAAAGGTTCCAAGAGTTTGTTTTAGCAGCAATGCCTCAGAAAACATTTTTTGGTTCCTCAAACAAGCTTTCAGTGAACATTTATTATCTTTTTTATTACTGTGAAGAACATTTGAATGATTTAAAGAAACTTTTTTCCGTTATAAAGAACATGTTAAAGCTTCTTCATGTAGCCACTGATTTCAATAATGAACCTTTATTTTTAACAGTATATAACCGTTTTTGGTTCTTTTAAGTGATCAGATCTTAAAAGAACCATATTTTTCTTCGTTTGAAGAACATTTTAATGATTTAAAGAAGTGTTTTCCACTATAACGAACGTTAACGGCTCTTCGAGGAACCATTGATTTCAATAATGAACCTTTATTTTTAACAGTAAATAACCGTTTTTGGTTCTTTTAAGTGATTAGATCTTAAAATAACCTATTTTTCTTAGATTGAAGAACATTTAGAAAATGGAAAGTTTCCATGCATGTTAAAGGTTTTTCATGAATCCATCAATGCCAATAATTTATCTTTATTTTTAACAGTAAATAACCGTTTTTGGTTCTTGTAAGTAATCAGATCTTAAAAGTAGCATTTTGTCTTAGTTCAACGAACATTTTAATGATTTAAAGAAGTGTTTTCCACTATAACGAACATGTTAAAGGTTCTTCATGAATCCACTGATGCCAATAATGAACCTTTATTTTTAACAGTAAATAACTGTTTTTGGTTCTTTTAAGTGATTAGATCTTAAAAGAACCAATTTTTCTTCGTTTGAAGAACATTTGAATGATTTAAAGAAGCGTTTTCCACTATAACGAACATGTTAAAGGTTCTTCATGAATCCACTGATGCCAATAATGAACCTTTATTTTTAACAGTAAATAACCGTTTTTGGTTCTTTTAAGTGATTAGATCTTAAAAGAACCAATTTTTCTTCGTTTGAAGAACATTTGAATGATTTAAAGAAGCGTTTTCCACTATAACGAACATGTTAAAGGTTCTTCATGAATCCATCGATGCCAATAATGAACCTTTATTTTTAACAGTAAATAACCGTTTTTGGTTCTTTTAAGTGATCAGATCTTAAAAGAACCATTTTTTCTTCGTTTGAAGAACATTTGAATGATTTAAAGAAGTGTTTTCCACTATAACGAACATGATAACGGCTCTTCATGAATCCACTGATTTCAATAAAGTGTAGAATCACGATTCATCAGCAGACGCTCCGCAGCTTTTAGCATATCCAGACTATTGAGTCGTTAACCAGGTTTAATGTTCAAAACATTGAGCAAAAACCTGCATGAACTCTGTGTGTGTCCGCAGAGTAATGAACGGATCCAAACGAATGTATGTAACAGAATGTTATCCACCCTCCGTATGAATTACCTTTCTATATTATGAAATTAAAAGCATAGCTTATCTATATACTAGCTCTGAATGAAGCTTGATGATTCCCGATTCATGCTCCTTCTCTTGTTTTAAAGCACCAGAAGAAAGCGTGACAGATCAGTCTGTGATTCAGAGATATATGAGAGGAATTAAGTCTTGCTTGATGATGTGTACAGTATACACGGGGAACATTGTGTGTAAATAATGTATCACTAATAAATAATTCAATCTAACCGGCTTGAGCTGCTGTTATTATCAAATGAGTGATGATGATGATGATGATGATGATGATGATGATGACGATGATGACGACGACGATGATGATGATGATGATGATGATGATGATGATGATGATGAACGACGACGATGATGATGATGATGATGATGATGACGATGATGATGATGAAGATGATGCTTTAAGATAGACTCAAAACTACATTTATTTCACATGTGCTGAATAATTTTATAATTAATTTTATCATGCATGGTAAATTATTATGCATAGTATAAAAAGTGAATTTTCTCTACAAAATCAGGGTCGTCGAGTGACATCTGAACTAATTTCGCAGCTCTATTAATTACTGACTGTTAGTTATTTATTTGATTGACGGTATGTGTTTGTGTTCATGAGATTTTTGGGGTATTTTTCCTGTTAGATTATTTTTGATGTAGAATTACCAGTAAAACTAAAATATATAAATAGTTAGCCTAAAAAAATAAAAGACACATAAAAGGGATGAAAACACTACAGTACTATAATTAACTAAAATTTTAAAATATTTATTTAAAAAAAACTGTAGTAGTATCAGTGATATTGAAATAAATTATTTCAGTGTGTATTAAACACCAAAAACAAAAAGGAAATAATTCATAAAATCTAATCCAATTAACTCTAGTTTTTCCGAAAAGCATCCAAAAAATTACTTTATGTAAGTCATGACGTCAGTTTGTAGGCCAGCGTCGACTGCGCAGCTGCCGCTTCCGTGACAGGACTACATTTCCCATGAGCACTCGCGCTATCGTCAATCCGCTGCTGTCATTTAGGCGCCAGACGAAAAACGTGCTAACGCAAAAACCTTCTGGAAGCGGAGAAGTTGGGTCGCTTTACCATGTTAACTCTGACATTGAGACAACTAATCCGGGTGAGTTTATACACACATGACCGCGTTATAGCGCACAATAACGCGAACGAAGAGCTCGCGTTATAATCGCTCAGAGCTCGTGATCACATCAAAACAGCGATACTGTTCATCAGTGTGCATGCATGATACAATGTGCATTAGAAGCTACATGCACGAGTGTGTCACTGAGACGAGATTGACGTGGCACGAGAGTCTGAGTGATTATAGTCTCTACATCATGTTTTCTTGCTTATTAAAAGAACTGGGATTTAAAAGCGTCTCTGTAGTCCAGCAGAAGCTTAACAAACTACAACTTTCCAGTTGCATGACAGTTTTGAATGCTTGTGTTTGTGAGCTGTCACTAACTCAATGATCAATGTATATATGTGTATGCATACACTAAGTTACTGAACTCTGGATGTAAACAGCAGATCTGTGTTAACTAGTCTAGTTATACTGGTTAGATGATGCAACCGCTCGTGATGTGTTTCTGCGTGACTCCTCTCTCACTCACACACATGCATCTTAACAATTTAATTGACAAAAATGCATGCTTTAACCCGTGTTTTCACATCTGATATCTATGAAAGCATGCTTTTGTCATTGGATTAAAACATTGAAAGGATAATTCCGTCTTTATCAGTTCAGTTTTCAGAACTTGGGAGATCAAAAGTCACTGTTACCTTTTTATGTTTGATTCAGCGATGGAGAAAACTATTGCAAGATGTAGCTAAAAAGCAATATTATGAGATGCAAAAGTTGCTGTTAACTCTTTATGTTTGATTATATGATGAAAAAACATAATTGCAAGATTAAAAAACTCTTAAATCTGTAAAAAAAAGAGTCAGAATTGCACTAAAGCAACTCATAGTTGATATTTAGCTATTCTGAGAAATGTTTCTGAAGTGCAATTGTAGAGACATGCATCTGAATGTGTTTGAGTTTGTAAGTGACCGAGATCAGATGTTTCAACACAATAACACTGAATAAACCTGCTCATTTGTATTTTGCAAGCTGTTAAACAGACAGTATTCGCCTCAGAGTTGCTGTTTTGACGCGTGATGCATGCTTTTATTAAACTAAAGTAGATTATAATATACTATATTATTCCCGTCACGTCTGTGATCCACGTGCATCATGCTTTAGCTGTTAAACGTGCTTCTGAATATGAAACACATGCATCTTTTGAGTTGGGTCTGATGACTTTAGTTAAGGGTGTTAGTTAGTAGCTGCTTCTCTTCTGTAGAAAGGGTTTCTGAGCAGCGTTGGATCGGCTGAAATCACAATGTTTGTGTTTCTACATCGTCTGAAGTGTTTGATAGTGATTCTTCAAGTGTGTTGCACCAAATAATCATCGTCTTTAGCGAGCTTTTGTCTTAATTTCCAGTAAAAAAAAATAAAAAAATGTATTAGTGGAAATAAATAGTTAGTATTCTCTTAAAACAAGTCATATTATCATACACACTTTTTCCTATTAAGCATAAATCATTTTAAAGATGTTTAAACCTTTTTTGTTGGTACTGGCGTGTTCATAAGAAATGCATAAACTAATAAAAATGTTGTTTTGGGTAAAACATGATTTTTTTTATTGTAGGATTTATTGCATCTAAACTCTGATAGTGTTATTTTAACATTATATCATATCTCTTTAAACAGCATATAAACAAACTGTTGTGATGTTAAAGATGCTTAAAACAGGAGCAATTTCAAAACAAGTAAAAATAAATGTCGCTGGTTATATTCACTGAAAACTGTAATATCTCTACTTGACTACATGTAACGTGTTTTAAGAGTGATAGTGGTTGAAACGCAGTTTAATGAAGGGTCATGGTTTGATCTTATCAGTCGTCTTTCATAAGCAGCGGTAACCAATAATTAACCTGCTGTTGTTCTACATAATATGCCAAAGCTCATATTCTGAGCAGCCAATCAGACGCGAGCTTTGAGACCACGCCTCTCGGTCCTGAATCTGAAGAATTCAGTCGATCACAGAAAGACAAATAAGAGGTTCTGGACGCTTTAAAGCACGTGTATGTGATGCACGTCATCAGAACTGGTTCAGGTTGTGTCTTAAACTGTCTCACACTGCTCTCAGATCAGCGGCTCGTCCTTGTTATTGTGTAGTTATGCTCTGGTGAGTTATGTTAACAGACCCCTGTACTCTGGTTCATTCAGACGGGTTGAACAAGTGATGTGAGACTAGTTAAGCAGTCATCTGATGCAGCGGGTTTGGGTTTTGACTAGTGTTTTCCTTTGTTTAGATTGTGTTAGCTTACAACAGAAATACTGTAGAGGTACAGCAGTTAGGGGGGGGCGATATGACCAAAATGTTATATAACGATATATATCACGATATGGTATAAAAAAATATCGTTTTTTATGATATTAAAATCTTTGATATCATAGAATTGTCATAATCCTTGTCACCGATATCAAACTAATACAAGCATAAAGAGAGAAACTCAACCTCACTGAAGATTAATAAACAATCAGCGATGAAATAAGGATAAGAAACTAATTGCAAGCAATAGAACAAAAAACTACAATAAATAAGAAACACCACATACATTATGTAAATTAATTAGTCTTCACTGTGTTAATTATATCTATCTATCTATCTATGATAACACGTGTATTATGTTCAGATTATATACATGTATATAAATATATCATTATTATTATGTTTATTTTTAAACACAAGACCGAAGTCCTGGACATTTTATCCACCCGTCAGATTGTCCTACCTCGTTTACTGCGCATGCGCGCGTCAATATTGCATGCTTTTTCTCACGTATACATATATAATGTATCTGCATTACTGTAAGAGTAGGTTTAGGGTTGTGGTAGACGTTAATAAAACATAATTTAACAGGTAGTATTTTTCGTTGTCGAATTTGTACTAACTTACCCACTGTTTTAACGGGAGGTAGCAAAATCTGACAGAGCACCGGATCCAATATATCTAACGTTACTGTTACATATAGAGGGCCACAAATTGCTAAATTATTGTAAACATTATAATGAAAGTATATTGATTGAGTGATGCAATTGAGTTGTTTTTGCCATCAATATATCCGCTGATGCTGACACGGCGTTAAATCATGAATGCAGCATGATGTTGTCCTCGTGGGTTCAACTCTCAGTGAATTCATAAACCGATAAAAATGTGTGTTTTTGAATGCAATCTGATCTTTGATCTTCCAAATGATTTTTTTTCAGCTATGTATTGCAACAAAACTGCTGTGAATGTGACGCTTATTTTAGTATCAGTTGTTTGAATTAGTTGTATTTGTTTTACTTGTAGGTGTAGTTTTTTTTTTTGAGGGGGGGGGTGTATTTTTTAGTTTTTTTATGTTTTAATATAGTATATATTTATATACTGTAGTTTTTTTTTTTTTTTTACATAAAGTTAAACTAAATAAAATGCCTTGGCAACTAGTAAAAATAAAAATTTAAAAAGTTCATATCAGTTAAAACTTATTTTATTTCAAGTTACAAAAATATTTAATTTAATACGTTTTTAGTTTTAGTTAAATAATAATAACTCTGGAATATGAATCCTTACACTTAACCTAATCCAAGCCATATTTGGAGATGGATGTGAATGAATCATTTAGAGTAGGGCTGTGCGATATGGACAAAAAATATATATCACGATTGTTTGATTTTTTTTTCGATTTCGATTTTAATCACGATTTTGACACAAACAGACATGCTTTATCTTACACATCTTGTTTTTGCACATCTTACTTGTCTTGCACATCTTGTTTTTGCACATCTTACTTGTTTTTGCACATCTTACTTGTCTTGCACATCTTGTTTTGCACTTTTCTTTATTCTATTACACATTTTACTCTTTATTTCTTTTTTTACCTATATATATATATATATATATATATATATATATATATGCGCTCTTGTGTGGTGTTACTTTTATATAATTTTTATTCTTTGCACTGTCCACTGAGCGGACCTGATTTGATCTACATTTCACTTTTGATTATACCCTGTATAATTTATCATGTGACAAATAAAGAAACCTTGACCTTTACAGTTATAAATGCATTCTGTGTGAATTTGAAACATATTTCCAAAGGAAACTAATTAGACCTTTCCCAAAAAGTTGTAACATGTCTCTAGAACAGACATATGGCAAAATACATACATATATATATTATATGTATATGTGAGTAATCAAATCCAACAAAACAAGATGCAACCAGAGCATGTGAGCGAAGCGGAGCGGTTCAATATTCCGCTCTGTGTGTGTGCGCTCCGCTAATGTTCCGCTCATGCTCACCGGTAAACCGAATCCCGCTCAAATCACGCGCTCACATTAAATGCCTCCAGTAAGACTAGGCATATTTATTTTTTCCTGTTTATAGTGACATTATTGAATAAATGTCTCAATTAAAGCAGTAGTCCGATAAGAAATGGTTGTTTCAGAGTGAAATTGTTCATTTAAATTAGGGATGTTCAATAACCGTTTAACCAACCAATAATAATTTTGACCCATTAATACAATCAGTTAAACGGTTTAAATTCACTTATGTATTTTTAGTAATTTATCAAAATATTTTAAAAGGTTTGCTGCATGGTTAAAATACGCTACACGTATAAAAAAACACGTTTTTTAGAGAGAGCGAGAGAGAAAAAAAACAAAGTAGCCTATAAGTCGCATTTTATTATTTCATTCAGAAATAGCCCAACACGAATTACAAACATTATAATAAACACTGTAAACATAGCTAGGCTATTTTAGTTCCCCTCACTCCACAACAAATCCTTACAATTAACAGTAGGCTAGAAAACAAGAATTAAAAATAAGAAGCTATAACGACAAACCAAAACTAATTATTTTAGGCTAAAACAAAACTGAAACCAATGTTGGGTCTCTCCTTCAACACAAAATCAAATGTTCCCGTATTCGCGGTATTTAAATGCCAAAATATTATTTACCTTTTATTTACTTACCCTTACAATATCCACATAAAACAAAATGTTTTGCATAACTTCACGGCGGTACGGTGATAATGCTAAACAGCACAGATTTCACTACATATTTAAACAGAGCAGTGTGTTTGTCCATATGTTTGACCGGTTGTTATATATAATGATAATGAACAGGCTGCATTGTGAAGGTAGAATGCATGTGAACGCATGCGGCGCTGGAGCAATCACTGGATTTACTCCTCTTCCAACAGTGGAAGCAAGTCCTCTTGGTCATGAAGATAATCGGAATTGTAAAAGGTCTGCTTTTATTTGTGTACATTCAATAAAAAAAAAATTCTTTGCTTTTTTGTAAAATAAGAAAAAAAATAGAATGCTGCATTCTGCCGTCTGCTTTAATTTCGCGCAGCACAATAATTAACAAACTCTGCATACTCTAGAAAACCCTGGGTTCAAAACAACCTGATTTGGGCTGGGTAAAAGAGTACATTTGGGGTTAATTTTACCCAGTAAATTTGATTGTTTATTTAACCCATCATTAATGGATGATTTAACTCAGCTAATGGTTTTATTCGTTTCTATTATAATATTCGCTTTTTTTTCTTTATGCAAGAAATAATATTTACAGATTAACTTAAATCCTCTAAACTTCTGTAAAATACTCCAGACGTGATAACTTCCTTTATTTCTCATTTGCTTGTTTTTATAAGCTATAAGCCTACACATTGCCTATTTAATCTCGTTTAACAAACATTAGAAGTAAAGATTAAACATTAAACCGATGTAATTCACGAGTAAATGGCCCACACTCTGTAATTGTGTCTCCACCGTAACGGCGCTGGCTCTCACGCCGAGCTGGAGTCGTGTTCGGCGGGGACTGATCACGGATCAGACCGCCGCCCTGCGCTTCACTCATGGACGAAATGTACTGCGATTGCCTTCATAACCTGCTCAACAACAAACAGTCAACAGCTCTGAGGACATGTTTTAACATCCAAAGTATTTGTATTCTGTATCTTTATAAATATAATAGTTTATTTTATGCAAAGCATCAGACTCTTTATCAAGCAATAAGACAGACGCGAGCGACGTTCGTTTAGTGATTCACACCGCGAATGTTGCTCTGCATACATTTAAACAATATACTGACAGAAACAATTTTATAAATAAAATAAAATGTACACAAACTACCCAAACACTGAACAAATAACCCCAAAAAATAACCCAAAAGGCTCAACCCAGCATCTAGGTGAATTCAGTTTTTCTCCGCTGCCAGAAGTGCTGCAGGTGTGTGATGTAATATGATATGATCAGGTGAATCCTCGTTCTGTTGTTTGCTGCTTTTTGCGCATGTGAAATTAATCCCGAAAAACAGATGTTAGTATTTTTAACGGGTCACAGACACTTATTCTTTTTAATTTAATTCAGTTCTATAATATTTGTCGGTTAACGGTTAGGAAAAATAACCGAAATGAACATCCCTAATTTAAATGTATAACATTTAAAATCTTAATTTAAAAACGTGTCTTGTTTTGAAGCCACTTGGAACATTTGAGTAAAAAATTAAATAACTGAAAAAGTATACGTTTCCATTAAAACAACGCTTCATATTCAAAACACAAGATGAAATGCAGATATAGAATTTCACTAAATACTTATCAGGCCCATGAAAGCACACACAAGATGAAATGCACTTGACAAATAATTATTTCGTGGCGTAAATAAAAGAAACACTTTCTAAAATTAAAAATAGACCAAAACTGCGGGGAAAATGCGGTCCATTAAAACGTGTCAATCTTCACAGGATTTTAGAATTTGGTTTTAGAAACATTAGCTTAGACAAACATTGCTTAGCCTATTCCACAGATTCTGGAATTAACAAATTACCAAAGGGGCATTTTGCGTTTAGAGTGGCGCTGAGTGTATTGAGCGAGCGGAGCGGGATCTTCAGAAAGACGCTCTCCGCTCTGAAGGAAATATGATCGCTACTCCCTGCTGTGTGCTCTGCATGCAACATGCATTTTTTTGGCCACCAAGTCCTTATCCTGTTCTGAACTCATCTTCCCTGTTTCTTTAGCATACTATCTGTCTGTATGCCCGGTCTGTTCTGTTCTGCTGCATTCTGATTGGTTCGGATAGCATACTGCGGGAGGTTGGGGCAGGGGCGCAGAAAAAAAATTGAGCTATAAAGCGATTTAGAAATCGCGCAATCTCAAATCGCGATTTTATTTCGATTTCGATTAATCGCACAGCCCTAATTTAGAGTGATTCAATCTTGATTCAATGAATCTCACTGACTCATGAGTTGACTGATTCATTCTAAAGAGTCATTTGTTAATCAGACTTCGCTGCTCACGCGGTGAGCTTTTTGCTTGCGATAGATAAACATGTTTAATGTGTTTGTGTCCAGTCTTAATCTTCCATCACAGTCAGATCACACAGAAAACTCACTGAAACACAGATTTATTCTGCTGTAGATTCAGAAGTATTCTGAAGATCCAAACGAATCATTTAGTTCCAGCAGGTTCAACTTGATTCTTTAGTCTAACGTTACATTAAAAGCATCACACACACGACCTGCTCTCATATCTGAAGCTCATTTTCATATTCAGATTGTCGCCTATATATTCAGGCATGCTTAATAATTGATCAGGATATTTTGTAATGCTTTCATCTCTATTTTTAGCCACTAGAGTCCTGATTTGAGGCTTTCCGGGGTTCACTGGCAGATCTCGACTCTCAAATCCAGCGCTTCGGTGCTTTAATCTAGATACATATTAAATTGCTTTCTCATAATGAAATATTCCAGCGTATGGCGCAAGGTTTCACCTCGGCGAGCGCAGAAGTGTCGCAATAAACTAGTTACATGTATCTAATCTAATTACAAAATAAATGTGATTGTAATCAGTTACTGGGAAAATATGTGTAATTAAGTTACAGTTACTTATGAAAATGTTAACGATTAGAAGGGAGTTACGTCTGAATTTTTCGCACACACACCCATATATATTTTTTTATTGATTTCTTTCATAAATTGCATTGACTGCTTTAAAATATGAGACACAAGTTTAGGACACATGCTGTTTTATTTCCTATTTGTGTTTATGCATATGCTTTATTTATAATTTTTTTAATTAACTGTGTTTTTCTAGGGATGCACGGAATGTTCAGCAATCAAAATAGTTCGGCCGAAAATAGGAAAAAAAACTCTTTCGGTGTTCGTCCCAAATAAGCGAAATGACCGAATAATTTGTACCGAACAATGACGCTACTAGGGTTGGGTACCGAAACCTGGTACCAATAAGGCACCGTGAGTGTGTGAGAGAGAGAGTGTGTGTGAGAGAGTGTATGTGTGAGAGAGAGAGAGAGAGAGAGTGAGTGAGTGTGTGTGAGTGTGTGAGAGAGAGAGACAGAGCGAGAGAGTGTATGTGAGAGAGAGAGAGAGAGTGTATGGGAGAGCGAGAGAGTGTGTGTGTGTGAGAGAGAGAGAGAGAGAGAGAGAGAGAGAGAGTGTATGTGTGAGAGAGAGAGAGACAGAGCGAGAGAGTGTGTGTGAGAGAGTGTGTGTGTGAGAGAGAGAGAGAGAGTGTGAGTGTGTGTGTGTGTGTGTGTGTGTGTGTGTGAGAGAGAGAGTGTGTGTGAGAGAGTGTATGTGTGAGAGAGAGAGAGAGAGTGAGTGTGTGTGAGCGAGTGAGTGTGTGAGAGAGAGAGACAGAGCGAGAGAGTGTATGTGAGAGAGAGAGAGAGTGTGTGTGAGAGAGTGTATGAGAGAGCGAGAGAGAGTGTGTGTGTGTGAGAGAGAGAGAGAGAGAGTGTATGTGTGAGAGAGAGAGAGAGTGTGAGTGTGTGTGTGTGTGAGAGATAGTGTGTGTGTGTGTGTGTGTGTGTGTGTGTGTGTGTGTGTGTGTCTCTGCTAGGGCTGTGACGATAACCGCATTACCGCTTCACCGCGGTAATGAGATGCGACCGCGGTGTTGAGGTCATCACCGTCATCACCGCACAGTTTTTCGCGGGATCCGACCAAATGTCTTGGCGGGAATAAAACACGGTAACGGTCGGTAACTCTGTTGTAATTTGAATGGGAGTGGGCGGTCTAACAATATCCCGTTCCCGACATCCTTTCAGAACAGCTTATCTGTGTGTTTTTACTCTTTCTTACCGCTCACGCGCTGCACGCACGCACCAGTGCTTCTGCGTCATGTGTTTTATTGCGCACAGTGCGCAGCATGTGCATAACGGCACCCTGACAGAACAGGCGATCTACATGTGCATATAGGCGAACAAGGCAGTCGCCTCGGCAGCAACACGGTCAGGGGAGCAAAGGGACAGATATTTGTAGTTTATCTTTTGGGCATTCGTTATCACTGCTTAGTTATTCTACATCTAAAATTAACTTTGCTTCATAGTAATGCCGCACCCAACTGAGCGTCATCAGGCTACTCTACATGCAAAACATTATAATGTTCATTCATAAATGTCATCAAATCGAATAAAACTATCCAGACATGAATTCCTTTTGCTGCTGGTGCTGTCTGATGAGTTTTAAAGCCAGACACGCGCTTCTAAAAGGTAAGATTATAGCCTAATGTATGTGTGTGAGAGAGAGAGCGCGGTGGAGATAACAAGTGTAATATTATCTATTAAATAGGCTTACGTACACCCAAAACCGTGTTTTAGCCAAGTGGAATACTCAATATTTAGCGTTTATCATATACAGTGTTTAATTGGTGTAATAAAGCGAGGTGACCGATCCGGCATCAGAGGATGGAGAGGTCAGAGATCATTCGCGCAAACACTTGGTTGACCCACTTAAGTGATTACCAGCTTGCATCAGTTGCTTTTATTGTGTGCATATACTCTAAAAATCATGGTTATTTTATTAAACATTTTTTTGTAATGTTTGGATAGTTTTTTTGTAACCCATATCCTATATGACAGTCGCAGAGTCTGCGTTTGCATCGAGTGCACGCAGATATTTTGCCTTCTCTTCGGGTGAAATTAGTTCTCAGTGCCACTTACTTTTTTTTGTCAAATATAGGTTTGTTTCATTTAATCTATAAAACAGTAAACGATTTTATTTTATGCAAAGCAAACCAAGTCACCTAAACGAGCCACATCAGGTTTTTTTTTGCGACTATGAATTTTATTTTTACTTCTAAAATGCTTGTTAAACGAATTTAAAAAAAAGAAATGTTGAATACATGTTTAAACGGTGAAATATGTTGTATTAAGAACTGTATTTGACAAAAATAAAGGCACTAAGACAAGAAAGAAAGAAAGAAGAATAAAAAACAATGACAAGCTCAAACAAAACGAAACCAATAGCGACTATATAAAATAATAAAATTAATAATTTTCTAATCTCAGCATGCTTTAATTTAGTGTCGCTAGTGGTTTGCGTCAATACCTTTAAATTAAAATATCTTTGGTCTGTGCTCTGGAAGTGTTCTGTTAATTCTGCTAAACTGTAATTACTAAAACTCAAATTAAAACCGAAACTAATCTGTATAGGGTAGAAAACTCCACTAAATAAAAACTACACTAAAATTAACCAAATTATAAAAAAATTAAAACGAAACTTAAATTTTTAGCGAAAATTGAAAGCAATATTAAAATAAAAACGAATTTAAAAATGCAAAACTACTATAACCCTGACACGAACGTGTTTCTCTGGAGGAAGAGGATCCACCAGATGAGATGATCGGAGTTCGGAGGTGCCGATCCGGTCCGGGTTTGTTCAGATTAAGCCCTGACTGCTAATAGCACATGCCCGTGCTTGCTTTTATTTTAATGTAGTTGTTAATAAACAAATTATCCAATCTTTCACTTGCATCTTTAAAATCGTATTTGAGTGAAGTGGAGGCGGCACGGCAGGGTTTTGTCTAGAGCCCCGTCGATGAGTGACAGAGCAGAATAAGGATGAAGTTTAGCTAAGTGTGGATTCTGCGACTGCAAAATGCTCAGTTTACTGTGAAGAAACCCATGTCAGGCAAGTCTGACTCGAGACATTCTTCTCAGGGAAGTTAAATTGTTTGGTTTCATGAAAAACAGATTTAATTTTGCAATGTCTAAGCCAACGGTTTTGTTCATATTTTACATATACATTTAAATGACAGATGTCTTTTTTTTTCTGCGACACTTTTCCGTGTTGACAGCAAAAGGTTAAACAAATTTAGTATTTTGACAAGAAGAATAAAAATAACAAACATGCTATTTTTACATTTTTGTACAAACTGGCCTACAGTATTATTATTTTTTTCTCTCTGCGACACTTATTATTACGTTGACAACAAAATGTTAAACTAATTTGATACTGGACAAGACGAATAAAATAAATAGCCTACAATAAAATAATTTTTGTGCAGACTACATTTTAATTTGTTATCTCTCTCTCTTTCATAATGTAATTTAAATGTAATTGTGAGATTCTGGAAACGAGATATATTTCGCGGGAACGGTCGGGAAGAAGAAAAAGCCTCTTTTATTTTGCACTTTTAAAAGGTTGTTATTATAAATGTAGCCTAACGAATCGTCAAATAATATTAATTACATCCTAATTTGCTGTTACAACCTATCCGTTTCAACAAACACAGTTTTCAACAAGTTGTGTTTGGACAAGTGCGTTCATATCCACAGAGTCTTACCCGAAAAACAATGTCTAAAGAAATATGAATCGAAGTTTAGCACAAATCACCAGAACAAAGCATGTTAAGCTCGGCTTGTTGTTTCTGCAGCTTGCTCAGGTTGTTATTCTTTTAATAATTTGTTGTACAAAGAATGGGTTACAAACGATGACAAAGACTGTTCCATAATTCCTATTAAACTCAGAAGATATTGAAAAAAAACAAAGTTATAGAGATTAATATTATTTTGTTATTATTGTTAATTTAATTAGCTGTTTTAAGAATAAAGACGACGACTTTATTATTATTCATTTCCATGTTCATTTACAAGCTGCATGCGTTCTTGATCAAGTCATTCAGGGCTCTACTCATTCTTCCCACTGGTCGCAACTTTATCTTTTTGATACAACATTATGATAAAAGTTAATCAGCATGCATTGATTAATCTAGTTTATAGCTATATGGTAACGAAAGGGTTTAACATTCAACCCGTTCTTTTTCATCAGTATTATTTGTGTCACCTTCTCTAGTTTAAGAAGCAGTCTTTTACTTTAGTTTGAAAACCAAATCCTCCAGTGTGTTGAGCTTAGTCCGGCTGCATGCACCTTCGCGCTCGTGCTGATGCAGCTCTACCCACAAAAATTGCATCTCTTCACATGATCAGTGAAATCTGACTCCTGCTACAATGTGCTGTGGCTCTGCAGCATGCAGACGCAGACTTGCACAAGTGCGACCGCGTCAATTTTTTTTTTACTAGGGGGGGGGGTCGTGCGATTAACCGCCAAACCGCGATATTTGTTGCTGCTTCACCGCGGTAAGGAAAAATCCAATACCGTCACAGCCCTAGTCTCTGCGTTGATTCGGGTCGCTGCGGTATTCAGCTTTCAGATGATGCCTAGATCTCAGTTTCGAAAAATTGACACTTAAGACTGGTTTTGTGGTCCAGGGTCTCATATTAGGCGATATATTGATTATTGCGACAGGTCTACTGCCCATCATGCACCGGTGAACTGCACACGTCTCTCTGGATTAGAGAGATAATGTCGCGGGCTGCTCGGGGGAATTGTCTCTCCACACTCCTGATTGTTGGTGTCACTCCCTTTGGCCCGGCGCTCACACTCGCTCCTGACGCCGGGTCATTCTGCACACAATCGGACGGCGGCTCGTCCATTACTCGTGTCATCCGAGCGATGTTCCCGACCCCGCGCTACGCCACTGATTGCGGTCTCGCGCCGGCGTGATGGACAGCAGTCATCTGTAAAATTGACTCTTTGCTCTGAAGAGAAAGGAAATAGTACAAATAATCAGCAAAATGAAATGTTTTCTTTCTTTTTTTTTAAACCGCAAAAGCAGATCTGAGCAGACGACACCTGAGATGATGAAACTATACGTGTGTGTGTGTGTGTGTGTGTGTCCCAAAATAGATCTGATCCTTGTTTCGTTTATTTGCCGTTTCATTCTGTTTAAAATAATTAAGATTTATTAATGTTTTTAATGAAATCTCTTTTGCTCATCAAGGCTGCATTTAATAAAAAAATACAGTACAAATTATGAAATATTATAATTTTATAGTTTTCTGGAGAAAAACTTAAAGTGATGTTTCCCCATTTTTTTTATGGTCACCATTGGAACATAGTGCAACAAAAGCATCTTAAAACATCTAAATTACCATAAATGTATTGATTAAATTTCTGCTCTATTTGGCATGATTTCCAAAGTGTTTTGTATTCCTGCATAAAATTGCAATGCATTTATATTTATATATCCATCATAATATACAAACAAACTTTATCCAATGATTTCCATTTTTTTAACTATCATGTGGTGCGACCATCTAAAAACTCCCATTTTGGGACTTTTATGCTGAAATCCATTCAAAGATAGGATTTTGCATCATACCAATTTGCCAAGGACCCATGGAAGCAGCAGGCAGATTTGTACGTCGCTTTCAAATTTGAAAAAAAAAAAAATGTAATTAACGGGTATGTAGTTACCACATTTGGATGTCATGTGGTTTGACCTAAAAAAAAAACTATTTATTTTCATTTAAAAATTTCATCGTGACCTTTTGTGGGATTTCGGAAAAGTTACGTGGTGCGACGAAATGTCATGTGGTGTGACCAGATGTCATGTGGTGCGACCACTGCAGCGTGTTTTCCATTATAGCTATATGTCCCAGATTGGCAGTTTTGTCTTTTTATATTCAATTGACGGTTATACAGTATACATAAAATATTAGATTTTAGTATAATTTGGAATATATTCTTATTCAACATGGGTCATTTCAGACGGTTTGTTTAATCTTTGAACAATATAAGAATAAAATAAAAAATTATAAAGCATGTAACCTTAGTTTAGTAATTATGCATTTTTTATTTATTTATTAATTAACTATTTTAATCTATTCTACCAGATTCCACTGCCAAGCAAAGTAAAATAAACGCTCCCCATAGGCCGTATGTTAATTCTGTTCCTGCAGTCTAGCACAAACTCCAGAAGTCATTCTCTACTATAAGAAAGATGTTCATGTTGTCATCTCAGAGCCTGAGTCAGCAACCTCCCCCTACTCTAAATTGACCTTTCGCAAAGACCCACCCCTTTAGTTACTGTTGCTACGTCCGACAAACCATGGCAATTTTATGCCACACATCATGTTCTCACGCATTGAAAAATACATCACGGAGCAAAGAGGACCCTGACAGACAAGACCGAGCTAGTTACTTACTTTAGTATGAAACAAAGTCTCAGTGTCCAAATTTTTATTTTTTAAGAAATTCAAACAACAAATACTGTTTTATGGCTCTTTTACATTTCGTGACAGATCGCTGTAGCGCCTCAGTTCAAGCGGCATATGAACCGATCATCTTTACTAGTCATAGCACGACATAAACATTAATGAACATCAGAAGGTATCTTGTTTCAACTGTGAATAGATGTCAATACACACCATTGTTCAAGTCCACCGACGTTAATCTACTCTCTTGTCTGGCTTGTTTGTCGGTGTTATAATATATCAGACTGCCTGTTAATCAAACTCCCGGCGAAAGGGTTAATTGAGCAGCCAATATTGGGCAAAGTACAGAAATAACTGGGGTTAAAGAAATACCTGCAGTTAATGCCACGTGCCGCACTTCTCACACGTCTCTTTAAATAGATTTTTTTATTTCATGTATTTTGTCAGTTGGAGCGACCACTTGTCATGTGGTGCGACCAATTATAACAATAACTGTATTAAATAAAAAACTAAATCTCATTTTTTGTGGTTGAAATATGAATCACTGTTACAGTATGCTTAAGTGAATGGTATTTTAAAACCAATTTGTAGAAAAAATAAGTCTGTTAGCTACACTTAAGAAAGCAACTCTGAAATTATAGAACAAAAATAAGAGATCATTATTTACAAAAACTCAAATACAATTTTCTAAACACTTTAAAAACTGAGAACATAAAAAAAAATAGCTATTTAATTTTAATATGAATCATGGTCGCACCACATGACATTTTTGAAGGCTATGGCCTTAAACTAAAACTACACTAAAATCACTATTTATTATGAATTAATGTGTACACAACATTCTTAATGTGTGAACAATTACAGTAAATATTATTATTTTTTGTATTTTAAAATTGCCCTGTCGAAAATCCTTATTCGTCAATGACCCAGCTTGCATTGCATTAAATGTGTGTGTGATCAGTTCATGATTTCCCTCCAAACCGTGTGTTTTTGTTTAGAGGAAATTGAGTTTGAAATGCTACAGGACATCGTTCCACGTGTTTGCAATAACAAGGCATTCAATGCATAATGCAATTAAAATCTGTGTGTTCAGTCTGATGGGAGCATGCAAGCGTCTCACAATCGGCTCAAACTCTCTTTCTGGTGATTGTGTCGCAGTCATTATATAATGGGACCCCTGCGGTCGCACCGAATGACAGACGGACGTTCGCTGTGATGCTAGAGTCCGTCTTTCAGACGAATGCACCGGCGTCGCTGAGCTAATTGTTTTTTAATAACAGATTTTAAGTGAGTGATTCGTCAGGGCACCGTGAGGGCCTCCATTAGTGTTATTATTGTTAATTATGAAGCGTTCGGTTCAGTGCGGATCCAGATTCTTCTGAAGAATAGTGCGCCCTAAAAACAGTTCAGATGAATCCGGGGTCAGAGGTCAAAGTGAGAGGAGCTAGAAGACAGAATTAAAGTATCAGTGGTGAAAATACACCATGATACCATAATAATTAAAAATGATAAAAAAATGATGTGAGGTGGTTGTACCGTGGTACACTTGAAGGTCTCGACGGCTTCATTCTATACGGTTGCTCTGAAGTTATAATAATAAAGTCATTAAGACACTAATTCTAATCATATGTCACTCATAGTCTTAATTTTTGCATTATAAAAATCATATTTTTTATTTGATATTTTTATTTGTGTACTTATTTATTATTTAACCATTTCATTATATACTACAATTATTATTCACTAATTAATTATTTTGTTTATTACTAATTTATTTATTTAATTATATTCTTATCATTTACATATTTAATTAAATTCATTTTTTACTTTTACTTTTTTACTCAATTAATTGATACTTATTTGAATATTTCATTGTGTACTTATTTATTTACTAATTTATTTAATTATATTCTTATTTAAATATTTATTAATAATTACATTTTTACTCAATTAATTTGATACTTATTTGCTTATTTAATTGTATACTCATTTATTTAATTATATTCTTATTATTTACATATTTAATTAATAATTAATTTTTTACTTTTATTTTTTACTCAATTAATTTGATACTTATTTGAATATTTCATTGTTTACTTATTTATTTACTAATTTCTTATTTATTTATTATGTTCTTATTATTTACATATTTAATTAATAATTTCATTTTTTACTTTTACTTTTTACTCAATTTTATACATATTTTCTTATTTCATTGTGTACTTATTTATTTAATTAAATCATTTATTTACATATTAATTTAACGGTTTCATTGTGTACTTATTTATTAGTCACATTTAATGATTTAATAATGTATTTATTTATTTGTTTAATTATATATGTACTTATTAATTATTTATCTTTATCTAGTTTTTTACTTATTAAACTGTTTCATTATATACTTATTTAATATTTACGTAATGTAAATAATAATTACAATATTTAAAATATATGTGTGTGTGTGTGTGTGTGTGTGTGTGTGTAAATAAGGAAATAAATATGTATTTATTTGACTTTCTAATAATCTGGTCTTGTGTACTGTGAATTATTGACTGTAAAGAATTGCATGTGATGTTCCTCATTTGTATGTGGCTTTGGATGAAAGCATCTGTATCTTTATGCATAATCATAGTCATTTAATGCATAATCATGCACTTATTAGTTTATGTGATATGTAGTCGTGTAGTCAGCGGGATGGCGTTGAATCGGCTGATAACGTTTCAGAGGGATTGTGTGAGAATGAGTATCTCACGGCTCGTTACTCCGAGTCCAGACATTTACATGCTTTTCCCATGGACTTCAAAGAATACTGTGGTACTAGCTTAGTGCATGTACACAAACAGAGTAATACTAGCTTAGTGCATGTACACAAACATAGTAATACCAAGCTTAGTGCATGTACACAAACATAGTAATACCAGCTTAGTGCATGTACACAAACATAGTAATACCAACTTAGTGCATGTACACAAACATAGTAATACCACGGTACTAGCTTAGTAGCATGTACACAAACAGAGTAATACTAGCTTAGTGCATGTACACAAACATAGTAATACCATGGTACTAGCTTAGTGCATGTACACAAACAGAGTAATACTAGCTTAGTGCATGTACACAAACATAGTAATACCGTGGTACTTTTGGTGTTTTTGTTCTTGAATGTAGAGGAGGAGGATCTGTGAGTTCACAAAGTGAGTGCGCTTGAAATTTGTCAAGCATGAAGCAGCAAAGAAAGAAACGACTCACAGAAACTCTTAATCTGTGTGTGTGTGTGTGTGTGTGAGAGAGAGAGGAGAGAGAGAGAAAGATTAGATAAGCAGTTATGCTGAATTTTCACTCCGCTTTAAAGTTTCTGTTGAGAGTTGCTGATTGGGGCAGAATTAAAGTGTCATGCTGATTATTGTATCTAACCAACTTATTACACACACACACACACACACACACACACACACGCTCTCTCTCACACATACACACTCACACACACACACACACACGCACGCACGCGCTCTCTCACACACGCACACACTCTCACACACGCACACACTCTCTCACACGCACACACTCTCTCACACGCACACACTCTCTCACACGCACACACTCTCTCACACGCACACACTCTCACACACGCACACACTCTCTCACACGCACACACTCTCTCACACGCACACACTCTCTCACACGCACACACTCTCTCACACGCACACACTCTCTCACACACACACACACACACTCGCTCTCTCTCGCACGCACACAATCTCTCACACGCACACACGCGTGCTCTCTCACACATACACACTTTCTCTCTCTCTCTCACACACGCGCGCCTCTCTCTCACACATACACACTCTCTCTCTCTCACACACACACACACGCGCGCTCTCTCTCACACATACACACTCTTCTCTCTCACACACACCGCTCTCTCTCACACAACACACACACGCGCGCTCTCTCTCACACATACACACCCACTCTCTCTACTCACACACCCACTCTCTCACTCACACACACACACACACACACACACACACACACACTCACACACACACTCACTCACTCACTCACTCACACACACACACACACACTGTAGAATTAATTTAATTCACTCTGTTTGTATGTCAGATAATCCGTTCACACAGAAGTTTTAATTCTGTCATTAATTACTCACCCTCATGTCGTTCCAAACCTGTAAGACCTTCGTTCATCTTCAGAACACAAATTAAGATATTGTTAATGAACTCCGAGAGCTCTCTGAGCCTTCGTAGACAGCACCACGATCAAGACCCAGAAACGTAGCGAGGACATCGTTAAAATAATCCATGTGACATCAGCGGCTCAACCGTAAATTTACGAAGCTGCAAGAACTTTTTGTGCACAGAGAAAACAACAATGACATGATTTATTCAGCAATTCTTCTCTCCGAGTTACCGTCTTCTGCTATTTTGGAGAGTACCCCAGAATATAATCAGCATTGTTTATGAGCAGAATATAATCAGCGGAAGACGGTAACTCGGGTCTGTGGGAAGTCCCCTCAGTTCACAGAAACGTGTGTTGTGTGTGTGTGTGTGTGTGTGTGTGTGTTTCAGCCGGTGTGCCGTGTTTCGGCCGGGATCAGATCCCAGCATTCAGCGGCGGCGGTCTCTGATGACGAGCGCTCGTGGACGGGACAGGAGAGTCTGTCTCAAGACGACCCTGAGATGTGGGAGCTTCTGCAGAAGGAGAAGGACAGACAGTGCCGAGGACTGGAGCTCATCGCCTCCGAGGTGAGACTGCACAACACTTTCTGATTAATAGGTTCATGTAATTAATCTAATAGTCTACTAATCGTTAGTCGAACAGCTTGGTCGACCAAAATTGTATTAGTCACTCATGGAAAGCTCACTCTACATGATTGAAAAACTAGCTAGTTGCTCACATTACGATTCATACGATTCATAAAGAGTCACTTGCTCAGTTTCTGAGCAATTCAGAATTCTAATTCAGAGATTAAGCAAGTGACTCTTTATGAATGAGTCACTGATTCACTGACTCACTTGATTCATTCAGACAGCTTATTCGTTCAGAAATGAAGCAAGTGACTCTTTATGAATGAGTCATTGAATATTTGACTCACTTGATTCATTCAGACAGCTTATTCATTCAGAAGTGAAGCAAGTGACTCTGTAAGAATGAGTCACTGAATCACTTGATTCATTCAGACAGCTTATTCATTCAGAAATGAAGTGACTCTTTATTAATGAGTTACTGAATCACTGACTCACTTGATTCATTCAGACAGCTCATTCAGAAATGTAGCAAGTGACTCTTTATGAATGAGTCATTGAATCTTTGACTCACTTGATTCATTCAGACAGCTTATTCATTCAGAAGTGAAGTGACTCTTTATTAACGAGTTACTGAATCACTGACTCACTTGATTCATTCAGACAGCTCATTCAGAAATGAAGTGACTCTTTATGAATGAGTCACTGAATCACTGACTCTCTTGATTTGTTCAAATCTGTGGATTCATTCACTAATGTTGATCAGAGACGCTCAACAGTTCTGCTGTGGCTTTGATTGGAACTATTTTCGTTGGCGAAATGCATCTAAAATGTAACTCAATATGAACTAGTTTATTGAACCGTTGTATAATATCAATATCATAATTGCAATGGTGCAGATATTGGGGAGAAACAGCACTCCTGCTGGTGTGATATTGCTGAACTATATCATAGTGACTCTTAAAAATATAGACACAATTGTCATCTCGGCTGATTCATCAAAATGAATGACTGTGAGTCTCTGAAGACTGACTCATTGTTCATTGTCTGTGTGTGCGTGCTCTGTGTGTGTGTTGCTGTGTGTGTTCTCTGTGGTTGTGTCTCTGTGTTGTGTGTGTCTCTGTGTGTGTGGTCTCTGTGTGTGTGTTTGTGCGTGCGTCTTGTGTGTGTGTGTGTGTGTCTGTGCGTTGTGTCTCTTCTGTGTGTGTGTGTGTGTGCGTGTGTGTCTGTTGTGTGTGTCTGTGCGTGCGTTCTCTGTGTTGTGTGTGTGTGTGTGTGTGTGTGTGTCTCTGTGTGTGTGTGTCTCTGTGTGTGTGTGCGTGTCTCTGTGTGTGTGTGTGTGTGTGTGTGTCTCTCTCTCAACAGAACTTCTGCAGTCGTGCGGCTCTCGAGGCTCAGGGTTCATGTCTTAATAACAAATACTCTGAAGGATACCCGGGAAAAAGGTGTGTGTGTATTTTTTGTGTATTCATTTATTCAAAAATACATTTAAAAACACCGTGGTTTTTAGTTCCACTCTTTGGGAACCGTTATATTTAAGAGTGTATAAATCACACATTCACATGCTGAAATATTACGCACCTCATGCTTCAGTTTTTGCTGGAAATGAAGTGATTTTTATATGAAACATCATAATCCTGATTGAGGATCGGAGATTAAGATCTTCAGGAACCAAAACAAACGATTGACATATTTTTTTTTAAACGATTTTCATGAAGGAAAAAAAATTCTTACAAATCTTTTATTTATTTGTTCATTAATTTGTTATTTTTTTATTAGTACTTTTTAGAATTTTCATGTATTGACTTTTTATATATATATATATATATATATATATATAAAAATGCATTAATTTCAATCATTACATTTTATTTTTTAATTATTCTTTTATTTATTGTTATTTTTATAATTTTACTTATTTCTTCGTGTATTAATAATTGATTTGTCTTTTTATATTTTTAACTTTATTTTTATTTAATTTGCATTTATTGTTAATTTTATTCATTTAATTTACTACTTTTACTCATTTTATAATTAATATTTTAATATTTTTATTAACGTCTTTTATTTGTATTGTATGTATTACATTTATTTGTATTTTTGAATGTATTTATTTATTCTGGTTAAGAGACTGATGGTTGGTAAATTGATTGGATCACAGTATTCTGATGCAGTTCTTTTATTTGTTTGTGTGCGTGTGTGTGTGCGTGCGTGCGTGTGTGGCGTGTGTGTGTGTGACGTGTGTGCGTGTGTGTGCGTGTGCGTGTGTGTGCGTGCGTGTGTGTGTGTGTGTGTGCGTGCGTGTGTGTGTGCACGTGTGTGCGTATGTGTGTGCACGTGTGTGCGTGTGTGTGTGCGCGTGTGTGCGTGTGTGTGTGCACGTGTGTGCATGCGCGTGTGTGTGCGTGCATGTGTGTGTGTGCATGTGCGTGCGTGCGTGTGTGCCGCGCAGGTATTACGGTGGAGCGGAGGTGGTGGATCAGATCGAGCTCTTGTGTCAGAGGAGAGCGCTGGAAGCGTTTGACCTCGACCCGTCTCTGTGGGGTGTTAATGTTCAGCCGTACTCTGGATCTCCGGCAAACTTCGCTGCTTACACGGCCGTCCTGAAACCTCACGAGCGCATCATGGGTCTGGACCTTCCCGACGGCGGACAGTGAGTGACCCTCTCTCTCTCTCTCTCTCTCTCTCTCTCTCTCTCTCTCTCTCTTCTCTCATTCAGTCTCTGTCTCGCTCGCCCCTGTAATGAACCCTGTGTCTCCGTCAGTCTCACTCACGGATACATGTCTGATGTCAAGCGCATCTCGGCCACCTCCATCTACTTCGAGTCCATGCCCTACAAACTCAACGTAAGTTCACATCACACCCGACCCTCCTCTGGCTTTAGACCTAACCACAGTGACACTAAATATTAAAAGCCTAATAAAGAGTCAACGTGTGTGTGTGTATGAAAGTGCGAGTGATGGATGGACTGGTCAGTGTTCTCAATGGGAGAGATAATAGGAAATCGACAGCTCACTCAGACTCACTCTCACTCACTACACTACACACACACACCACACACACACACCACTCACACACACACACACACACATCACACACACTCACCACACGCGCTCACTCACACACACCGCTCACACACACACACACACTCGCTCACTCACTCACACTCACTCACTCACACACACACACACACTCTCTCACACACACTCTCTCAAACACACACTCACACTCTAGCTTTTAGGGGAAATGTTTTGTGTGTGTATTTTGTTATCCTTATTTATTTGTTTACTACTGTTTATTTATTATCTAATTAAATTAATATTTTATTATATATACATTTTATTTTTTTTTACACAAAAAAAAATTATTACAATTTATTATGGATTGAGAAAAAATTATTATATAATCAATTTAAAATTTTGAGACCATTCGCGTTCGAATGCAACATCTAAAACACTGAATGGCTAACCTCTCCTTCCCCCCTCCTTCTTTGGATTTTTGTTTTTTTCCTTTTTGTTCTCTTTTTTATTATCTATTCAGTTTTCTCTCTGTGTTTCTATTATCTCATACATTTTCTATTTTTATATTTTCTACTCTCTCTCTCTCTCTCTTCTTTCTCTTCTCTTCTCTCCAAAAATCTCTTCTCTCTCTCTCTCTCTCTCTCTACTGAAAAAAATTGTTAACTCTACTTACTCTCTCTCCTCGTCTCTCTTCTATCTCTTCTCTCTCTAACCTATGCTACCTCTCCTCTCTCTCTCTCTCTCTCTCTCTCTCTCTCTCAGCCTAAATCTGGTCTGATAGACTACGATCAGATGGAGCTGACGGCGCGACTCTTCCGACCCAAACTCGTCATCGCCGGCACCAGCGCGTACGCTCGCCTCATCGACTACAGCCGCATCAAGAAGGTCTGAATCCACCGCTCTTCATTTCAGATTATTAATGTCTTTATTGGAATGATTAATCATTTTGCTCATTTTAATTGGTGTAGTTAAAGCATTCGATTAGAGGATCAGCTGCATACAAATAAACATACATACATTAAAGGAACAGTTCACCCAAAAATGTGCTCACTCTCAGATCATCCTAGATCAGGATGAGTTTGTTTCTTCATCAGGTCTCAGCAATGGATGCTCTGCAGTGAATGGGTGCCGTCAGAATGAGAGTCTGATAGAAACATCACAATAATCCACAGTCCATCAGTTAACATCAGAAGCATAAACAAATCCAGCATTAAGACGTTTATAATTAAAATACCATAGAGTTCATAATCCATAATAACTCTTCCTCAGTGAAAAACTGTTCTGGTCTGAATCAGGAGAGAAATCTGCAGCGTTTATAAGACAAAACAGCTCTAAACGTTAAAGGTTTTGTCTTCTCCTGATGTGACTGCTGTGATGTTTTTATCAGATGCTCATTCTGACGGCACCCATTCACTGATGCAGAGACACATTTCTCCAAACCTGATGAAGAAACAAACTCCTCCTGATCTGGGGTAGCCCGAGGGTGAACACATTTACAGCAAATCTTCATTTTTGGGTAAAATATTGCTTTAAGGAAAATTACGATCATTTAAATAAGAGTTTATTCTATGACTATATTTAAAAGACTTCCTCTCCAGTCCAACGAGTGCATTTATTGAATCTAATCTTAGCTACATTAGATTTTAGGGGGGTTGTTTGTTTTTTGGTTTTAAAGTTTTACGCATTAAGTGTTTTTAGTACAAACTTACATTAAGATAAAAACACTGAACGATTGTTTTCTCTCTGAGTTTATTTTTGCTCTCGACTGCTCTCTTTATTGACTCGCACTCGTCTTCTCTCTGACACTTTTGTGTTTAACTGCTCGAGCCTGACGCCTCGGAGACGACAAACACACTCACTGATCCTGACGCTTTCTGCTCACAGTACAGTGAACACACACACACACACACACACACACACATACACACACACACACACACACACTGATCCTGACGCTTTCTGCTCACAGTCCAGTGAACACACACACACACACACACACACACACACACACACACACACACACACTCTCTCTTACACACACACACACACACACACTCTCTCTCTCTTACACACACACACACTCTCTCTCTTACACACACACACAGTTAGGGTTTAGGGGGACTCTCCATAGGCGTAATGGTTTTATACTGTACAAACCGTATGTGCTATTGCCCTACACCTAAACTTAGCCCTCACAGGAGACTGTGCATTTTTACGTTCCCCCCAAAAAACCCTCTGTATGATTTTTAAGTGTTTTGAATTATGGGGACATGAGACAATGTCCTGAAAAGTCACCTTCGCCTTGTAATACCTGTCATACCCATGTCATCAGAGGTGGAAAGAGTACAAAAATATTCTACTCAAGTAAAAGTACCATTACATTACTGAAATTTTACTTAAGTACAAGTAAAAGTACCAGTCTAAAAATATACTCAAGTAAAAGTAAAAAGTAGCTCATTTAAAATTTACTCTGAGTAAAAAGTACTTAGTTACATTTTAACAATGAGAGAGAGGAAAAAATGGGATCGACCAAAGATGTCAAACTCAGTACCTGGAGGGCCACAGCCCTACACAGTGTAGATATTACCCTAATTAAACACATCTGATACAGCTAAACTAATCATTTAGGCTTATTTGAAAACTACATGGTGTGTGTGTTGGAGCAGGGTTGGAACTAAACTCTTTAGGGCTGTGGCCCTCCAGGAACTGAGTTTGACACACCTGGGATATGGGCCTATAAATCTCAAACTAGGTGTTTTTAATTAAAGGAATCAGTTAATTAGAATAATAAGACATTTAGGCTGTTACCAGGCAAATTAAATCAGTATCAACAAAATTAATCTTTGCGATGCAGAGGAAACGCAGAAGCTTCATCTGAAGATGTAGATGTATTACACACTGACATGAATGCATTTAGCCTCAGTTACAAATGCAGAAATAATGTTTTGATAAATAAGACATAAAATGTGACCCTGAACCACAAAACCATAAGGGTCCATTTTCCTAAATTGCGATTTATACATCATCTGAAAGCTGAATAAATCATATTTCCATTGATGTATGGTTTGTTATGATCGGACAATATTTGAAAATCTGGAATCTGAGGGAGCAAACAATCCAAATATTGAGAAAATCTCCTTTAAAGTTGTTCAAATTAAGCTCCTAGTTTGTATATATTTACAGTAGGATATTTACAGAATATATTAATGGAGCATGATCTTTACTGAATATGCTAATGATTTTTGGCATAAAAGAAAAATGTATAATTTTAACCCATACAATGTATTGTTGGCTATTGCTACAAATATACTCCAGCGACTTAAGACTGGTTTTGTGGTCCAGGGTCACAAATGTTAAATAGTCATTAGAAATAAAAAAATAATAATAATCAAAAGATACTTTAAATGTTAAATTAGAACCACCAGTAGGTGTCAGCAAGTCACTCATAAGAGAGTCATTGTGATTGAACAAATCATTTAAACGGTTAATTCATTCAGGAACAAAACACGTCATTGCTCAGAGTCAGAGACGCAAAACTGTGTTTGGAATAATTTTTGTTGTCAAATAGAGCAAAAACAGGCAATATGGTGTCTAAAGTCTCTTAATTAACTTCTTGTTTTTTGAACTGTTGTAAAAAGCAAAACTACAGGCCTATGTCATCATGGTGATTTTTTGAGAAAAACGGCATTCTTCGTGTGATGTTGACTTACTATATTAAATTATATAAATATATACATTTTCTGCTTCTATATCTTCAGTTTTGTGATCATTCTAAACGCATTTTAACAGACTGAATCACGCAGTGAAAGAAAGCACTCCCGTTAAAACAACGATTATTATATTATCTCAGATGATATTGCACACCCTGCACCACTGTCTTTTTGGCTCATTTGTGCAAAACCTTTTGCTAAAAGCTTCGTTTTAACCACCAATGCAATGATGTAAGTATTTACGTTACCTCTACATGTTTGCGAAGGGCAATGTCGAGATGTTATAAGCTGCTAGTTCGGTCTCCCGAGGCAAACACAGCTTACACTGCATAATAGAGCATGAATATATGGCCAGGGGTTCACTTCATTTCCTTCGAATTCAACTTCAGCAGAATACGACGGGGTTTGGTTTTCAGCTGGGTCTGCACCATTAGGGCCCGTTCACATATCGCGCCTAAAAACGCATGGAAAACGCTAGGCGCGCTGCTTTCTCCTTTTTTCCAATGCGCTCGGGCGGTTGCGCTCCGGAGGCGTTTGTCGTTGCTAAGCAACCATCAGCTGCGCTCTCCGTTACAAGAAGGAAATTTCGTCACATGACCTGCGGTGCGCTTGCGGCATTCTGAAAAGTTGAGATGTTTTTATCTCGATGCGTCGCGGACGCGCCTGGAAAAAACGAGCGCGTCGCTTCCATTATGAGCGCGCATACCGCGCGTCTACATTTGAAATAACGAACTTAAGCGCGCAAAAGACGCGATATGTGAGCGGCCCCTTAAAACGCCTGTCTTGTCCGTCTGCATCTTTCTTGTGATTTTAGCGCCAGTTTCTTCTTCTGCCCATTATTTGCTGCAGTTTTTCCACGGAGCGATTTTTTTTTACTCAGTAACGAATGTGTTTTAAAATGTAGCGAAGTACAATACTTCCCACAAAATATACTTAAGTAAAAGTAAAATTACAGATTAAAAACATTACTTAAAAAAGTACAAGTACACAAAAAAGCTACTCAATTACAGTAACGCGAGTAAATGTAATTCGTTACTTTCCACCTCTGCATGTCATTATACAAATTTGTGTCCTCATTTGTCACAAAAACACACACACACACACACACACACACACACACACAAACAGCAGTAAGGATGATGATTGTTCTCATTAACGCTGACAAAATTATATTTAAACATGATTG
Organism: Schizopygopsis pylzovi; assembly: GCA_027422435.1. Lineage (NCBI taxonomy): Eukaryota > Metazoa > Chordata > Actinopteri > Cypriniformes > Cyprinidae > Schizopygopsis > Schizopygopsis pylzovi. The sequence goes on along the minus strand of CM049830.1, from coordinate 639,094 downwards.
ATGGACAGTGAAGTACCCATAATCCCATTCAGCACTCACTTAGTTCATGATGACTCTGAACTCTTGTGAGTGCCCTATATAGACCGCATGTGAAGGTTCAAACATTATGCCTCCCAAAATGAAATGCATGCATTTTTCACTTGTCATGTGTTGGGTATGTAGGGCACTCAGTAGGGTTCGAGCAGAGCTGGTGTGTGTATCTCTAAGACCTTCTTTCCTCATGTTTTGTGCGGCGCTTCAGGTTTTCTGCTGCAGGCTGAGATTGTGTGTGTTTCATGTTTGTTGATCAAATTCACTGTGGCCTGATTTTATTGCAAGATTAACACAAGGTCAGCAGCGCGCACACACACACACATACACCCTTAAACAAACACACTCACACACACACACACACACACACACACTCTCTCTCTCAAACACACACACATACTCTCTCTTAAACATACACACACACTCCCAAACATACATGCACACACTCTCTCTCTCAAACACACATACACACACACACTCTCTCAAACATACACACTCGCATACACACTCACACACTCACTCTCTCAAACACACACACACACCCTTGAATAAACACACTCTCTTACACACACGCAAACATGCACACACGCACACACACACACACACTTAAACTCACTCACTCATACACACACACTCACACAAGCACTCTCAAACTCACACACAATCCACGACAGATTAAGAGTATCAGTGTATAATCAGCTGGAGATGATGTTTCCCCCGAGAGCGTAGCGTCATGCTCAGAAGTGTTAGTGAAGCGCCTGCGGTATCTGGGTCTCATTCCCCGGAGAAGCGCGCAGATCTCATCAGGTCACTCTCCGATGGGCCGATAACGGGAACGCTTTGATTGTGATGTTTGCTGCGAGCGCCGCAGATCTCAGCTTCTAAACGCTTTCATAATCCACTCCGAGCTCTTTCTGACTCTCGTCTGTCTGTCTGTCTGTCTGTCTGTCTGTCTGACTCTCGTCTCTCTGTCTGTCTGACTCTCGTCTGTCTGTTTGACTCTCGTCTGTCTGTCTGACTCTCGTCTGTCTGTCTGACTCTCGTTTGTCTGTCTGACTCTCGTCTGTCTGTCTGACTCTCGTCTGTCTGTCTGACTCTCGTCTGTCTGTCTGTCTGACTCTCGTCTGTCTGTCTGTCTGACTCTCGTCTGTCTGTCTGTCTGACTCTCGTCTGTCTGTCTGTCTGACTCTCGTCTGTCTGTCTGACTCTCGTCTGTCTGACTCTCGTCTGTCTGACTCTCGTATGTCTGACTCTCGTATGTCTGACTCTCGTCTGTCTGACTCTTGTCTGTCTGACTCTTGTCTGTCTGACTCTTGTCTGTCTGACTCTTGTCTGTCTGACTCTTGTCTGTCTGACTCTCGTCTGTCTGTCTGTCTGTCTGTCTGTCTGACTCTCGTCTGTCTGAATTTTGTCTGTCTGTCTGACTCTCGTCTGTCTGTCTGTCTGTCTGTCTGTCTGACATTTGTCTGTCTGTCTGTCTGTCTGTCTGTCTGTCTGTCTGACTCTCGTCTGTCTGTCTGTCTGTCTGTCTGTCTGTCTGACTCTCGTCTCTCGTCTGTCTGACTCTCGTCTGTCTGTCTGTCTGTCTCTCGTCTGTCTGTCTGACTCTCGTCTGTCTGTCTAACTCTCGTCTGTGTCTGTTTGTCTGTCTGACTCTCGTCTGTCTGACACTCGTCTGTCTAACTCTCGTCTGTCTGTCTGTCTGACTCTCGTCTGTCTGTCTGTCTGTCTGTCTGACTCTCGTCTGTCTGAATTTTGTCTGTCTGTCTGACTCTCGTCTGTCTGTCTGTCTGTCTGTCTGTCTGTCTGACATTTGTCTGTCTGTCTGTCTGTCTGTCTGTCTGTCTGTCTGACTCTCGTCTGTCTGTCTGTCTGTCTGTCTGTCTGTCTGTCTGACTCTCGTCTCTACGTCTGTCTGACTCTCGTCTGTCTGTCTGTCTGTCTCTCGTCTGTCTGTCTGACTCTCGTCTGTCTGTCTAACTCTCGTCTGTGTCTGTTTGTCTGTCTGACTCTCGTCTGTCTGACACTCGTCTGTCTAACTCTCGTCTGTCTGTCTGTCTGTCTGTCTGTCTGTCTGTCTGACTCTCGTCTCTCGTCTGTCTGACTCTCGTCTGTCTGTCTGTCTGTCTCTCGTCTGTCTGTCTGACTCTCGTCTGTCTGTCTAACTCTCGTCTGTGTCTGTTTGTCTGTCTGACTCTCGTCTGTCTGACACGTCTGTCTGTCTAACTCTCGTCTGTCTGTCTGTCTGACTCTCGTCTGTCTGTCTGTCTGTCTGTCTGTCTGACTCTCGTCTGTCTGTCGTCTGTCTGACTCTCGTCTGTCTGTCTGTCTCTCGTCTGTCTGTCTGTCTGATCTCTCGTCTGTCTGTCTGTCTGTCTGACTCTCGTCTGTCTGTCTGTCTGACTCTCGTCTGTCTGTCTGACTCTCGTCTGTCTGTCTGACTCTCGTCTGTCTGTCTGACTCTCGTCTGTCTGTCTGTCTGACTCTCGTCTGTCTGACTCTCGTCTGTCTGTCTGACTCTCGTCTGTCTGAATTTTGTCTGTCTGTCTGACTCTCGTCTGTCTGTCTGTCTGTCTGTCTGTCTGACTCTCGTCTCTCGTCTGTCTGACTCTCGTCTGTCTGTCTGTCTGTCTGTCTGACTCTCGTCTGTCTGTCTGACTCTCGTCTGTCTGTCTGACTCTCGTCTGTCTGTCTGTCTCTGTCTGTCTAACTCCGTCTGTCTGTTGTCTGACTCTCTGTCTGTCTGACCCTCGTCTGTCTGACACTCGTCTGTCTAACTCTCGTCTGTCTGTCTGTCTGACTCTCGTCTGTCTGTCTGTCTGACTCTCGTCTGTCTGTCTGTCTGTCTGACTCTCGTCTGTCTGTCTGTCTGACTCTCGTCTGTCTGTCTGTCTCTCGTCTGTCTGTCTGTCTGACTCTCGTCTGTCTCTGGGCAGCTGTGCACCGAGCTGAATGCGTATATGCTGGCGGACATGGCTCACATCAGCGGTCTGGTGGCAGGCAAAGCCGTTCCCTCGCCGTTCCAACACGCCGACCTCGTCACCACAACCACCCACAAATCCCTGCGAGGATCCAGGTACACCTCTGTCATCCGTGCAGAACTAGCAGTGCTGGGAAGGTTACATGTGTGACCCTGAAGCACAAATACATTGTATGGGTCAAAATTATAAATGTTTCTTTTATGCCCAAAATCATTAGGATATTAAGATCATGTTCCATGAAGATGTGTAGTAAATTTGTTGCCGTAAATATATCAAAAATGTATTTTTGTTGAACTTTTGCTAAAAGTTAAAACAAACTTTTATTTTGGATGTGATTTAATTGCGATTAATCGTTTAACAGTACTACAAAAACATCAAAATCACAGCAGATAAAGGTACAGTAGTTGAAGGTCCTTTTTAGCACATTGCATTGTGGGATCTCATGAAATATGCACTGCACATTTTTAGAAAATGTAATAGATGATCTGGATGTTGCATGAATGCAGAACGTAATGCACACAGTACACATACTGCATACTTGAGTAAAGGTGTTTTTCTGGTGATCTCCATTAACCGTTTCTCCTCCTCTGGTCTGGCCCCTCCTCTTCTGGTCTGGCTCCTCCTCCTCTGGTCTGGCTTCCTCCTCCTCTGGTCTGGCCCCTCCTCTTGTGGTCTGGCTCCTCCTCCTCTGCTCTGGCCCTCCTCTTGTGGTCTGGCTCCTCCTCCTCTGGTCTGGCTCCTCCTCCTCTGTTCTGGCCCCTCCCCCTCTTGTATGGCTCCTCCCTCAGGGCGGGGCTTATCTTCTATCGTAAGGGCATTCGCTCGGTGGATAAGAAGGGCAAAGAGGTCATGTACGATCTGGAGGAGAAGGTCAACTTCGCTGTGTTCCCTTCGCTTCAAGGCGGCCCTCACAATCACGCCATCGCCGGCGTCGCTGTGGCTCTCAAACAGGTACAGCTTTCAGATTATTAGTCTTTTACTAGTGCTTAACCCATATGCTGATATCATAGAGAGCAGATATTAAACTGATATCTATGATATCACACTATTTAATTAAAACACACATGCATAACGTTTGCTGAAATTAAATGTATATTTATTTTACAGAATATTTACTAAGTTATAGTGCTGTCAAATGAATAATCGCGATTAATCGCATCCGAAATAAGTTTTTGTTTACATAATATATGAGTGTACGGTGTATATTTATTATGTGTATATATATATAAATACAAACACATGTATTTATATATATATATATATCAAAATGTTATTTATGTATTAAATATATTTATATATTATATAAGTATATAAATGTGTATATACATGTAAATATTTTATATATATATATACTGAATGTGTGTGCGTTTATATACATAATAAATATACACAGTACACACTCATATATTATGTAAAAAAAAAAAATTTTGATGCAAGTTAATCGGTTTACAGCACTACTAACATTATATAATTTGGTAATGAATAAATATGGGGGAAAACACTTATTTATGAAAATAAAAATAAAGTTGTCAAATAAAGAGATTACATTTCTTAATTCTTTAATTCTGTTATAGTATTTTTCAGAAACAAAAATATGAATAACTAGTATTTATAACTAGTGAATGCACTAGTAATCATATTTTTACAAACAATGACTAGTCAGTGTTAATTTTTAATAAAGCACACAGTGAATATGACATGAATAGTTTGAAATCAAGGATTTGAAGTTTGATCAAGAGATTGTGCGTTTATTAAATATTGATATACTTGTGGTTAATGAATTGCATATGCTGTTCTGGTAGATGAGAAGGTATTATAGTGTTTGCCTTTCTGTTTCTCAGCGCTATTAAAATAAAAGTCCTGCTTCTGATATATTAGTGAAACAGAAAAAAATTATTAGCCGATTAAGATAATTAAAAATGCCAAATATCGGCCAATATATCGGTCGATCACAATTTTTTGCTTATTGAGTTTTTTTAGTTATTGAATTATTATTGAATATAAAGACAATGTATATCGTATCACTATATTTACTTCAAACATAAGTGAAAACATGTAACAATTGCTGAAAGTAAATATTAATTTATTTTATATTTACTAAATTATATAATAAAAAAAATGAATAAGCATGAAAAAATGTACTTTATAAAAAATACATTTATAAAATAAGAAAATGTATTTAACTGCTTGATTTTGTTTTAACACTATTATATAGTATTTATTTTTCAAATAATAAAAAATGGCAAATATATCGGTCGACCCATAATTTCTGCATTGATTCACTCTATTTATGGTTCATACATTTACATAATGAGCCGATATAAAGCCAGCATATATTATATCACAATAATTAATTAAAATATAGTAAAAACACATCTATAACGATTACTGAAATTAAATATATATTTAATTTATATAATGTTTACTAAATCATATGAAAATGAAAAACGTTTAACTATAAAAAAAATACATATGTAAAATAAGGAAATGTATTAAACTGATTATTTAATGCTTTTATATTATGTTTTGAAAATAAAAAATAATAATTGTATGAAATGCCGATATATATCGGCCATGCCAAATATATCAGTCGACTATACAGTCTTTGATTAACTCTGTTTATTAGCAATTAATATGCTAAGTTAATGGCCAATATAAAGCCAGTATATATGATTTCACAGTATTTAATTTAAAGATGCTAAAAACGCATGCAAAGTATTGCTATATACACTAAATTATGTAATTTGAGATATTATTTGTAAAGCGCTTTTTATGATACAATCGTTGCAAAGCAGCTTTACAGGAAATTAAGTTTCTACAATAGATTTATATTTTTTCCAGAAACTTAATATATTTAACTAATGTCAAAACTTGGTTAATTCTGTATATTGTTTGAGGGTTGGCTTCCTCTGAGGTGAATGAATAAATATGAATAAATATTGAAAAAAATGTAACTTGATAAATTTGTAAATAATTTGAATACAGAAAAATTATTTAGCAGCGATTTTAATGATATCGTTTTTTTTTGCAAATATTAAAAATGCAAATATCAGCCGATATATCGGCCATGCCAAACATATCAGTCGACTATACATTCTTTGATTAACTCTGTTTATTAGCAATTAATATGCTAAGTTAATGGCTTTAAAGCCAGTATATATGATATTACAGTATTTAATTTAAAGATGGTAAAAACACATGCAAAGTATTGCTATATACACTAAATTATATAATTTGAAAATGAATAAATATTTTAAAAAGTTGAACTTGATACATTTTTTAAATAAATAAATTGATTTAGCAACTTCTTTAAACTTTAACGATATAGTTTTTTTGCAAATAATTAAAAAATTATACAAAAAAGCCAAATGTCAGCCGATAAATCAATCGATCGCAGCGTTCTACTTTAATTCACGCTGTTTATTATCGGTCCTGGAGCTTCTCTCTCTGTGAATCATCTCTTATTCTCTCTCATCGTCTCCTGAACAACGACTGATGCACTCGGGAGCTCATTTATGATGTTTGATAATTGATAGCAGTTCATTCGGTCTCTCTTCAGGCCATGACGCCCATGTTTCGTGAATACATCGCTCAGGTCCTGAAGAACTCGAAGGCCATGGCCGATGCGCTGCTGGAGAAGGGCTACACGCTGGTCTCAGGTGGGTTTCGCTCGCGTCTCGTCTGTAGGTTTTCTCTTCAGGTGAGCAGAACGTGTTCGTGTGGGACGATGCCACTGGATTCTCCTGGAAGATCACGTTTTATCTGCAGTAGAGCGACTCAAGCCTCTACACTGCAAAACAAGGCTTATCTTAATCGTATTTGTGGCTTGTTTCTAGTCAGAATATCTTAAATGAAGATGCATTTACTTGTTGAGCAAAACGACATTAGATGTTAAGTCTTGTTTCTAGGGAACGAAAACTAGCTTCAGTGGGTGACCGGTCTTGGGCTGCAGGGCGATATGGCTGTTCAATAATACTATAATATAAGTTCTGTACTAGTTATGATTTTTAATGTTGCATGAACTGCAAAAAAATGAATCTCTTCCTCAGTATTTTTGTTTTGCAGTACAAATATCTAAATGCATTCAAATGCACAGATATGAAGTCTAACAATTGATCAAAAGTGAGTAATTCTTAAAACAAGAAATTATTTATTTTTCTAAATGAATTAAAAAGTTATTGAGATGTATTTTCAAACGTTGAAGTGTTGCTAATACAACTTGTTTTGCTCATTTAGAGAACATATTAAAGATTTTCACTTAAACAGTCTACTTAAGCTCTAAATGCTGTTTTTGTTCACTATTTTAAGATGTTTTTTGTGTTTACTTGGATGTAAAATACTGTGTGTGTGTGTGTGTGTGTGTGTGTGTGTGTGTGTGTGATGCAGACGTGGAGATGTCTTAGTTTGACCGCGTCACAAAACATACACACAAATATATGAAATAAGCCTTTTTTATTGCTGATGTAAAATTTATCAAGTTCTTCACGCTCGCATAAAGTTGCTTAAATAGAGAAATGGACTTTCTGCAAAATAAAAAATATTTCCTTAGTATTTTTGTCTTGTTTTCTAGAATAAATATCTAAACATTCTTGAATCTTGTACAATAACTTTAGATATTATGTTTTGTTTTCTAAACAACTTGTTTTTTTTTATTTATACTTAAAACAAGCAAAAATATCTGCCAATGGGGTAAAAAAAAACATCTTAATTCAAAAGCAAAACTAAATGATTTTTCTCTCCCTGTTGACAGATATTTTTGCATGTTTTAAGTAAAAATGAAAAAAAAATTATTATTTTTTTCAGAAAATAAAACATAATATCTAAAGTAATTTTACAAGATTCAAGAATGTTTAGATATTTATACTAGAAAACAAGACTAAAATACTAAGGAAATATTTTTTTATTTGCAGCAAGTCAGTTTCTCTATTGAAGCAAGTAAAAACAAAACAAAATTGGAATATTTTTCAGAAAACATGACAAGGAATTTTACTTGTAAAATAAATGCATCTTGATTCCAGAATGTTTAGATATGTATCTAGAAAACAAGACACAAATACTTGGTGAAAAATATTTTTGCAGTGCAGAGTTATTCTTCCAGGTAAAGCAAAGGAGTTCATTTATTCCGTCTGTTCCTCAGTTTGTGATGTTTATTATGCTAATTTCTTCATTATAGTTGTACAGAAAGGCTCTCTTATGTCCCATCAGCCTCTTCGAGGTGAATCCAAATCACTTTTATTGAAGAAAACAGCAGCAGAACGAATGTTTGTCTCTTCGTCTGAAGTCTTGATGATTTTATCGCACCGAAATACTTTTAATGATGTTTTTGTGCGTTGGATATTATTGATTGGGAGCAAATGGCCCTTCAGTGAAGGTTTTTCCTCATATGCAGAACTAATTGAATGTCTGCACACTGGACACGCGTCACATCGACGCACGTGTTGTTGTTGTTGTGCTTCCGTTCTGTTCTGATCGTGTCTAATAAAGCAGCTGCAGATCAGTTTATATGGAAGCCCGTTTCTGCTACTGAATAAAAAAAAAAATAAGGTTATTGAATCTTTTTATCTCTCAATTCTGTTTTTTTTTTTTATTGCTTGATATAAATAGTAAAATAAAAAATCTGAAAACAAAACATAATATCTGAAGTCATTTTACAAGATTCAAGAATGTTTAGATATTTATACTAGAAAACAAGACAAAAATACCAAGTGAGAAAATCATTGTTTTGCAGCAAGTCAGTTTCTCTATTTAAACAACTTTATGTGAGAGTAAAAGTCAGAATTGCGGGATGTAAAAGTCGGAATTGCGGGGTCGTACAAGTCGTAATTGCTGGGTCAGAATTGCGGGGTCGTACAAGTCGTAATTGCAGGGTCGTACAAGTTGGAATTGCGGGGTCGTAATTGCTGGGTCAGAATTGCGGGTCGTAAAAGTCGGAATTGCTGGGTCAGAATTGCGGGTCGTACAAGTCGGAATTGCTGGGTCGTACAAGTCGGAATTGCGGGGTCATACAAGTCGGAATTGCTGGGTCAGAATTGCGGGTCGTACAAGTCGGAATTGCTGGGTCGTACAAGTCGGAATTGCGGGGTCATACAAGTCGGAATTGCTGGGTCAGAATTGCGGGGTCGTACAAGTCGGAATTGCTGGGTCGGAATTGTTGGGTCAGAAATGCGGGGTCGTACAAGTCTGAATTGCTGGGTCGGAATTGTTGGGTCAGAAATGCGGGGTCGTACAAGTCTGAATTGCTGGGTCGGAATTGTTGGGTCAGAATTGCGGGGTCGTACAAGTCGGAATTGCTGGGTCAGAATTGCGGGGTCGTACAAGTCGGAATTGCTGGGTCGGAATGGTTGGGTCAGAATTGTGGGGTCGTACAAGTCGGAATTGCTGGGTCAGAATTGCGGGGTCGTACAAGTCGGAATTGCTGGGTCAAAATTGCTGGGTCAGAATTGTGGGTCGTACAAGTCAGAATTGCGGGGTCGTACAAGTCGGAATTGCTGGGTCGGAATGGTTGGGTCAGAATTGCGGGGTCGTACAAGTCGGAATTGCTGGGTCGTAATTGTTGGGTCAGAATTGCGGGTTCATACAAGTCGGAATTGCTGGGTCAGAATTGCGGGGTCCTACAAGTCGGAATTGCTGGGTCGGAATTGTTGGGTCAGAATTGCGGGGTCGTACAAGTCGGAATTGTTGGGTCAGAATTGCAGGGTCGTACAAGTCGGAATTGCGGGGTCAGAATTGCGGGGTTGTACAAGTTGGAATTGGGGGGTCGGAATTGCGGGTCGCCAAAGTCGGAATTGCGGGACTGTAAATTGTGGGACATGAAGGCAGATTTCGGGCTTCCATAAGTTTATGACTCCGTATCACCTGGATCAGAGAGAATGATTATAACACAGACGATTGTTAAACTCTTTAAACAGCAAAACTCACTCTGGACCGTTTGCAGATTTCTGGGGTTCTCAGAAGCAGAAGTTTGATTGTTTTGGCATATGGCACTAATATAGCACTAGAATGGGTTATGAATTGTTGTTCATGTTGATTTAATGCATAATAACCTCATAATCAAAAACTGTAATATCAACATTCTCACACATATGTTGAAGTGACATCAGATCTGGATCCAGACGGACTCGTTTGAGTGAAGATCAGTGTTTGTGTTTGTTCAGGAGGAACCGATAATCATCTGGTTCTGGTGGATCTGAGGCCGCAGGGGATGGACGGAGCGCGGGCCGAAAGAGTTCTGGAGCTGGTGTCCATTACAGCCAACAAGAACACCTGCCCTGGAGACAAGAGCGCAGTGACACCCGGCGGCCTGAGACTCGGTGAGACATACACGCACACATACACACTCTCACAGACACATGCGCGTGCACACACCCTCTCACACACACGCTCGCACACACACACGCTCGCTCACACACACGCTCGCTCACACACACCTCCCCGCTTCACACACACGCTCGTCTCTACACACACGCTCGCTCACACACACACACACTCTCACACACACACACTCTCACACACACACACTCTCACACACACACACACACACGCTCGCTCACACACACTACACTCACAGTCGACTCACACACTCACAAACGCTCACACACCCGTCGCTCACACATCACACGCTCGCTCACACTCACACGCTCGCTCACACACTCACGCTCGCTCACACACACACGCTCGCTCTCTCTCACACACTCGCTCTCTCTCACACACTGTCTCTCTCACACACTCACACACACACATGTACACACGCTCCCTCACACGCACACACTCACACACACATCACTCAAACACACTCTCACTCTCTCTCACTCACTCGCGCACACACACACACACACACACACACCTCTACACACTCTCACACTCTCCTCCTCTCTCTCTCTCTCTCTACACACACACACACACACACACGCTTGCTCACACACACACATGCACACACGCTCCCTCACACGCGCACACACACTCACACTCTCTCACACGCACACACACACACACTCTCACTCAAACACACGCACACACACTCACGCTCCCTCACACGCACACACACACACACTCTCACACACACACACACACTCTCACTCAAACACACACACACTCTCACTCAAACACACACACACACACACACACACACTGCTGTAACTCCGCTCCTCTGGTTTCCCAGGATCCCCTGCTCTCACGTCTCGTCAGTTCAAGGAGTCGGACTTCCAGCAGGTGGTGGATTTCATCGATCAGGGCATCAAGATCGCTCTGGACGTCAAGAAGAAGACCAGTGAGTACAGACTCAGAGATCTGCTGTTACCGGGTGGTTCTGCGCAGTCACGGGCTGTTATTATACAGCATGTTTTATAGCAACAATATATATCATATTACATATCAACAATATTGTTGTTGAATGTGCAATATTGCATATCATGTGTTGTCATTTGATCACTGACAGCTTTACAGTTACAAAATTACAATTCTGAAGTTATTTTCTACATTAATATAATTTTAGCAATACAATAATAATAGTTTATTTCATAATTATTTAAAATATCTTATATAGTTATGGTATTGCTCAGGGTGATTCGTTGTAAATATCAAGAAAAAATTATAAAAATAAATTAATTTAAGAAATGAATTTATGCTGCTATTAAATTGAGTGATATTAATCAGCCGTAAGTGAATAATCATTATCATCATCTCCCATTAAAAACAAAAACAACATATATATTATTTGTTTTTGTTTATAAACATAAAAGATAAAAACCAAATATACTACAATTCAGAAGTAAGGTTTTTGTTTTTTTAAAGTAATTTTTCCAAAATATGTTGTTTATACATAATACGATAACACTTTATTTTAAGGTGTCCTTGTTACATGTACTTACTATTATAATAACAATAAACTATTCATAATTACATGCAAGTAACCCTAAGACAAACCCTAATCGTATAGTAAGTACATGTAGTTAATTAATAATACTCAGTACTTAAATATATAGATACACTATATAGTGTAACCCAAAATATATGTGTGTACTGTCTATATTTATTATGTATATGCATACTCGCATACAGCATATATTTTAGAAATATTTACATGCATATGTTTATATTTTATTATAGTGCTGTCAAGCGATTAATCGACATCCAAAATATAAGTTTTTGTTTACATAATATATGTGTGTACTGTGTATATTTATTATGTATATGCATACTCGCATACAGCATATATTTTAGAAATATTTACATGCATATGTTTATATTTTTTATAGTGCTGTCAAGCGATTAATCGTGATTAATCGCTTCCAAAATAAGTTTGTTTACATAATATATGTGTGTACTGTGTATATTATTATGTATATATAAACACACACACATGCATGTGTATATATTTTGGAAATATTTACATGCATATACATTTATATATTTAGATTTTATTATAGTGCTGTCAAACAATTAATCTTCATTAATCGCATCCAAAATATAAGTTTTTGTTTTCTTAATATATATGTATGTGCTGTGTATATTTATGTATATACATGCACTCACATACAGCATATATTTTAGAAATATTTACATATACATTTGTTTATATATTTATATTTTATTATAGTGCTGTCAAACGATTAATCGTGATTAATCGCATCCAAAATATACGTTTTTGTTTACATAATATATATGTCTGTGTTGTGTATATTTATTATGTGTATATATAGATACACTCACATACAGCATATATTTTGTAAATATATACATGCATATATATTCATATTATTATATTTTATACAAATAAATATATACTATATAAACATAACATATTTTTCTTAAATATATACATGTATGTGTTTGTATTTATATATACATAATAAATATACACAACACACACATGTTTATTATGTAAACGAAAACATATATTCTGGATGCGATTAATCACGATTAATCGTTTGACTGCACTATAATAAAATATGAATAAATAAATATATATGCATGTAAATATTTCCAAAATATATTCACGTGTGTGTGTTTATATGTACATAATAATATACACAGTACACACATTATGTAAACAAAAATGTATATTATGGATGCGATTAATCGCGATTAATCGTTTGACAGCAGTATTTAAATCATAATATTTTGCCTGTATTTTTGATCAAATGCATGCAGAACTTGAACATTATCGCAGCTGTAATGTTGTTGTTTCTCAAGCCTGTATTTTGTGTGTTTTCCTTCAGAAAAGCTGTCAGATTTCCGGAGTTTTCTGCTGGAGGACTCGGAGACGGCGTCTCGAATCGCTGATCTGCGTCGTCACGTCGAAGCTTTCGCTCGTCCGTTCCCGATGCCTGGATTCCACCGCCATTAAAGCTGCAGATCATCCGTTAGACCTGCCAACACGCGCGATATTGCTTTTCCTTATTTAGTTTAGCTTCACCATCAATCATTTACATTTATGCATTTAGCAGACTAATTTATTAATCATTTACTGGAACTAAAAGTCTTAAAATGACCAGTAGTGCACATACACTGCCGCTCAAAAGTTTGAGGTCTCTATTTATAAATCTATGTGATCAAAAATACATTATTTTGTGAAATATTATTGCAATTTAATATAAAAGTTTTCTATTTTAATATACTTTGAAATGTGATTTATTTCTGTGTATTTTCAGCATCATTACTCCAGTCTTCAGTGTCACATGATCTTCAGAAATCATAATAATATGCTGATTTATTATCAATGTTGGAACCGTTGTGCTGCTTCATATTGTTTTGGGGACATGTGATATTTATTTTAGGGTTCTCCGATTAATAAAAAAGTTAAAAACAACAGCATTTAAAAAAAAAAATAATGTTACAATAAACAACGCTGTTCAAATGTTTGGGGTCAGTAAATTGTTATTATTATTTTTTTTTAAAGAAATTAATAGTTTTATTCAGGAGGGATGCATAAAAAGTCACAGTAAATACGTATATTGTTAAAAAATATTTATATTATGAACAAATGCTGCTCTTTTTAACTTTGTATTAAAAATCACGTGTTCCAACACACAATATGAAGCAGTTTAAACACATAATAAATCAGCATATTATTATGATTTCTGAAGATCATGTGACACTGAAGACTGGAGTGATCATGCTAAAAATTCAGCGCTGCATCACATAAATACATTTTATTTTAAAGTATATTAAAATAGGAAACCAATATTTAAAATTGCAATAAGATTTCTGTATTTTTTTGATTGTATAAATACAGCCTTGATGAGCAGAAGAGCCTCCCTTAAAAACATTACAAATGGTACTGATCCCAAACCTTTGAGCAGCGTGTATATAATAGGCTGCGATGATAAATCGATGCAGAATGGATTCGTGGATGATCTTCCGAATGCATGAGCGCAGATTTTAACAGCAGATGACGCTCTAATCTAGTGTTTCTAATCTCGGCTCGGCTCAGAATGACGCCAGATTAATGTAAACACAGACCGCTGTGAACACTCCTGTAATTCACGTCAACCTTTTCTAATTTTATGAATGATTATTTTAGGTTCAAGTGTGTAAGGATTTGGAAACGAGCAGAGTTCGGCTGTTTCTGAAGCATGCAGCGCCACCTGCTGTTCAAAACTAACCTCAGCGTCGACTCGAGAGACAATCGCGATTAATCTCAGAATCAACGCCGAATCAATTCTCGATGCATCGATTTAATTTCCCAGCACTTATAGATACGGACACAAAGAATCCAGACGGACTCAAACGAGGAAGAACGAAACCCGCTGGATGCTTGGTGACATTATAATCTCTTTTCCCTTCCGTGTGGGATTTATTCCTCATGTATGATCCTTTATTATGACATTCAAGACTCATGCCTTTGAGTGCTAATGATGCTAAATGTTTACAGACTGCGATGTCATCCTCAGTAGTTCCTCTGTTTTTGATGATCGAAGCTGTTTTGTAAATGTACAGTAGTGTGTGTAAAGACTGTAAGTGTTGTTGGGGTTTGTAAACGCACTGATGTCGATAAACACTTTGAGCCTCGTCTTCATGTTGCACACGTCTGCATTCCTGAATGCACAGATCTTTACAAAATGATTTTCTAAAAACGTCTAATCCCAATAAAATGATGCTGTAGGAAAATACAACTCTTTGTGTGTGTGTGTGTGTGTGTGTGTGAGAGAGAGAGAGAGAGGGAGTGTGTGTGTGTGTGTGTGTGTGAGAGGGAGAGTGTGTGAGAGGGAGAGTGTGTGAGAGGGAGTGTGTGTGTAGAGGGAGTGTGTGTGTGAGAGGGAGTGTGTGTGAGAGGGAGTGTGTGTGTGTGTGAGGGAGTGTGTGTGTGAGAGGAGTGTGTAGTGTGTGAGAGGGAGTGTGTGTGTAGAGGGAGTGTGTGTGGTGAGAGGGAGTGTGTGTGTGAGAGAGAGTGTGGTGAGAGGGATGTGTGTGTGTGTGTGTGAGGAGTGTGTGTGTGTGTGTGTGGTGAGAGGAGGTGTGTGGGAGAGAGAGAGTGTGTGTGTGAGAGAGAGGGAGTGTGTGTGAGAGGGAGTGTGTGTGGTGTGTGTGTGAGAGAGGGAGTGTGTGTGTGTGGTGTGTGTGGAGAGGGAGAGTGTGTGAGAGGGAGTGGTGTGTGTGTGGGTGAGAGGGAGTGTGTGGTGTGTGGGTGATGAGGGAGTGAGATGTGTGTGGTGAGAGAGATGTGTGTGTGTGAGTGGTGTGTGTGTGTGTGTGAGAGTGTGTGTGTGTGCGTGCTGTGTGGAGATGATCGATCGGCTGCGTTCTGATCACAGCAGTCGTTCTGGCCCGTCGTCTTCAGAGGAATAATGTGTTTTGAGTCGGAGGATTATTCAGGAACGTGCATTAATCTCGGCGTAATATGAGCGACTGAAAGAGCCGCTGCTAATCAATGGATTAAAGCACAGCATCTGCAGAGAGTCTTTCCAGGTCAAAGCAAAGCCCAAAACCACAAGAAACGCTAATGAGAACTTATATTTGTATTAATATACATATACTGATATTCTAAACCTATTTCCACCAGTGTTATTTTAATAATAATAATACATTTTATTTATAAAGCACTTTATATTTTGAAGAAAATCTCAAAGTGCTACAAAAGTGTCATAATAAAATAAAACCGTGTAAGCAATTAAGAAACGCAGTTAAAAGCAACTACCGACTAAGATTAACCCGATTTAAGCTCTAAAAGATTCAAGTTGTAAATAACGAGATTATTGGAATATGTTTTACTGTTTATAAAATACTATTTCAGCTTTCTACTTCAAAATGCGTGTTTAATTCAATGTGTTACTTGCTGTTATTTTGTAATTAATTGGGAAATTTACTTGCTATTTATTAGTGAAATTGATATCTACACCATTTTTTTTTCAATGCACTACAAAAAATATTGTTAACATTTTTTTCGCTCAAATAAGTTTAAAAGTAAAAAAGCATAAAGTTAAAAAATTAATTGGATTTTTAAAACACACTCCAATAATACTTGCTTTATTTACAACCTCGAGAAAAAAATATATATATATATATATATATACAATGTGTTTGTGTGTATATGTTTATTTATAACTTTTTACCAATATTTTTATATAAAATGAAAAATATTACCGTGGCAACTACAGTAGCTGAAATAAAATGTTTATTAATTTTAATATAAATATTAAGTAATTTAATAGACTTTTTATTTCAAGCAATGTCCATTTTTTAATGGTATTTATTTTAGTTTTAGTTGATGATAATAATATTGATTTCTCACACAATCTCTCTGTAAACACTTAATACCCAATTAACATACAATTAATTCCGGTGATGTGACTAAAAATAATGTATGTAGAATATTTATACATCATGGCAAAACGTCTTAATGACCCTAAAAAGGGTAACTTTTTTATTTTATAATATAATGTCTTAGTTTTTTCAGTGAGATGTTGAGTTTCTCTCTTTCTGTGTGTGTCTGAGTGAATCCGTGTGTATGTGAGTTGTGTGTGTGTGTGTCTCGCGGGTTCAGGAGTCGCTCACATCGTTTGTGGTGTGTGTGTGTGTGTGTGTGTAAGGGAGTGTGTGTGTCTGTGTGTCTCGTGGGTTCAGGAGTCGCTCACATCGTTTGTCTGTGTGTGTGTGTGTGTGTGTGTGTGTGTGTGTGTGGTGTGTGTGTGTGTGTTGGGGTTCAGGAGTCGCTCACATCGTTGTGTGGGTGTGTGTGTTGTGTGTCGGGGTTCAGGAGTGTATGTTTGTCTGTGTGTGTGTGTGTGTAAGTCTGTGTGTCTCGCGGTGTCAGGAGTCGTTACATCGTGTTGTGTGTGTGTGTGTGTGTGTGTGTGTGTGTGTAGTGATGTGTGTGTGTGTGCTGTTAAGTGCTGCTCGTTGTGTGTGTGTGTGTGTGTGTGTCGCGGGTTCAGGAGTCGCTCACATCGTTTGTCTGTGTGTGTGTGTGTGTGTGTTGTGTGTGTGCGTGCGCGTGTGTGCGGGTTCAGGAGTCGCTCACATCGTTTGTCGGTGTGTGTTTGTGTCGGGATCTCAGGAATGAGCTGACATGATTGGGAATCTCTCTCCTCCTCCTGCAGGCACAGACAACCGGTAATTTGACAATAAATCAGCAGTGTTCAGCGAGGGACGGATTAACGACAGTGGCTGCAATTAATTGCGCTCGTTTATTTGGAGTGGCATGTCGGCATTTGAACGCGTGTCATTAAAGCCCTGCAGGACCGTGATGTGGCGCTACGGAGTCGATGGCTTAAGTGGCGTTTTAGAGTCCCATTTAAACTCCAAACAATGTCTAATGTGCCGTAATTATCCCATAATAAAGTGTAAGTGTCTCTTATAGAGCAATAACAGTCCCGCGGAGAGACGGGGAGGAGGGTTGTGAGAGAGGAAGATTCACACATCAATTAAGAGCCTGACAGACCCTGAAGAGATGCGATTAAGAGCAGAACCTCGCTCACTTACATACTCACTCACTCACTAACACACACACACACACTCACCTACATACACTCACTCACTCACGCACACACAAACTCTCACACGCACACACACTCACTCACGCACACACTCACTTACACACACACACACTCACTTACATACACTCACTCACTCACACACACACACACACACACAAACTCTCACACACACTCACTTACATACGCTCACTCACGCACACACACACACACACACACACACACAAACAAACTCTCACACACACTAACTTACATACACTCACTCACTCACTCACACACACACACACACACACACACTCACTTACATACACTCACTCACACGCACACCACACACACACACACAAACTCACTCACATCACACATACACTCACAACACACACACCACAACACACACACACACAAACACCTCACACACACAACACATTCACTCATCACACACACACACCACACTCACTCACACACACTAACTTACATACACTCACTCACACACACACACCAACCACTCACACTACACTCATTGACACACACTCACTTACTACACAACAGCACACAGACAACACCTTACTTACATACACTCACTCACGCACTCATCTCCTACATACATCACACACACTCACATACACACACACACTCCCTCGCGCGCACTCACTTATATACACACACTTACTTACACACTCACTCACTCAAACAAACACGCACACACACACACACACAAGCACGCACACACAATCATTGAACAGCATTACTGTACTTACACAAATAGGCATAAGTAAAGGCACCTTATTTTTATAGAATGGAAGCCTGTTCCTGACATGGAATCAACAAACAAAAAAGGTAATTGTTACTGTTTATCTCACAATTCAGACTTTTTTCTCCCAATTCTGAGAAAAGTAAGAATTGCAAGATATGAATTCGGAAAATCGGGATATGAACTCGGAATTGCGGGATATTAATTCTGGATTGCGGGATATGAACTCAGGATTGTGAGACATGAACTCAGGATTATGGGATGTGAATTCGGAATTGCGAGATATTAAATTGGAATTCGGAGATATTAACTTGGAATTCTGGGATATGAACTCAGGATTGTGGGATGTGAATTCGGAATTGCGAGATATGAACTTGGAATTCTGAGATATGAACTTGGAATTTTGGGATATGAACTCGATTATGGGATGCGAATACGGAATTGCGAGATATGAAATTGGAATTCTGAGATATGAACTTGTAATTCTGGTACATGAACTCTGGAAGTGCGAGATATGAACTCGGACGTGCGAGATATGAACTCTGAATTGCGGAATATGAACTCAGGATTGCGGAATATGAACTAAGGATTACGGAATATGAACTCAGGATTGCGGAATATGAACTCAGGATTACGAGATATGAACTCAGGATTACGGAATATAAACTCGGAAATTGTGAGACATGAACTCAGAATTGTGAGCTATGAACTTGTAATTCTGAGATATGAATTCAGGATTGCGGGATATGAACTCGTAATTGAGATATGAATTCTGGATTGCGGGATATGAACTCGTAATTGAGAGATATGAACTTGGAATTCTGAGATATGAACTTGGAATTCTGAGATATTAACTCAGGATTGCGGGATATGAACTCGGAATTGTGAGATGAATTCTGGATTGCGGGATATGAACTCGGAGTTGCAGAATATGAACTCAGGATTGCAGAATATAAACTCGTAAATTGTGAGACATGAACTCAGAATTGTGGGATGTGAATTCAGAATTGCGAGATATGAACTTGGAATTCTTAGATATTAACTCAGGATTGTGGGATATGAACTCTGTATTGCGGAATATGAACTCAGGATTACGAGATATGAACTTGGAATTCTGAGATATTAACTCAGGATTGCGGAATATAAACTCGGAAATTGTGAGACATGAACTCAGGATTGTGAGACATGAACTCAGGATTGTGAGCTATGAACTAGGAATTCTGAGATATGAACTCGGAAGTGCGAGATATGAACTCGGAAGTGCGAGATATGAACTCGGAAGTGCGAGATATGAACTCGGAAGTGCGAGATATAAACTCGTAAGTGCGAGATATGAACTCGTAAGTGCGAGATATGAACTCGTAAGTGCGAGATATGAACTCGTAAGTGCGAGATATGAACTCGTAAGTGCGAGATATGAACTCGGAAGTGCGAGATATGAACTCGGAAGTGCGAGATATGAACTCGGAAGTGCGAGATATAAACTCGGAAGTGCGAGATATGAACTCGGAAGTGCGAGATATGAACTCGGAAGTGCGAGATATGAACTCGGAAGTGCGAGATATGAACTCGGAAGTGCGAGATATGAACTCGGAAGTGCGAGATATGAACTCGGAAGTGCGAGATATGAACTCGTAAGTGCGAGATATGAACTTGGAAGTGCGAGATATGAACTCGTAAGTGCGAGATATGAACTCGTAAGTCTGAGATATGAATTCAGGATTGCGGGATATGAACTCGTAATTGAGAGATATGAACTTGGAATTCTGAGATATGAAGTTGGAATTCTGAGATATGAACTCGGATTTGCGAGATATGAACTTGGAATTCTGAGATATGAACTTGGAATTCTGAGATATGAATTCAGGATTGCGGGATATGAACTTGGAATTCTGAGATATGAACTTGGAATTCTGAGATATGAATTCAGGATTGCGGGATATGAACTCGGAATTATGAGATGAATTCTGGATTGCAGAATATGAACTCGTAAATTGTGAGATATGAACTCAGGATTGTGGTATATGACCTCAGAAGTGCGAGATATGAACTCGGAAGTGCGAGATATGAACTCAGGATTCTGAGATATGAATTCATAATTGTGGGAAATTAACTCGGAATTGTGAAATACGAACTTAGGTTTGCAGGATATGAATCTGGGATTGCAGGATATGATTTTAGTTTCATGCGGATGGAGTGTGAACAGTTGACAATCAGTCTCTACATCCAGATGTCAAACTTGACATCAAAATCAAAGCAGCTGCTGTGTGTCCGTGAGTTTCAGGTGTGATTACACTGCTGCTTCATTTATAAGGTTTGCACTTAAACTACTTTAATATGGAGACCTTCTTTTGAGTTCTTCAGTCTGTATCTAAAGCTAATGGACCGTTTACTTTTAGTATCAATTACAATTAAATGTGGAACATCTTTGCTTTTACTCAACAGTGTTTTAGTGGAGATATTACAGGGATATTTCTCCTCAGTTCTCATATTTGAAGTGTATTTTCTGTGAAAGTTTTCTCCCAGCAAACACACATCTGAGTTTGTTTACACCTGAGCTGAGACGCTACACACACACACAGCAGATTTTCACACTGAAGTCTCAGCTGTGACCAGCAGCTCTAGGAGCTGTTCTCACCTCAGACGCAACACACACACACACACACACACTGTGTGATTTGTTGGTGTTGTAGTTATCTGTGGTTGTATTGCGGGACGGTCTGAGGTGTTTCAGTATCTCATGCTCACTGTGTGTGTAGATTGCCTTCGGCCTGCAGATGAATAGCCATACAAAGAATAACAAATGGAGGCAATACAATCATGACGGGTCGCTGCGCCTTCCGCTTAAGTAATGACAGACCGTGTGTGTGTGTGTCTGTGTGTGTGTGTGTGTGTGTGTCTGTGAGTGTGTGTGTGTCTGTGAGACTGTGTGGTGTCTGTGTGTGTGTGTGTGTGTGTGTCTGTGTTGTGTGTGTGTGTGTGTGTGTGTGTAGTTGTGTGAGAACTGTGTGTGTGTGTTGAGACTGTGTGTTATGTGATGACTAGTGATCGGTTCAATGTGATTATGATGACTGGTTGTGTCGCCTATCGCTTAGTAATACGTGTTGTGTTGTGGTGTGTCTCTGTGGCTGTGTGTGTGTGTGGTGTGTGTAGGATAGAATGTGTGTGTGTTGTAGTTGTGAGTGTGTGTGTGTGTGTGTGATTATGCCTGATGCGCTTCTTCAACCTGCCTGATTATCATGACGGGTTGCTGCGCCTTCCGCCTAGGTAATGACTGTTTGTGTCTCGTGTGTGTCTCTCTCTCTCTCTCTGTGTGTGTGTGTGTGTGTGAGAGAGGGAGAGAGTGTGTGTGTGTGTGAGGATTTGATGTGTGTGTGTGAGAGAGAGAGAGAGAGAGAGATTATGCCTGATGCGCTTCTTCAACCTGCCTGATTACCTGTCAGCATGTGCTGGCGGTCTGACAGAAGCAGCTCACACACGCCGCAGGTGAGCAGAGAGAGTGTGTGTGTGTGTGTGTGTGTGAACGCAGAGAGACGAGGAGCGTCTCCTTTATTGAAGCGCTGGATGTGTGTGTCGGTACCCAGCTGTGCAGAAGACAGGAGTGATTGCTGCTAGATAGCATGCATTATTCTCACTATGCACACAATTCTGCCTCCTAATGTCCCACAAATATGCCCACAACAAACTTACACGCTTTTCTAAAGGGCTGCTGGAATTAGTTTTTTTTTTCCCGATGGCTGGACAAAGACGATGAATGTTTGTGTTGCCAAACAAATAGAGACTCAAACTGGGATGCGTGTCACAAACACATTTCATTCTCTGCTATTTTAAAGAAGAGTTCAGCCACAAATGAACATGTTGTGAGTCATATGTGAAAGCACACAGATGTGATCTGGCTTTGTTTCTCACACAAATCTATCGTATGTTTTGTAATGTGGCATATAAGTCATATGAACCATATGGTTTTGTTTTAACTACTGAAGAAATAAACTCATTCAGGTTTGGAGTGATGACAGAACGGTTCCTTTATGGCTTAAAAACATCTTTCTTGTGTTGGAGTTTGCATGAATATATCTTTACTCGCAGACCTTTTCATGAAGCAGGACAGTCCTTTAAACCACTAGATTTGACCCATTTGACAACAATACATTTTTAATTATGTAAAATAATATTTATCATAATCACTTATTCTTTTACAGGTCAGAATATGTATGGTCTTTCATTTGTATTAATGTATCTGTAATGCTGAATGACGATGGAACAATATTTCACCCATATTTTGATGAAATAATTTATTTGAAACATTAAAGTAGACACTTACAATAACTAGCATTTAATAAGCTTTCTGTATATATAAAATCACTTTTATAATTTTATGATATGTCCGTATTTGACCTTTATTTTTAGAAAATTATATATTTATATATATATATATATTGTCTACTTCAATGTTTTAAATAGCTTGTGAAAATAATTGGTGTGTGTGCACGTTTGTGTGTGCGCACCTGTGTGTGTGTGTGTGTGTGTGCGCACCTGTGTGTGTGTGTGCATGTGCGTGCGCACGTGTGTGTGTGTGTGTGTGTGTGTGTGTGTGTGTGTTTTTCTAGCTATTAACATAACTGATATCATTTGTTGGCAGTGGCAGCAGGAGCATCCAGGGATACAGCGTTTAGTAAAGTGTGTGTGCGTGTGCGTGTGTGTGCGTGTGCGTGTGTGTGCGTGTGTGTGCGTGTGTGTGCGTGTGTGTGTGTGTGTGTGTGTGTGTGTGTGTGTGTGTGTGTGTGTGTGTGTGTGTGTGTGTTTTTCTAGCTATTAACATAACTGATATCATTTGTTGGCAGTGGCAGCAGGAGCATCCAGGGATACAGCGTTTAGTAAAGTGTGTGTGTGCGTGTGTGTGCGTGTGTGTGTGTGCGCGCGCCTGCAGTTCCGCTGAGGTCTTTTAAAAGTCAGGTCCTTCCTTCTTCAGACTCTCATAGTCTGTGGTGACGGCCACCAACTGTGCAGAGAGAGCGAGAGAATACATTTAAATGTAGTTAGCGTAAATTAAGATCATCAGAATATCATAAAAGACAAAACAACATGCATACAAACAAGAGCACACAGACACACACACACACACACACACAGAGACTGTCTGACAGGTTCTGCTGGCCCTCGTTACGTGATCTGGCTCCGTGTTTCAGTTTTTTAGAGAAAGTGTATTAGATACTTTTAGGGTTTGTGAACTGATTTAATAAAGTAAATAATTCCAGATTCTTTGCATCTTGCCAATGCTTTAAATCGTGCTGTTGAGAAGAAGTTTAGTGTGTTCATCGGATGCCCATTTTACACAAGTTGATATGATTCTTTAGGGTCTTAATGAAAAATATATAACATACTTTGGTTAAAGTTTCTGAATGGTAGTGTATAACAACACCCTTTTTACTGTCAAAAACAGCTCTTTTCACAGCGAGCCGTTTTAGTGCATGTCCCTTTAAATGCTAATGAGCTCTGCTGACTCTCATTAGGCCACGACTGCCCCATAGATTGTGCCAAGAATCTGAGAACGCCTTGATCTAAAACACTGCTTATGATTTATGGGGACATTATAAAAAAATAAATAAATAGCACTGTGTAGATCTTTATCATTAGGATGGATGTGTACACACACTGCCAACACACATTTGGACCACAAAACCAGTCATAAGTGTCAATTTTACGAAATTAAGTGTTATGGATCATATGTAAGCTGAATAAATAATATTTCATAATATGTATGGTTTGGACAATATTTGAAAATCTGGAATCTGAGGGTGCAAAAAAATCTAAATATTGAGAAAATCATCTTTAAATTTGTTCAAATGAAGTTCTAAGCAATGCATATTAATAATACATAATTAAGTTTATAGTAGGAAATGTACTAAATATCTTCATGGAACATGATCTTAATATCTGTATAAATGTATAATTTTGAGCCATACAATGTATTGTTGGCTATTTCTACAAATATAGCTGTGCTGCTTATGACTGCTTTTGTGCTGCAGAGACACAATTATATTCAAACAACATGTAAAAGTGTATTTAGCATCCGATGACCTCTTTAAGAAGAGCTTGCCGTTCCTCGGTTCACCTGCTGGACACAAAACAGCTAAAAACCTCTCAACTCCTGCATTCGTGTTTTGGTGAAAAGGTCTCGGAGCGTCAGCTTTTGTGACAGAAAGCATGTTTCTGTTGTGTATGCGTGACAGGAGACGCGTTCTTCAGCCGCTGAGTCTCATATTCTCATTGATCTCTCTCTGCTTCGGTTTCTCTCATTAGGATTATTAACATTGAGACGCCGCTGGATTCTTGATCTCTGACCTTTGGCTCCTGTTGAGTCTCAAACATGTCGAGCTGTGACCTTTCATGAACCTGAACGCAAACATCTCCGAAAGAAGGAGAGGAAACTTTTGTTAATCATTTCATTAATCGTTGGAGGTGATCAAGAACATGTCATTCTCCCGCTGCGATATGAATTATGTCTTCCTTTAGATGTGAACGAATGCTCTTTTTCTTGAGACATCTAGAAATGCATCCTTAAAGAGGATCGTGAAAAAGTCATTTTCAATCCTTATTTTTGCTCTATGTATAAGACGCTCTATTAGAATGGGCAAAAACAGAAGTAAACGCCCACTGCTGTGATTGGCTGACTTCATCACACACAGCCACGCCCCTTTTTATAGCATGGTGTGTGTTTTTTACTCCATGGCATGCGCTGTGATAGAGCCGTATATGTTTGAGCTCGAAGTCTGTTTCAGCATGGAAATTACTTTTGGTTCATTTTTGGTATATCGTTTTAAAAGTATTGTTATTGCATGTCATATTACAAAAGATGTTTAAGCTGCAGCCTTAAGTGCGTTTGTGAAAAAACAGTTTCTCGTTCATTTGCCAGCGGTTATGATGCTAATTTAAAGATCATTATTTGGCGTAACAGAATATGTTGATATTATTTTTCCAAATACTGTACATTATTGTTAATCCTCTCAAATGCGCCGATTTCTACAAACCCCTCCTTCCGACAAGCACAGTCTGCTCTGATTGGTCCGCTGACCCAGTGCATTTTGATTGGCCGAACACCACAAGCACACGCCCCTTTCCATAATCGCGAGCTTCAGCTTTCAAGTTAGTTTTAGCATCAGTTCAAGCCGGAGAGGGGAACAGAGTCACTCCGCTATTTGAACAGTCAATAGCAAATACTCAAACTAATAACAAAACATACTTAGTCACTGATTCCGAAGCGCCAGATTGTCATTGCAAAGTCAGAATTGACCCTTTTTTTGTGCAGCCAGCCTTGTACACTCTCCTAGGTTCACGAAACTGTCGTTCATAAAATGCGTTGCACAAATTCGAACATTTGGGTTGTGCTGTTGTGAACCAATCTTAACCAGTGATTCCTAAATACATCTACTTTCTGAAGGCCAAATAAAGTGCTTTTTCTTTCTCATAGAAACACTGCTGCATCAACGCTACTGCGTCACTGAAACCACGCCTTCTTTCCCCGCGTGCATATTTGGGCGGCATTATGCAAATATTCCCACATCGTGATGTAGACATGTGGGGGCGTGTTTGAACGAGCCGTTTTAGGGGGCGTGGACGAGTCTTAACATTCATAAAGAATATCTCTTTGGGTTTGAGACTTTAGGGATCTCATCTATACACAATCAGCTTGCACCACTCCAAAGAGAAAGGAAAGCTTTTAATCACATCATATGACCCTGGTTTGGTTGCAACTTTTATGCTTAGTAGAAGCAATTTGTCATATTCTGTTGTGATTCTAATGTCCAGCTTTGTACTGATTTTAATAGCAACACTCAAACAATGATGCGCTTTAAGTCTTAAAAGGAATCCCCGGGTATTAAGACATGTATAGCTTAATATAACGTAAATGATGTCTCTTATTTAAATATGTAGTAGTATACGTAGTCAATATGTAGTCAATATTCATTGACTGGCCGCTAGAGGCGGGCTCCAAAAAGGAGTCAGTCCCATATAGACCCCCCCCCCAAGATAAAATGGCCAACTTTACATAGCAGAAAAAAAGTATGTGTACAGCCTGGTACAAAATGTGGTTTTGGTCTATATAGATAATTTTGCCCTTCATGACAACTGTGAGGGGAGGATTTTTTTAATACTCATCCGTTTAAATTATATTAAGCCTTAAAGTTCTGCATAATTAAGGGCGTGGCTACTTGAGTGACAGGTGGATTGCTGCTGCTGTCACCACTGTCGGGTTAGGTGGGCGTGGTTTCAGCAACCAGCTCCGCCCACTTCCTGCCTTTTTGCCCATTTTCGATTATCCGTGACGTGCTACCAAGATAGCAACGACCGGCTCCGCCCACTTTGAGCTTCAAAAACCCTCTTCAGAAACCGACGGGTGATGTCACGGACACTACGTCCATGTTTTTACAGTCTTTGGTTTAAACCTATACTTGCATCCATTGCCACATGAGAGCTAAATAATATAATGAGAGCTTAAAATAATATAAACATGTGTTTTCTACTACATATTTTGGTAAGATACATCACTTACGTTATATTGAGCCATGCAAGTCTTAATACCCAAGGATCCCTTTAATAGTTTAATTTGGCAGTTTATTACAAACACACTGTAGGATTAATAATAAATGTATTGCCTGTGTTTCCTCCGAGGACCAAATGCTTGGCACTGCCGAATCTTTCAATAAAAGATATTGTGAAACTAATGGAAACGCTATCTTTCGGTCTCTCAGGCGCATCGTTAAAAATAAACGTCAGCCATGCATTTCTAACGCTGGGATCTTTAGGAAAGACATGCAGAGTTTTTGAAGGTTCATTTTGAGTTTGACTTCTTTACGCAACATCTTTGTTCAAAAGCAGTTTGGATCTTTTGATTGATAAATATGGAAAGC
Source organism: Schizopygopsis pylzovi (assembly GCA_027422435.1). NCBI lineage: Eukaryota > Metazoa > Chordata > Actinopteri > Cypriniformes > Cyprinidae > Schizopygopsis > Schizopygopsis pylzovi. The sequence goes on along the minus strand of CM049830.1, from coordinate 611,496 downwards.
CGAAAGGGCCAAAAGCTTTTAAACTGAACACAACATGCCCTGTTCTTCCACATTAATGGTATACGTATATACCAACTTAACATTGTGTCACATATACAGATATAGTCTAACAAATAGCCATTTGATTTGTTGCTGTCCTTGTTTTGCAAACAGTGCATGTCGAGTCAAATTTCATGTCCTTTTAAAGACTTTTGACCCTGTCCACCTTCCATACTGTCTTGTGATTGGTGGATATGGAAAGCTAAAGGGGTCTTTAAACAGAACACGAACATTTTGAGCATGTATGTCTAGATACATATGCACATTATGGCTGTGTTAAGACGTCGCTGGGTTTTCTCAGTACGTGTAAGAACACAGTTTTACTGTGTTAAGACGACTAATTGTGAATGTGTCTCAATGTAAACACATTCACATGTTGGAACTTGTAATATTTTTACAGCAGGTTTACCTCTAGATTTACCCACATATGAACCCTTTCTTTAGTTTATTGCAGCATTTCTTTACTGATTCCTACTGTGGTAGAGTAAATTAAATAATGCATATCAAGACGTTTCTGAGGCAAATCCAGGCATTTCAGAAAGGTACAAAATTATGAATATTTCAAACTGGCGAGTTACTTTGAGTTCTGAAACTTACATATGTTTTTATTGTAGAGTAACCAGTCATATGTAAATATCACAAGCATTTTTACTCCATTTCACAACCCTTTTAAATTACCGCTATTATGGATTTTTATAAATGAGATTTAATGAAAACATCCTGCAAAGTGTTATATCTGAATGTGCTCTGTTTATAAAGTTATAGTCTCTTAAAAGAACGAGACAACTCTGAATCATTGAAACAAGTGTTTTTTTAATTAACGAATCCCTGTTTGACGTCAACATGACATTGGCATATTGCCGCGCACTTGTTGGTCTGAATGAAAATGCGAATTCATTCTTTGCCACTAGGTGGCGCTTTTGGAGCCGATTCCACGGTAACGCTGTACACAAAGTAACACTGCGCTCTGCTTTAAATGAAATCGACCAATCAGAGCAGAGTAGCGTCACACAGAGGAGGGGCTTGGAAAAATTCATCGTTTGGGAGTCGTTGAGCAAGTAAGGTCAAAACAAATGCATATAATAAGACAATAAGTGTTTTTTTGATTTTGCATGCATGTTAAACTATTGTCGTGGATCCCAAAACCAAAATATGAATTTTTCGTTATCCATAATAGGGGCACTTTAAACAGTCGCAATCTAAACCCACTGAATTTTTTTATATCTGGAAGGTATTTTTGAACTTTGTTAAAGATGGAGATATTAAAGATGGTTTAGATGTGTGAAGTTATGGATTGTAAGAAGTATATGGTATTTATTAGAATTTGTTTAACTACATATTATTTGTAATTAATTTATTTATTTTTATCTATATATATATATATATATATTTACTTGCCGGAGGTAATGTAGGAGGAAAGATGTTACGCTTTTTGAAAACTTTGCAAAAACTAAATAAAGATATGTTATACAAAAACAAAATAGTCGCCATCTTCGAAACCCTCCAGTTGCATGTTTCCTCAAACGTGTTGGCATGCATGCGACAGATAAACCCGCGCTGATCCGGGAACAGCGGGGTGACGGGTCTGTGACGGATCTGTCTGCGCTGTCAGTCTGCAGCTGATCACAGAGCAGTCGCTGGGCTCTTTACCTTGTACTGATAGGTCGGGCCGAGATTGTTCCACGGTTCAGGGTTATTCTTCCCGTCCCAGCTGACAGAATGAGGGTAAAGCCAGAGAGGGAGAGAAAGAGAGAGAGAGTGAAAACACAGCAGAGGAAGGAGGAGGAGGCACTATCAGGTGGAGGTGACGAGGACAGTTATTTGGCAACCTCCCAACACTCATTAAGCAAAGTTAGTTTCTCACAGTAAACTACACAAACATGAGGATGTACAGGAGCATGGCTGTGATTTTACCACGGGTTAGAAGTGTTCTTAGCCTCGTAACTGTGTTAAAATCGCTAATGAACAGCCTCAAGTGGCATTCTGAAATCATGAAAACAGCCTTCGATGTTCAATAAATTGTTACGTGTATTAATAGTAATCAGTATAAATATTCTTTTGTGCTGTAAACAGTCTGGTTCATGCATTTTCTCCATATACAGAAATGAATTGTTAAAAACCATCAAAGACTGAGCTCCAACGTTGTTAATTGATTATCTATGCTTCTGTCGAAGCCATTCGTTTATATTATTTGAACTTATTTTTTAAATTAGCATGTTTAACCCTGTGTGTGTGTGCGTGTGCGCGAGTGCACGTGATAGTGTGCGTGTGATAGTGTGGTTGTGTGTGTATGCGCGCGCGTGTGTGTGTGAGAGTTTGTGTGTGTGTGTCTGTGTGTGCGCGCGTGCGTGTGATAGTGTGCGTGTGATAGTGTGGTTGTGTGTGTGTGTGCGCGTGTGTGTGAGAGATTTCGTGTGTGTATAATATAATATATAGTAGTCAGAATTTGAAGTGGATCAAAAAAGTTAATCAAAGTTGTCCTAAGACAAAAATGCATTTTGGACAACTTTGATGAAAGGTTTTGATCCACTTCAAATGTTGTGTGTGTGTCAAAATATACTAAATTGTCAAAATATTAATTGATTATCTATGCTTCTGTCGAAGCCATTCGTTTGTATTATTTGAACTTATTTTTTAAATTAGCATGTTTAACCCTGTGTGTGTGTGTGTGTGTGTGTGTTGTGTGCGCATGTGTGTGTGTGTGTGTGTGTGCGCGCGAGTGCATGGTTGAGAGAGATTGTGTGTGTGTGTGTGTGTGTGTGTGCGTGTGTGAGAGATATAATGTGTGTATAATATAATATATATAGTAGTCAGAATTTGAAGTGGATCAAAAAAGTTAATCAAAGTTGTCCTAGACAAGAATGCATTTTGGTTAAAGGTTTAGGACAACTTTGATGAAAGGTTTTGATCCAATTCAAATGTTGTGTGTGTGTCAAAATGTACTAAATTATGTCAAAATATATAAAAAAAATTGCCAAACATATTTGCTAAGATATGTTTCAAAATATATTTTACCAACATATGTGTGGTAACTTTTTGCAGATTTTTGAAATAATATTTAAAAAATATATAAAAGTATTTAAAATAATTGTTTGGCCTCTATACATCTTTTAGTCCAACAAAAATAGCTTCACACGTCACATCTGAAGACAAAGCGTGTCTGTTGTCTGTAGCACGTGTGAATATATAACACAGTCTGTGTTTCACCTGCGCACACGTTACAATGTTAAAGTAGCAGCACACAAAAATATGATATCATGTGACTGATTGTATTGTGGTTTTTAGGTTTCATCATCACCGTGGGGAGCACATACAGTCATATCTGACTTTTTATTTTAAACATCTTCCAATAGAGAAAGGTAAGTGTGTGTGTTGTATCAGTGCTATGCCGTATGGTACAGTCAGTGCTCGTGTTATAAACTGATGATATTCTCTCCGTCTCAGTGATTCTGGTCTGGTTTCATCTTACCTGACGTAAGGTCCACGAGCCAGTCGGATCAGATAGAGAAAAGCTCCGCTCACTCCCGCAGACATGAAGAAGAACTGAGGGATGAGCTGAAAGAGCACGAGACGATCATCAGACGTCAGTGTGAGTGTGTTACTCCAGATTTATTATTTGTATAGCGCTTTTCAAAACACACTGTCGAAGCAGATTTACTGAAAAACATGATTTTTGATATGCCTCCAGGCCTTATAGTCACATTTAGCAGAGCTAAATAGTTTACATCTTTAACAATATAAACAAACATGCATCTCAACAACATTTACACTCATGCATTTATGCAAAGAGATTTGCAAGTTATTCATTCTCTGGGATTCGAACCCATGATATTGGTGTTGCAAGTGCCATGATCCACTTTTGGAGCTACTGTTCCCTAAACCTAAAAAAATATTTACATTGTCAACATGTTTATAGCTACAGTAGATATATCTATATTCCTCTAAAACAGTGCTTGCTATGGCAAGGTCCTAGGTTCGATTCCCAGAGAATGCATGAGCTGGTAACATGTTTACCTTAAATGCAATGCAATGTAAGTTGATAAAAGTGCCTGGCAAATGCATAAATGTAGCTTTCCTCAAACAGTAGAGCGTAGCGCATGCAACGCCAAAGTCATGGGTTTGATTCCCGGGGAATGCATGAACTGAAAACTTTAATTGCAATGTAAGTTGCTTTGGAAAGAATCATCAGCGTTCCTTAAACTGTAGAAAACGGCGCTAGTGGTGTCAAGGTCATGGGTTCGATTCCCAGTGAATGCATGTTAAACTGAATGCAATCTAAGTCGATAAAGAGTCTTTTACCAAATGCATAAATATCGTTATCTAGCATTCCTGTAGCATTCCTCAAACAATAGAGCATGGGTTCGATTACAGGCAATGCATGTCTAATCCTTGAATGCAATGTACTGTATGTGGCTTGTAAATGTAGATGTATAACTTTCCTGTAGCATTCTTTGAAGAGTTGAAAACTCAGCTAGCAATGGCAAGATCATGGGTTTGATTCCCAGTATATGCATGAACTGATAAACTGTATAACTTTAACGCAATGTAAGTCGATAAAAGAGTCTTTTGCCAAGTGCATACATGTAGCTATATAGCTTTCTAGATGCATTGCTCATACAGTATAGCATTGTGCATGCAAGTCATGGGTTCGATTCCCATTCAAAGCGTGAGCTGATAAATAGTAGAACTTGAATGCAATGTAAGTGGCTTTGGATAAAAGTTTCTACCAAATGCATGCATGTAGATTTAGCTTTCCTGCAGCATTCCTCGAACAGTAGAGCTTGGTGCATGCAACGCCAAAGTCATGGGTTTGATTCCCAGAGAATGCATGAACTGAAATAAAATGATACCTTGAAAGCAATGTTAGGTAGCTTTAGATAGAGGTATCTGCCAAATGCATAGATGTAAATACCAGAGTAATGACTCATCTGGTTTAAGTAACTTTAACTTACTCAGCAAGTACCGCTGCTTCGTCATTGAGCTGAAAGCGGGAGGAAAGTGTAGAAGACGCATTACGAATGCAGAAATAAAGCTTGTGCGGTTAGAAGTGTGTGTGTGTGTGTGTGTGTTCATGTATTGTGTCAAGTAGGTTTCAGGTCTAAATGAACACACACACACACACACATGCTCATTTATATGCATGGAGACACTGTGTGTCAGTCTGGGTTGAGTGGACAAGGACAAGCCGCTACTGTGTGTGTAGTGTGTGTATGTGTGTGTGAGAGAGAGAGAATGTGTGTGTGTGTGTGTGTGCGTTTGAGAGAGAGAGAGAGAGAGAGAGAGAGAGAGAGAGAAGAGAGAGAGAGAGAGAGAGAGAGAGAGAGAGAGAGAGAGGAGAGAGAGAGAGAGAGAGAGAGAGAGAGAGAGAGAGAGAGAGAGAGAGAGAGAGAGAGAAGAGAGAGAGAGAGAGAGAGAGAGAGAGAGAGAGAAGAGAGAGAGAGAGAGAGAGAGAAAGTGAGTGTGTGTGTGTGTGTGAGAGAGAGAGAGAGAAAGTGTGTGTGTGTGTGTGTGTGTGTGTGAGAGACAGAGAGAAAGTGTGTGTGTGTGTGAGAGACAGAGAGAAAGTGTGTGTGTGTGTGTGTGTGTGTGTGTGTGAGAGAGAGAGACTCGCACTCCACTGCCGATCAGACTGAGTGACAGGATCACACACTCACATCCTACCAGGAGACCTCAGTGTGTGTGTGTGTGTGTGTGTGTGTGTGTGTAAGAGAGAGTGTGTGTAGTGTGTGTGTGTGTGTGTGTGTGTGTGTGTGTGTAAGGGAGAGAGTGTGTGTGTGTGTAAGAGAGCAAGAAAGAGAGTGTGTGTGTGAGAGAGAGAGAGAAAGTGTGTGTGTGTGTGTGTGAGAGAGAGAGAGACTCGCACTCCACTGCCGATCAGACTGAGTGACAGGATCACACACTCACATCCTACCAGGAGACCTCAGTGTGTGTGTGTAAATGATGACAGGGATTAGAATAGAAATACATATTAAGAGGAAATATGAAGCATCAATTCAAATGCCAAAATCGCCACGTTTTTTTCTGCGTGTGAGAAAGTGAGAGACGGGCAAACAGAGACTTAGCCTTATGTTGTCAAACCTGCCTCCTGTAACAGTGATTTGCATAATCCCCAGGGGTTACCGGGAGATATTCAAATGAGCTTATCAAATATGTTTAAGCGTCGTAAGCCAAGCGCAACATGTGTTTGCTTTGCTTCCTCTCTCATCTCTCATCTCGACTCGATCCTGACGCCGTTCTGCGCTCATTTGATGAGACTCAGTTTCTTTAGTGTTTATCTGACACACACCTGCAGTTATAAGCTCTCTGAAGATGACGATGATGAAGAAGTTTCACATCAACATACACTCAATAATAGAGCAGCATTATTATTTTACAATGTCCTTGTTATGTAGTAATTATAGTAAATGATGAACAATTAATTTAATCCTAACCCTGTAGAAAATACACGCTGTTAATATTTCAGTAACACTTTATTTTAAGGTGTCCTTGTTACATGTTATATGTACTTACTGTTATAAGAACAAGAAATTATGCATAATTACATGCAAGTAAGCCTAACCCTGACCATATAGTAAGTACATGTAGTTAATAAAGATTTCTCAGTACTTAAATATATAATTACACTGCAACAATGACACCTTAAACCCTGCGTCCTCATATGAAGATATTATACGTGACCCTCTCTGTGAAAACACAGCTAAAGTCCAGTTTTTGTGATTTATTAAAAAAATCCTAAAAACTAAAAAATGTATTTAAAAAAAAATCTATTGTTTTTGCGCATGCATGTTCATTCATGTCTGTTTATTTTTTGTATTTTATTTTTTTATTGAGTCCCGGTGTCCTCTACCGTGGACATAGCATAACATATGAATGAAATATATATATATATATATATATATATATATATATATATATATATATATATATATATATATATATATATATATATATGCTCTAAACAATAAAGCTCAGGTGGTTAAAATAAAGTGTAAACAATATTTCTTATATTAGGACTATTTCTACGTTTAGTATGTAATTATATAATTACACTGAAACTAGGACTCTTTAAAATAAGTCTAACTGAATTATTTATTATTTTTTATAGTTTTGTATTTTTAATTTTTAATCAGTTTTTGCTTATTTCTTTTTATAAACGACCTTTTTTAGAGTTGTATTCTCCACAGCGCTGCAGTTTCTTATGAATAAATGGGAACATTGATTGAAAATACTAAATTAAAGTAATACTCTCTATAATTGGTTTGCATTGTTTTGCACTTTTTTGGTTATCATAATTACGTTCTTTACCCTCCTGCTGAGCACTTCATTTAAAATGATTATATTTTTGATGATTTCAAGTGTTTTTCTCTGTGGACATGAGCAAAGGTGATAACTGTATGAACACATCAGCTTTGCTCCTCTGCTCTTCTCGTGAGTGTCATGTTCAACGTTCACACGTTTGAGTGAGGAAAATTACAACTTTCTTATTTATGTGAAGTCACACTTGTGACTGTAACATCTGTGTGATGAGAGAGAGCCAGAGAGAGAGAGACAGAGAGAGAGATACACAGAGAGAGAGAGAGAGAGAGAGAGAAACGGGGAGAGAGAGAGAGAGAGAGAGAGAGAGACAGAGAGAGAGATACACAGAGAGAGAGAGAGAGAGAGAGAGAAACGGGGAGAGAGAGAGAGAGAGAGACAGAGAGAGAGAGAGAGAGAGAGAGAGACACAGAGAGAGAGAGAGAGAGAGAGAGAGAGACACACAGAGAGAGAGACACACAGAGAGAGAGAGAGAGAGAGACAGAGAGAGAGACACACACACAGAGAGAGAGAGAGAGTGAGAGAGAGAGAGAGAGTGAGAGAGTGAGAGAGAGAGCTTTAACAGCATCTGCTGCAACATCTGCTCCTGAACTGCAACAACTCAGAGACATTATAGACTTTATACAGCAGCCTCCGAACCAAGAGTGTTCTGTCCTTTACTCAAATATATGCTGAGAGAAAGAGAGAGTCTCTGCTATGAAATAAGCCTGGTTCTGCTACAGAATTAAACATATAAAATGTCATTGTGACTTTTTCCTCTCACAAAAAAACAACTACTCATAATTGCAAGATACAACCTCTTGTAATTCAAACTTTATATATTGTGAGTCTGAAGTTTACATCTTGCATTTTGTGTGTGCGTTGGTGCGTTGGTGCGTCGGTGCCGGTGCGTCGGTGTCGGTGTAGGTGCGTCGGTGCCGGTGCATCTGTGCTTCGGTGTCGGTGCGTCGGTGTAGGTGTGTCGGTGCCGCTACATCGGTGTAGGTGTGTCAGTGCCGCTACATCGGTGTAGGTGTGTCGGTGCCACTACATCGGTGTAGGTGCGCCGGTGCATCTGTGCTTCGGTGTTGGATGCCGGTGCGCCTGTGTCGGTGCCGCTACATCGGTGTAGGTGCGCCGGTGCATCTGTGCTTCGGTGTTGGATGCCGGTGCGCCTGTGTCGGTGCCGGTGTGGGGGTGTCGGTGCATCTGTGCTTCGGTGTCGGTGTTGGTGCATCTGTACTTCGGTGCCGGTGCGCCTGTGTCGGTGCCGGTGTGGGGGTGTCGGTGCATCTGTGCTTCAGTGTCAGTGTCGGTGCATCTGTGCTTCGGTGTCGGTGCCGGTGCGCCTGTGTCGGTGCTGGTGTGGGGGTGTCGATGCATCTGTGCTTCAGTGTCGGTGTCGGTGCATCTGTGCTTTGGTGTCGGTGCCGGTGCGCCTGTGTCGGTGCTGGTGTGGGGGTGTCGATGCATCTGTGCTTCAGTGTCGGTGCCGGTGCGCCTGTGCCGGTGTGGGGGTGTCGGTGCATCTGTGCTTCGTTGTCGGTGCGCCTGTGTCGGTGCCGGTGTGGGGTGTCGGTGCATCTGTGCTTCGGTGTCGGTGCCGGTGCGCCTGTGTCGGTGCCGGTGTGGGGGTGTCGGTGCATCTGTGCTTCAGTGTCGGTGTCGGTGCATCTGTGCTTCGGTGCCGGTGCGCCTGTGTCGGTGCCGGTGTGTCGGTGCATCTGTGCTTCGGTGTCGGTGCCGGTGCGCCTGTGTCGGTGCCGGTGTGCGGGTGTCGGTACCGGTGCGCCTGTGTCGGTGCCGGTGTGGGGTGTCGGTGCATCTGTGCTTCGGTGCCGGTGCGCCTGTGTCGGTGCCGGTGTGGGGGTGTCGGTGCATCTGTGCTTCGGTGTCGGTGCCGGTGCGCCTGTGTCGGTGCTGGTGTGGGGGTGTCGGTGCATCTGTGCTTCGGTGTCGGTGCCGGTGCGCCTGTGTCGGTGCCGGTGTGGGGGTGTCGGTGCATCTGTGCTTCAGTGTCGGTGCATCGGTCGGTGTGTCGGTGTCGAGTCTCCATAATAAAAAAGGTAATTGCAACTTTTTATCTCTCAATTCTCTTTCTCACAACCATTGAGTTACAAACAATTGCTTGTTAGCATCTTGCAATTCTGACTTTTTACAAGAACAAAATGTGAGAAAAAAAGTCTGAGAAAAGTCAGAATTGAGAGATAAAAATGTATTTATTTATTAATTTTTTGTGGCAGGAAGGAACTTCCATAAATCTAAATGTTAAAATAAAGACTGCAAAAATCACTTTCTCAATATGTATGTTTGTCCTGTTTCCAGTAAAAATATCTAAACATCCTAAAGTTACACACTAGGTCACAGCCAGCTAAATAAATAAAGCTTATATACTAAAAAAAATGTTACTGTTTTTTTTTTTTTTGCTTGTTTTTTTTTTTTTTGCTCATTAAAGAAAACCCCTTCACATCATGTCATGTACATGCCTCTGAAATAAAGAACAAGCTGAAGATGCAGAGGCCTGTAAAAGATTCAGACGTAATGGTGCGTTTCACTACAAAATCACTCTTAATATCTGTTACTGTTAAACACACCGGCAGTTTAACATGGCTCGGTGGCGTTTGCGTAACAGCCATTCATTTGGTTTTGGTGACCTGCCAAACAAACGACATGAATCTGGGTCATCAGTAATACAGCTCTTGTTTCAGCAAACAATGTCTGTTTTGTTTGTGTTGGGTAATGTATAGGCCTTCAGCGCTTGCATTGGATAAATCTTTCACTCTGACTCGATATTCAAAATGTGACGCTCATTTAGAGACGTGTTCGTAATGGACATTAAATGCAACAGCTTTTCACAAACCTCACCTTTTCTCAGAAAAACAAACTATTGCAATTTAAGTCATCTCTGCATTTCTCAGTTTTACTGATGGAGGAATTATGATGCTGAAGGTTAAGAGTAAAGGTCAGATGAGGTTTAAACTCACCCCGGGGTGTTTCCTCGCCTGCTGGTACATCGTTCTGAACATCTGCATCTTCCACAGCGACAGTGAACACTAAATGTGGCTGAAAGTGAGAACAAGTGTGGACTGTTAGTTGTGTTGTGACTCGATCCAATCAACCGAGCAATAACCCTGCAGTGACGACACGTATCATCTGACACAGACCCCTAAAACAAGCCAAATATGACCAAAACCAGTCACAAGGGTCCATTTGTTTTAATTGAGATTTATACATCATCAATAAATAATCTTTCCATTGATGTATGGTTTGGACAATATTTGGGAATCTGAGGGTGCAAAAAAATCTAAATAGAGAAAATCATCTGTAAAGTTGTTCAAATGAAGTTCTTAGCAATGCATATTAATAATCAATATTTAAGCTTATGGTAGGAAATTTACTTAATATCTTCATGGAACATGATCTTAATATCCTAATGATTTTTGGCATAAAATAAAAATGTATAATTTTGACTCATACAATGTATTGTTGTCTATTGCTACAAATATAGCTGTGCTGCTTATGACTGCTTTTGTGCTCCAGGGTCACAAATATTTATATACTAAGTATAGTTAAAATCTATTAACATATTTACTGACAGATAATTTGAGACTTACTGATATAAAAATGCTAATTAAACTTAATTAGGCGTGTTGTACACAAAGCAACGATTGCTTTCAAACGATTAATCACATCCAAAATATTTTTTTTACATAATATATATGTGTGTGTACTCTGTTTATTTATTATGTATATATAAATACAAACACATGCATGTATATATAAAAAAAATATATCTTATGTTTATACATAAAATATATTTATATAAAATATAATTATATAAATGTATAAAAATATTAACATGTAAATATTTTCAAAATACATGCTGCATGTGTGTTTATTTATATATACATAATAAATAAGCACAGTACACACATTATATTAACACATTTTTTATTTGGGATGCGATTAATCGTTTGACAGCACTAAAATATAGACATATTAAAAAACTAATAAAATTGCAACAACAAAAATTCATCATTAAAAATAAAAGTGAAAGTGAAATAAAATCAGAAATTCAAAAAATAAAATCTAATTCAAAATATAAAGGAAAACCTAGTCCGAGCGAGACTAAACTAACACACTGTGTATATATTGTTGAATGGGTGTTTTGCTGTGCCGGTCTCTTTAGTTAATGTCATTGGAAGGTCTTTGTGACAGAAGGACGAGGCGTCTTGTGTCTTCTGCCAACTAACAGTTTGTCCTGAGCTTTGACCTTTGACCTCGGGGAATAATCACACACTGACAGTAAAAAGCTTAGTCGACCCATAATCTGATGCCAGCCCAGTCAGACTCTGATGACATTAAAAGCTGTTATTTAAACTTCATTACAGGTGATCCTAAAAACACACTAAACACATGATCATCACATCATCACATCATCGGATCTTCAGATCATCAGATCATCACATCACATCATCGGATCATCACATCACATCATCGGATCATCACATCACATCATCGGATCTTCGGATCATCAGATCATCACATCACATCATCAGATCTTCGGATCATCAGATCATCACATCACATCATCAGATCATCACATCACATCATCGGATCTTCGGATCATCAGATCATCACATCACATCATCGGATCATCACATCACATCATCGGATCATCAGATCATCAGATCATCACATCACATCATCGGATCATCACATCACATCATCACATCACATCACATCATCAGATCTTCGGATCATCAGATCACATCATCGGATTATCATATCATCAGATCACATCATCGGATCATCAGATCACATCATCGGATCATCAGATCATCACATCACATCATCAGATCATCGGATCATCAGATCACATCATCGGATCATCATATCATCAGATCACATCATCAAATCATCAGATCATCACATCACATCATCAGATCTTCGGATCATCGGATCATCACATCACATCATCGGATCATCACATCATCGGATCATCACATCATCGGATCATCACATCATTGGATCATCGGATCATCACATCATTGGATCTTCGGATCATCAGATCATCACATCATCGGATCTTCGGATCATCGGATCTTCGGATCATCACATCATCGGATCATCAGGTCATCGCATCATCAGGTCATCACATCACATCATTGGATCATCACATCATCGGATCATCACATCATTGGATCTTCGGATCATCAGATCATAGCATTACATCATCGGATCATCACATCACATCATCGGATCATCACATCACATCATCGGATCATCACATCATCGGATCATCACATCATCGGATCATCAGATCACATCATCAGGTCATCACATCACATCATTGGATCATCGGATCATCACATCATCGGATCATCACATCATTGGATCTTCGGATCATCGGATCATCGGATCATCGGATCATCACATCATCGGATCATCATATCATCGGATCTTCGGACCATCACTTCATCGGATCTTCGGATCATCGGATCATCACATCACATCATCGGATCATCGGATCATCACATCATCGGATCTTCGGATCATCAGATCATCACATCACATCATCGGGTCATCGGATCATCACATCATCGGATCTTCGGATCATCAGATCATCCCATCACATCATCGGATCTTCGGCTCATCAGATCATCACATCACATCATCGGATCATCAGATCATCACATCGGATCTTCGGATCATCAGATCATCACATCACATCATCGGATCATCAGATCATCACATCACATCTTCGGATCATCAGATCATCACATAACATCATCGGATCTTCGGATCATCACATCACATCATCGGATCATCACATCACATCATCAGATCTTCGGATCATCATATCATCACATCATCGGATTATCAGATCATCACATCATCGGATCTTCGGATCATCGGATCATCACATCACATCATCGGATCATCACATCGGATCATCGGATCATCACATCATCAGATCATCACATCATCTGATCTTCGGATCATCGGATCATCACATCATCGGATCTATGTATCATCAGATCATCACATCACATCATCGGATCATCAGATCATCACATCATCGGATCTTTGGATCATCAGATCATCACATCACATCATCGGATCTTCGGATCATCAGATCATCACATCACATCATTGGATCATCGGATCATCACATCATCGGATCATCACATCATCGGATCATCACGTCACATCATCAGATCATCAGATCCTCACATCACATCATCGGATCATCAGATCATCACATCACATCATCAGATCATCACATCATCGGATCATCACATCACATCATCGGATCATCACATCACATCATCAGATCATCACATCATCGGATCATCACATCATCGGATCATCACATCATCGGATCATCACATCACATCATCGGATCATCGGATCATCACATCATCACATCACATCATGGGATCATTACATCACATCATCACATCACATCACATCACATCATCAGATCATCACATCACATCTTGGGATCATCAGATCATCAGATCACATCATCGGATCATCACATCATCGGATCTTC
>CM049830.1:590105-592605 GCA_027422435.1 Schizopygopsis pylzovi | reverse complement strand
CAGCAACACCTTGACAACAGCATCGCAACACCCTGACAACCGCACAGCAACACATTGACAACAGCATCGCAAAACCCTGACAACCGCACAGCAACACCCTGACAACAGCATAGAAACACCCTGACAACAGCATAGAAACACCTTGACAACAGCATAACAACCGTTTGACAATGGCATAGCAACACTCTGAGAACCACATAACAACTCTTTGACAACGGCATAGCAACACCCTTACAACAGCATAGCAACACCCTGACAACAGCATAGCAACACCCTGACAACAGCTTCGAAACACCTTGACAACAGCATAGAAACAACTTGAAAATCGCATAGCATCTCTTTGACAACCACACAACAACATCCTGACAACCGCATAGCAACACCCTGACAACAGCATAGCAACACCCTGACAACAGCATAGCAACCCTTTGACAATGGCATAGCAACACCCTGACAACCACATAACAACCCTTTGACAACGGCATAGCAACACCCTTACAACAGCATAGCAACACCCTGACAACAGCATAGAAACACCTTGACAACAGCATAGCATCTCATTGACAACCACACAACAACACCCTGACAACCACACAACAACCCTTTGACAACCGCATAGCAACACCCTAACAACAGCATAGAAACACCTTGACAACAGCATAGAAACACCTTGACAACAGCATAGCATCTCTTTGACAACCACACAACAACACCCTGACAACCACATAACTACCCTTTGACAACTGCATAGCAACACCCTGACAACAGTATAGAAACACCTTGACAACAGTATAGAAACACCTTGACAACAGCATAGCATCTCTTTGACAACAACACCCTGACAACCCTTTGACAACTGCATATCATCTAGTATAATGATACACAATATTTAGTGCTGAAGCATAAATCATATCTCCAGTAAATTCGACCAGATCCAGAGTTGGGAAGCTGAGTCCAGACACGTGACCCTACAGCGTGTGCATGGAAGCCGCTCTCGGGCTCCACACGTGTGTCCGTGTCATAACCCTGAGCCGGGACGAGAAGCCTTTTAAACGGATAAAGCCTCGAGTTCACCAGTGTCGGGGAAAGATACTTTTAAAAGTAATGCGTTACAATATTGCGTTACTCCCTAAAAAAGAAACTAATTACGATACTTAGTTACTTTTTATGGAAAGTAATGCGTTACGTTACTTTTGCGTTACTTTTTAAATATGAGCAGGGCTTGATTGTTTGTTTTTAATACAATAAGTTCTATTTATAGCAAATATAAAAGCCTTTCACACCAAAAAGTGTAATGAATAAACCTCAGACTGAAGGACGAGTAAATCACGTCTGTACAGAAGAACACAGGAGAAGATCAACACTCTTCAGCAATAACAACAAAACAACGAAGCACAATTGTTAATGTAAAGTAAGTTTTTGCTTATTATTATGATTGAACTGATCATCAAAGGTCAGCAGCAAACACATCGGTTAATAAAATGAGATTAGATATATTTGTGTTGTTTAACATATTTAATTATTGCAGGTTTGCGTCATATTCTGAGTTTGTATTTCACTGTTTTAATTCATTTTGATGAATACTGAATCTGTTTTTGCGAGTGGGATGAATTAATACACATTCATATTTAGTCTAGATTAGATCTACAGTAAGATCATGTTCACGGAGCACTCATCAATAAATGGAGAAAAAGTAACTCAGATATTTTCTAGTAAATTAAAAAGTAATGAGTTACTTTACTAGTTACTTGAAAAAAGTAATATTATTACGTAACTCGCGTTACTTGTAATGCGTTACCCCCCCGACACTGGAGTTCACATTAGCCGCGGTGCTGAAGTGTTGCTAATTCAGTTTTTAGAACAATGCATCTCGTTCCCATCACTGCCCGAGAAAGAGGAGAGCAGCAGAAATAATGTGCATATTAGACGATGTTATCGCTGCTTTTACTGTCCACCCGAATAATGAATTTATCACGTTATGGCTAAATCCATAATGATGGTGTTGTGCGGAGAAGTCATTACAAACTGAATTATTCGCTCTCTCTCTCTCTCTCTGAGTGATGCTGTGTTTGTGGCTTCGGTCGTGACGCCTGCAGCACAATCAAACCAACAATTACTAATATTTCATCTGCTGTAGTTTTATGATCAGACGAGCTATTGATGAAACTGAGCCTCGGGTCTGTTCTGATGCAGAAACACAAGAACAATATACAACAGACCATCTGATCGTATGATGCTCATAACTGTGTCCCGCTCTCTCACACAGGGCTCTATGCATTCAAAATCAATATGAAAATATTCATATTTGTAAACATAAATCAATGTGGATATTAAAATATATATATAAATACTATATTAATATATTATGTCATTTTTTATATTATATTAAGGAAATATTATAATATTAAAAATGCCAAAAATTAATCTTTGCATATATGCACATATATAATTTAGTATTTCATTAAATATTATTAAAATAAAATATTGAAGGCTCTGCTGT
>CM049830.1:570105-580105 GCA_027422435.1 Schizopygopsis pylzovi | reverse complement strand
TGCCGAGTGAAATAATCTCACGTTGCTCTCGTGTTCTTCAGCTGTTTTCATCCGGTGACACACTGACCGTCTGCAGGATGAAACTCTCCGTACGGTCCTCCGACAGCGGCTCCCAGGAGCCTCGCTGACATCTGCAGGGTTTAAAGCGCTTTCTGACAGCGTCCGGATGAGCAGCGCTGCAGCGGCCGATCACTGTCACCAATTTGTACATAGCCATGAGGGCCTTGCAGGGGACAGACACGACTGTAATGAGCCTCGCACACGCACGCACTCACACTCACACACACACACACACACTCAGACACACACACACACACACACACACCACACATATACATACACGCGCACGCACGCACACACATGCACACTCACACACACACACTCTCTCTCTCTCTCTCACGCACACACAAACACTCTCACACACACACATACACTCTCTCTCACACACACTCACACACACACACACACTCACACACATCCGAGAAGCTAGATTAATACTGTAAATATAAAGATGAGCATAATTTAACCAGGAGTCATTAAATCAGCAGTAACTATGATACATGATGTTTAGTGTTCTTTGACGTAATAAATCTGTCTCTGTCTGTGATAAACACTCGTTGTTGATTAATCGCACATGGAGGAATATTAATATTGTGATCAGAACAGAATAATAATGATCAGACACTGACACCTGCTGGAGACTGAAGGTACTGCGAGTATATAGATGTATATAAAGTGTGTTAAATGTTAACTGCTGTTTATATACATGTTTATAAATGTTAACTGCCCCCCCCCCCCCGACTGTAAGAACTGTTTTCAATGCAACTGTCTTTTGCACAACGAAAAAATGCAGTTTAATAAAATTGCACAAGAGTTTTGTGTGATATCTTAGAAATATCAAACTGATTTCTGAGCACTAGAGAGCGCTGCTGATATAAAGACAACACAGAGAGACTGTTTCCTCAACATGAAGCATTTCCAGAAAGCCATAAATAATAATACAGATATTGCTACACAAACATGTTCTGGACTCTTTTCTGCCGTGCTTTATTTCTCAAGAAGTATCGCAAGGAAAAGTCATAATGCAAAATATATGAAAATATGGTTTGTATAAATCAGCAACGTCAATTTAGACTGCGTTTTTCCAAATAAAATGTTTGAAGAAAAATAACAAAAATTCTCTTTGCTAGTAAATATGATCGGGAATATTACCCAAGAGAGACTTCAACTTATACAAGAAAATAAAAATGGCTTATTAATATACTGCTCTGTGTGAGACAGAAAACCTTTGGATTTCAAGTACTTTATAAAAAATAATAACTAACAGAAGCCATTTAGGGGTCCAAAACTTATGCTCCTCTGTCAAAATAGTTATTATTTGAATGCTGTTTAATGAGTTGCATCTTTATTAAAGCGCATCATTCCACTTTATTATTATCCTCATTATTTAATGTCATTTTTGTTTTGTTGTAGGAATATATGTGCCATGAAAAGTTGATATGCACGCTGTCTTAATTTATAAATGTGCAAAATATGTAATAAAAAGAATGCTTTTTGTATTTATCTTAAATACATCTCATTTTCTGGGAAGTTTCTTTTTTTTTTCCATGCAACAATAAAAGTAAACATCTACAGTACGTTGAGAATTAATATGCTTCAAAATATGAAAAATCTAACTTTTGAGATGATGTAAAATATATACATCAATATTTTCTCTGCATGAAATTACATAATCATCAGAAATGCATGAATGAATATTTTCTGTGTGCAGAATAATAAACTGAAGACATAAACATTATGTATAAACACTAGTGCTGGCAAACGCTTAACCGTTTCCAAAATAAAAGTCTTTGTTTACCTAATATATATATATATATATATATGTGTGTGTATTTATTATGCATATATAAACACACATACAGTATATTTTGAAATTATTTTAACTCATATTTTACATTATATGTAAATATATTTAACACATTTTTTCTTAAATATATAAATGCATGTGCTTGTATTAATATATAAATAATAAATATACACAGCACACACACACAATATGTAAAACTAAACTTTAATTTTGGATGCGATTAATCATTTGACATCACTAATATAAAGAATACAGTTAGTCCCGATAGGGAAAATATTTTATTATATAATTAAACAGCCGAATATCTTTACAATATTATAATATTAAACAATATAATTAACATTCAAAGTTCAACATTGTCCTGAAATCTCTTAAAGAGACAGAGGTGATTAATATTAGTGTGAACTAAATCAATTAAACTTAGAATAACTCATTACAGCGCTTCATTAACTCCTTAATATATTAAAATCACAGCTGATAATATCACAACTGTGATCGTACACACAGAAAAATATGGGTTTAATATTGTACCTTTTAGGTACAACAGCTTGTCCCTGGAGCAGGACCCTTAAAAGGATATTTGGACCTTTTTTCTCTAATAGGCACATCTCAGTACATTAGAGTAGTAACACGTATCCTTGAGGTACTAATATGTACCTATTAGAGTAAAAAGGTACAAATATGTCCTTTTAAGGGACAAGATGTTGCACCCTAAAAGGTACAATATTAAAGCCTTATTTTTCTGTGTGTAGAGCTTAAAACTGACACACAATCATGAAAGCAGTCGTGTTGTAAGAGGCACTCGATTCATGCGTTTGCACCCAAAGCGTTCACATTTGATTTCCGTGCTTCCAGAGCAGCTCTGGAGGAGTTAGTGTCGTGAGCTGAGGGTGAATACGGGAGCTTATGAGCGTGTGGTGGGTCTGTTTGGACCGGCTCTGAAGAGTCCCGTCTTCCTGAGGTGTCTGACGATCAGAGGAACACACACCAGCGTGATGCTGATCCGCAGCGGAGCGAAGAGCTTGTGCACGGCGTACGCTAACACAAACGTGCTGGTGCCGGCCGCCATCCGCGACTGAACCACCGACTCACTGAAGCCCAGCTTACACAACAGAGCCGTCACGTCCAGGCCGCTGCAACACACACACACACACACACACCTCGAGACATCAGAGAAGAAACCAGCGCCGCTGTTGCTCATTTGCAAGTCACTTCAGATAATAGCATCTGCTAAATTAATGAATGTAAACGCAATGAACCACAACAGGCGTGCATTAGTGATTTTACCACAGTACAATCAGAGTAACACGGGATTGAGCTATCAATAATTACAAAAATGGTGTGATTTGAAATAGGAAACAAAAAAATTTAATAAAAAAATAAATATAATTAGATAAATAAATTAAAATAAACAGATAAATAAATACAATTAATTAAAAAAATTAAATACAAATAAATAGAAAAATTAAATACAATAAATAAAAAAATTAAATTAATTAATACAATAAAAATAGATAAAAAAATAAAATAAATACATAAATACAATTAATAAAATAAACAGATAAAGATAAAAAATAAACAGATAAATAAATAAAATAAACAGATAAATAAATAAAATAAACAAATAAACGCTTAGATAAATAAAATAAATACAAATAAACAGATAAATAAATCAATAAAAATAAATAACATTTTAATTAATAGATAGATGAATAAAAAAAAAGATAAATTAAATTAATTTAAGAAAAACAAAATGAAATACTGTATTCATTCTGTATACACATACGTTACACCCCTAATATACAAATATATATAAACAAAATGTAAAAAATACTAATAATGTCCATTAATAAAAGCGCTAGTTAAGGTAAAACCTGCATTGAAAAAAAATTATGCAAGCGTGCAATAAATAAAAATCAGTGCGTTATAAAATATAAAACAGTGATTGATCTATGCATCCGTCTGTTATATTACATTGTTTATGTATATATTCACACACTGAATTAAACGTGAAATTTGGACTGAGAAAAACTGAAATAGTATTTTAGAATTAGCCAATTACTAATCTTACTAACTAACTAACCCATTACTAATTTTCAACCCACAAGTGATTAATTGCTTTTATAAAAATGTCAGAAAAGAGCAAAAAAAGACACCAAGGTTATTCAAGCTAAAGCTGGAAGTTTTGCCTCTTTGGCGCCACCTCTGTTGAAAACATGGTATTGCAGCTCTGTGAAGAATGTCTTCGATGCGTGCTGTGTGTGTGTGTGGGGGGGGGGGGGTCGGTATGAATCTAACGTTTTGACCCAAATCTGCATTTTCACCGTATATTGTCATCTGAACAAGTAACAAATCTGCCACATTTGTTCTGACCAACTGAAGAAAAACATTACAATAAATCATGCAACAATGTGATTAAATCTAACGATCGGTTAGCTCATATCACATTATTATTGTTATACTTTATTCTCAAATTATTACTGTTAATAACATCAGTAATAGTGTGCATTAGCGTGTAGATTTAAATGTCTGTACAGTTTAATATCTAATCGTCATGCCATTCGAATTTCATACTAAGAAATTATTTTAACCCAAAAAGCTAATTATTATATAGTTTTCTTTAAAACACAAATCTTGTGTAATCTCAGGCCATCTGTAATCAGAAGCATGTTTAAAACTGGATTATAATTTAATTTCATTCACATGTGTTTCATAAACACATAATGCTTTCTGGATCATAATCCGCCATCAAAATGATAAATGTAATTTTGAACACTGGCTGGTTATGTACTTGCTCAAATATTGATTTCGGATCATTTTTAACCCCCAAAAAATTACAGACTGCAGCTTTAACTAAAAATAAACAAGAAATAAAACCATAAAAACTAAAAAAAATTCTTTACTTGAAAAAAATGGATGTTAAAAGAAACAAAAATTATTTTTAAAAAGTGTTTCAGCTAGTCGCAAATACAAAGTTTTATTTTAATTCAGTTTAACTTGTCCTAAAATATCTGAAACTAAAATTAAATTAAAACTGTATGGACATACAATCTATTAAACTAACGTTTAAGTGAAAGCTATAATAATCTTGCAATGATACTAATATAACACCGTCTCAAATAACATAATAATAACATTAATAATTATCATTGCAATAATTCTTCATGTAACGGGTTATTAACTAAACCGTAGTTGATTTACAGGTTTGGTACATTAGTACAGAAGCCGACTAACGATAGCCAACAAAATATAACCTAAATGTGTATCTTTATTTTGAAGAAAAGAGTTATATAGCATCAACAATAGTAAAACAAAACAATGGAACAAGTCGTATACATTCTATTAGAAAATAATTTTGCATAGATACATACGGCACATGGCCAAAAGTATTGGCACCCTTCTAACGAACAGGTTTGACTACTTTAGTGCAAATCTTAATGTTTCAGCATATAATGATATTGTAGGGAATCTAATTGTATAGCAACAGTTTGGACTCTTTTCTATTCTAACATGACAGTGTCTCTGTGTATAAGACAAGAATCAAAGAGAAATGATGATTCAGTCAGTGTGGAAGAACTTGACTGGTCTGCAGAAAGCAGCTGAACACCTCTGGTGTGACTTTAAATGAGCACAAACTCATCACCAAACACTAATGACTTGTTCATTCATTATATGGACAAAAGTACTGGCACCCCTTCTTTAGAAGAGACAAAGGCACTTACAAACTGTGCCAACAAAGAAACTAATGTACTTAAAAATGGTATTTCACCTCAGTTGCACCAGTTTTGAAGTGTATGAGATGACGGCACCCATATGTACAAGTCATTAGTGTTTGGTGATGAGTTTTTGATTCTTGTCTTATACACAGAGACACTGTCATGTTAGAATAGAAAAGAGTTCTGTCCAAACTCTTGCTATACAATTAGATTCCCTAGAATATCATTATATGCTGAAACATTAAGATTTGTACTAAAGTAGTCAAACCTGTTCATTGGCAATATAGTGTACTTGACTACATAGCTTTGACTGTTTTGTTAAGCAAATGAATCTGACCTGGTTATGGTGAGGTAGAACATTCCCAGAGACATGAGCGAGATTCCGATGTGGAAGGAGACGCCGACGGCGCCGTACTCCTTAAACACCTTCCTGAGCTGCTGCGTCTTACTGGGCTTCTCATCTGACCTCTGACCTTCAGCGCCGGACACGGACGACACCTGATCCTGCGGAGACACCAAAGATGTCATCAGACTACAGAGATTCAAGATGAAGCCCACGAGCCTCAGACTGAACCAGGCCTGCGAAAGCTGCCAAAGACCTCACTGGGAGGGGCTTCACAGACCACAACCAATCAGAACACAGGGTGACTCCCTCAAGAGCCAATGAGAGCAGTGCTGCTGAGTGAGTGAGGATTCACAAATGTGTCCCTGGAGCACAAAAACAGTCATAAGCAGCACAGCTATATTTGTAGCAATAGCCAAAAATACATTGTATGAGTCAAAATTATACATTTTTATGTTATGCTAAAAATCATTAGGATCATGTTCCATGAAGATATTTAGTACATTTCCTATCATAAACTTAATTATTGATTATTAATATTCATGGCTAAGAACTTCATTTGAACAACTTTAAAGATGATTTTCTCAATATTTCGATTTTTTTGCACCCTCAGATTCCAGATTTTCAGATATTGTCCAAACCATACATCAATTGAAATATAATTTTTTTGGCTTTCAGATGTATAAATCTCAATTAAAGAAATTGCTCCAGGGTCACAAATAAACATCAGATGGAACGGTAGAGCTACCTTTATCTCTAATCGTGCAGTAGAAGTTCAAATTCTGGATTTCTAGTGTTTGAGGTTCAGAATCCAAACACTGTAAAAGTGGGTGAGAAGTGTGTTTACTCGACAGATCAGTGTGTTTGTGCTGCAGCTCGAGTGACAGCGCTGGTTGTGTTAACCTGTGAGACACAGACATGACCTAACACAACCTCCATCGGCATAGAGACGCCAGCTGTGTGTGTGTGTGTGTGTGTGTGTGGCACCATGCCAGTGCTCAAACTGACACAATGGTGTGTTGTGTTAGATAAGAGTGCGAGTCACGCACAAAGTTCAGGTGCGTCTCAATAAATTAGACTGTCGTGGGAAAGTTCATTTATTTCAGTAATTCAACTCAAATTGTGAAATTGTGTATTAAATAAATTTAGTGCACACAGACTGAAGTAGTTTAAATCTTTGGTTATTTTAATTGTGATGATTTTGGCTCACATTTAACAAAAATAACCAAAGACTTAAACTACTTCAGTCTGTGTGCACTAAATTTATTTAATACACGAGTTTCACAATTTGAGTTGAATTACTGAAATTAATTAACTTTTCCACGTCATTCTAATTTATTGAGACGCACCTGAACACACACACACACACACACACACACACACACACAGATGAGACGTTACAGCCGTCACGATGGACAAGACTACAACTACACATCTACAGTTATAACTGTGTGTGAGTGAGTGAGTGTGAGTGAGAGTGAGAGAGTGGGTGAGTGAGTGAGTGTGTGTGTGTGAGTGTGAGTGTGAGAGAGTGAGTGAGTGAGTGAGTGAGTGTAAGTGAGTGAGTGAGTGAGTGTGTGTGAGAGCGAGTGTGTGAGTGCGCGAGTGAGTGAGTGTGTGAGTGTGTGAGTGAGTGAGTGAGTGTTTGAGTGTGAGTGTGAGTGAGAGTGTGAGTGTGTGTGTGTGTGTGTGTGAGTGTGAGTGTGAGAGAGTGAGTGAGTGAGTGAGTGAGTGAGTGTAAGTGAGTGAGTGAGTGAGTGTGTGAGAGCGAGTGTGTGAGTGCGCGAGTGAGTGAGTGTGTGAGTGTGTGAGTGTGTGTTGTGTGAGTGAGTCGAGTGTAGTGAGTGTGTGAGTGAGTGAGTGTTTGAGTGTGAGTGTGTGCGCGAGTGAGTGAGTGTGTGTGTGAGTGAGTGTGCGAGTGAGTGAGTGTGTGTGAGAGCGAGTGAGTGAGTGAGTGAGTGAGTGTGTGCGTGAGTGAGTGAGTGTGTGAGTGAGTGTGAGTGAGTGTTGAGTGTGAGTGAGAGTGAGTGAGTGAGAGTGAGTGAGTGTGTGTGCGAGTGAGAGAGCGTGAGTGTGAGTGGCGAGTGTGAGTGAGTGAGCGCGCGAGTGAGTGGTGTGTGTGTGAGTGAGCGAGCGCGAGTGAGTGAGTGTGTGTGAGTGAGTGCGCTGTGTGTGTGTGAGTGTGTGTGAGAGGAGTGGAGTGAGTGTGTGAGTGCGCGAGTGAGTGAGTGTGTGATGAGTGTGTGAGTGAGTGAGTGTTTGAGTAGTGAGTGAGTGCAGCGAGTGAGTGAGTGTGTGTGTGAGTGATGTGTGCGAGTGAGTGAGTGTGTGTGTGAGAGCGAGTGAGTGAGTGAGTGAGTGAGTGTGTGCGTGAGTGAGTGAGTGTGTGAGTGAGTGTGAGTGAGTGTTTGAGTGTGAGTGAGAGTGAGTGAGTGTGTGTGCGAGTGAGAGAGCGAGTGTGAGTGAGCGAGTGTGAGTGAGTGAGCCCGCGAGTGAGTGAGTGTGTGTGAGTGAGCGCGCGAGTGAGTGAGTGTGTGTGAGTGAGTGCGCGAGTGTGTGTGAGTGTGTGTGAGAGCGAGTGTGAGAGTGTGTGTGTGTGTGTGTGTGAGAGCGAGCGTGAGAGTGTGTGTGTGTGTGTGTGTGTCAAGTCACCTTTATTTATATAGCGCCTTTAACAATACAAATTGTAACAAAGCACTGCACAATATCAAAATAGGCAAATTTTGTCAATGTAAAATGACAGGATTTAACACTCAATTATCTGCTGAATGCATTTCATTATTGAATTTAGTAATGGCATTGTCCAGCTTAAATAATATCTGTGCAATCAAGTCGATGATTGAGCTGCAAGTGAAGTGTCCCCAACTGAGCAAGCCAGAGGCGACAGCGCAAGGAACGAAAACTCCATCGGTGACAGAATGGAGAAAAAACCTTGGGAGAAACCAGGCTCAGTCGGGGGGCCAGTTCCCCTCCGGCCAGACGAATCAGTAGTTTGTTCCAACTGCAGCAAAGTCAGTGTAAGTGGTCCACTGGTTCCAGGGGTCTTTCCCCGATGTGTGTGTGTGTGTGTGTGCGAGCGAGCGTGAGTGAATGAGTGAGTGAGTGAGTGAATGAGTGAGTGCGCGAGTGAGTGTGAGTGAGTGAGCGAGTGTGAGTGAGTGAGTGAATGAGTGAGTGCGCGCGTGAGTGTGTGTGTGTGAGTGTGAGCGTGTGTGTGTGGTGCGCGTGAGTGAGTGTGTGTGTGAGTGAGTGTTGTGTGTGTGTGTGTGAGTGAGTGAGTGAGTGTGTGAGTGAGTGAGTGAGTGTGAGCGGTGTGTGTGTGTGCGCGTGAGTGGTGTGTGTGTGTGTGTGTGTGTGTGTGTGTGGTGAGTGAGTGTGAGGTGTGAGCGTGTGTGTGTGAGTGAGTGAGTGAGTGAGTGTGAGCGTGTGTGTGTGTGCGCGTGAGTGAGTGTGTGTGTGTGAGTGAGTGAGTGTGTGTGTGAGTGAGTGAGTGAGTGAGTGAGTGTGAGCGGTGTGTGTGTGTGCGCGTGAGTGATGTGTGTGTGTGTGTGTGTGTGTGAGCGTGTGTGTGTGTGCGCGTGAGTGAGCGTGTGTGTGTGTGTGAGTGAGTGAGTGAGTGAGTGAGTGAGTGAGTGCGCGCGTGAGTGAGTGAGTGGTGTGTGTGTGTGTGTGTGTGTGAGTGAGTGAGTGAGTGTGAGCGTGTGTGTTGTGTGTGAGTGAGTGAGTGAGTGGTGAGCGTGTGTGAGTGAAGTGAGTGAGTGAGTGCGCGCGCGTGTGAGTGAGTGAGTGAGTGAGTTGGTGAGTGAGTGAGTGAGTGAGTGAGTGAGTGAGTGGCGCGCGCGAGTGAGTGAGTGTGTGAGTGAGTGTGTGTGAGCGAGTGAGTGTTTGAGAGTCTGTTTAAAAACTATTATCTTTTATAATTGTACTTTGACAGTTGTACGGAGTATCTGATGCCAGACAGAACTGACACAGAATCTCAGCAAATGAGATTAATCTGAAACTTACATTTATTGAATAGCTTTAACTTAATGGCAAATGAATATTTACATATTTAATTACCCATGTTTTAATTGA
>CM049830.1:525000-570005 GCA_027422435.1 Schizopygopsis pylzovi | reverse complement strand
CTTCGGAGGGGGAGCACTTATCGCATTTATCTATATAACCTAACCCTAACCCTAACCCTAACCCTAACCCTAACCCTAACCCTAACCCTAACCCTTACCTAACCTAACCCTAACCCTAACCCTAACCCTAACCCTAACCCTAACCCTAACACTAACCCTAACACTCAAAAAACACTCAAGAACACTCAAAAACACTCAAAACCAACACAAACCCAACCAAAAACACACTAAACCTAACCAAACCACTCAAAAAACACTCAAGAATACTACAAAACACTCAACACAAACCACTCAAAAACACTCAAAAAACACTCAAGAACACTCAAAAACACTCAAAACCAACACAAACCCAACCAAAAACACACTAAACCTAACCAAACCACTCAAAAAACACTCAAGAATACTACAAAACACTCAACACAAACCACTCAAAAACACTCAAAAAACACTCAAGAACACTCAAAAACACTCAAAACCAACACAAACCCAACCAAAAACACACTAAACCTAACCAAACCACTCAAAAAACACTCAAGAATACTACAAAACACTCAACACAAACCACTCAAAAACACTCAAAAAACACTCAAGAACACTCAAAAACACTCAAAACCAACACAAACCCAACCAAAAACACACTAAACCTAACCAAACCACTCAAAAAACACTCAAGAATACTACAAAACACTCAACACAAACCACTCAAAAACACTCAAAAAACACTCAAGAACACTCAAAAACACTCAAAACCAACACAAACCCAACCAAAAACACACTAAACCTAACCAAACCACTCAAAAAACACTCAAGAATACTACAAAACACTCAACACAAACCACTCAAAAACACTCAAGAACTCAAGTGCATTCGACTGGGCACCCCACAAATAGTATAAAAAACAAGTTTCAGCTCTCTAGGACCACTAGAAATGGGAAAACCAGGGGGGAGCACATAGGTGCACTAACACATATTGCCGCCTGGAGGTGCTAGAGACACGAAACCAAGTGCATTCGACTGGGCACCCCCTAAATAGTATATATACCAAATTTCAGCTCTCTAGGTGAAAATAAACTGGGGGTGCAATACCATATCTCGGCGCCTGGTGGCGCTAGAGCTACCAAACTATGTGCAAACGACTGGGGGTCCTCTAATTAGTATAACCAACAAGTTTGAGCATTCTAACACTTACGGTTCCCGAGATAGTGGGGGGGGAGCACTTCGGAGGGGGAGCACTTATCGCATTTATCTATATAACCTAACCCTAACCCTAACACTTCGGAGGGGGAGCACTTATCGCATTTATCTATATAACCTAACCCTAACCCTAACCCTAACCCTAACCCTAACCCTAACACTAACACTAACCCTAACACTCAAAAAACACTCAAGAACACTCAAAAACACTCAAAACCAACACAAACCCAACCAAAAACACACTAAACCTAACCAAACCACTCAAAAAACACTCAAGAATACTACAAAACACTCAACACAAACCACTCAAAAACACTCAAAAAACACTCAAGAACACTCAAAAACACTCAAAACCAACACAAACCCAACCAAAAACACACTAAACCTAACCAAACCACTCAAAAAACACTCAAGAATACTACAAAACACTCAACACAAACCACTCAAAAACACTCAAAAAACACTCAAGAACACTCAAAAACACTCAAAACCAACACAAACCCAACCAAAAACACACTAAACCTAACCAAACCACTCAAAAAACACTCAAGAATACTACAAAACACTCAACACAAACCACTCAAAAACACTCAAAAAACACTCAAGAACACTCAAAAACACTCAAAACCAACACAAACCCAACCAAAAACACACTAAACCTAACCAAACCACTCAAAAAACACTCAAGAATACTACAAAACACTCAACACAAACCACTCAAAAACACTCAAAAAACACTCAAGAACACTCAAAAACACTCAAAACCAACACAAACCCAACCAAAAACACACTAAACCTAACCAAACCACTCAAAAAACACTCAAGAATACTACAAAACACTCAACACAAACCACTCAAAAACACTCAAGAACTCAAGTGCATTCGACTGGGCACCCCACAAATAGTATAAAAAACAAGTTTCAGCTCTCTAGGACCACTAGAAATGGGAAAACCAGGGGGGAGCACATAGGTGCACTAACACATATTGCCGCCTGGAGGTGCTAGAGACACGAAACCAAGTGCATTCGACTGGGCACCCCCTAAATAGTATATATACCAAATTTCAGCTCTCTAGGTGAAAATAAACTGGGGGTGCAATACCATATCTCGGCGCCTGGTGGCGCTAGAGCTACCAAACTATGTGCAAACGACTGGGGGTCCTCTAATTAGTATAACCAACAAGTTTGAGCATTCTAACACTTACGGTTCCCGAGATAGTGGGGGGGGAGCACTTCGGAGGGGGAGCACTTATCGCATTTATCTATATAACCTAACCCTAACCCTAACCAACCTACCTACCGGAGGGAGCACTACCTAATCAAAAGCATATTATCTATATAACCTAAACCACCTAACCACCATAACCCTAAACCACCTAACCCTAAAAAACCAACTAAACACTAACACTAACCCTAAAACACTCAAAAAACACTCAAGAACACTCAAAAACACTCAAAACCAACACAAACCCAACCAAAAACACACTAAACCTAACCAAACCACTCAAAAAACACTCAAGAATACTACAAAACACTCAACACAAACCACTCAAAAACACTCAAAAAACACTCAAGAACACTCAAAAACACTCAAAACCAACACAAACCCAACCAAAAACACACTAAACCTAACCAAACCACTCAAAAAACACTCAAGAATACTACAAAACACTCAACACAAACCACTCAAAAACACTCAAAAAACACTCAAGAACACTCAAAAACACTCAAAACCAACACAAACCCAACCAAAAACACACTAAACCTAACCAAACCACTCAAAAAACACTCAAGAATACTACAAAACACTCAACACAAACCACTCAAAAACACTCAAAAAACACTCAAGAACACTCAAAAACACTCAAAACCAACACAAACCCAACCAAAAACACACTAAACCTAACCAAACCACTCAAAAAACACTCAAGAATACTACAAAACACTCAACACAAACCACTCAAAAACACTCAAAAAACACTCAAGAACACTCAAAAACACTCAAAACCAACACAAACCCAACCAAAAACACACTAAACCTAACCAAACCACTCAAAAAACACTCAAGAATACTACAAAACACTCAACACAAACCACTCAAAAACACTCAAGAACTCAAGTGCATTCGACTGGGCACCCCACAAATAGTATAAAAAACAAGTTTCAGCTCTCTAGGACCACTAGAAATGGGAAAACCAGGGGGGGAGCACATAGGTGCACTAACACATATTGCCGCCTGGAGGTGCTAGAGACACGAAACCAAGTGCATTCGACTGGGCACCCCCTAAATAGTATATATACCAAATTTCAGCTCTCTAGGTGAAAATAAACTGGGGGTGCAATACCATATCTCGGCGCCTGGTGGCGCTAGAGCTACCAAACTATGTGCAAACGACTGGGGGTCCTCTAATTAGTATAACCAACAAGTTTGAGCATTCTAACACTTACGGTTCCCGAGATAGTGGGGGGGGAGCACTTCGGAGGGGGAGCACTTATCGCATTTATCTATATAACCTAACCCTAACCCTAACCCTAACCCTAACCCTAACCCTAACCCTAACACTAACCCTAACACTCAAAAAACACTCAAGAACACTCAAAAACACTCAAAACCAACACAAACCCAACCAAAAACACACTAAACCTAACCAAACCACTCAAAAAACACTCAAGAATACTACAAAACACTCAACACAAACCACTCAAAAACACTCAAAAAACACTCAAGAACACTCAAAAACACTCAAAACCAACACAAACCCAACCAAAAACACACTAAACCTAACCAAACCACTCAAAAAACACTCAAGAATACTACAAAACACTCAACACAAACCACTCAAAAACACTCAAAAAACACTCAAGAACACTCAAAAACACTCAAAACCAACACAAACCCAACCAAAAACACACTAAACCTAACCAAACCACTCAAAAAACACTCAAGAATACTACAAAACACTCAACACAAACCACTCAAAAACACTCAAAAAACACTCAAGAACACTCAAAAACACTCAAAACCAACACAAACCCAACCAAAAACACACTAAACCTAACCAAACCACTCAAAAAACACTCAAGAATACTACAAAACACTCAACACAAACCACTCAAAAACACTCAAAAAACACTCAAGAACACTCAAAAACACTCAAAACCAACACAAACCCAACCAAAAACACACTAAACCTAACCAAACCACTCAAAAAACACTCAAGAATACTACAAAACACTCAACACAAACCACTCAAAAACACTCAAGAACTCAAGTGCATTCGACTGGGCACCCCACAAATAGTATAAAAAACAAGTTTCAGCTCTCTAGGACCACTAGAAATGGGAAAACCAGGGGGGTGCACATAGGTGCACTAACACATATTGCCGCCTGGAGGTGCTAGAGACACGAAACCAAGTGCATTCGACTGGGCACCCCCTAAATAGTATATATACCAAATTTCAGCTCTCTAGGTGAAAATAAACTGGGGGTGCAATACCATATCTCGGCGCCTGGTGGCGCTAGAGCTACCAAACTATGTGCAAACGACTGGGGGTCCTCTAATTAGTATAACCAACAAGTTTGAGCATTCTAACACTTACGGTTCCCGAGATAGTGGGGGGGGAGCACTTCGGAGGGGGAGCACTTATCGCATTTATCTATATAACCTAACCCTAACCCTAACCCTAACCCTAACCCTAACCCTAACCCTAACCCTAACCCTAACCCTAACCCTAACCTAACCCTAACCCTAACCCTAACCCTAACCCTAACCCTAACCCTAACCCTAACCCTAACCCTAACCCTAACCCTAACCCTAACCCTAACCTAACCCTAACCCTAACCCTAACCCTAACCCTAACCCACTTCGGAAGGGAGCACTTATCGCATTTATCCCTAAACCCTAACCCTAACCCTAACCTTCGAGGGGACACTAACCCTACTAATACACCACCACCACCACCACCAAACCAAAAAAAAAAAAAAACAAACCACAAAAAACACAACAAAAAAAAAAAAACAAAAAAAAAAAAAAAAAACAAACCACAAAAACACAACAAAAAAAAAAAAAACAAAAAAAAAAACAAAAAAACAAACCACAAAAAACACAACAAAAAAAAAAAACAAAAAAAAAAAAAAAAACAAACCACAAAAAACACAACAAAAAAAAAAAACAAAAAAAAAAAAAAAAACAAACACAAAAAACACACAAAAAAAAAAAAAACAACAAAAAACACACAGGCCCAAAAAAAATTCGCAAGGAAACGGGGGGATCCGGAACATGCCCCAACAATTGAAAAAGGGGACGCGGCAAAAGGGGCATACAATTTATGTCCGGGGGGTGGGGGTTTACACCACCACCACCACCACCACCACCACCTCACACCACCACCACCACCACCACCAACCAAAAAAAAAAAAAAACAAACCACAAAAAACACAACAAAAAAAAAAAAACAAAAAAAAAAAAAAAAAACAAACCACAAAAAACACAACAAAAAAAAAACAAACAAAAAAAAAAAAAAAAAACAAACCACAAAAAACACAACAAAAAAAAAAAACAAAAAAAAAAAACAAAAAAACAAACCACAAAAAACACAACAAAAAAAAAAAAAACAAAAAAAAAAAAAAACAAACCACAAAAAACACAACAAAAAAAAAAAACAAAAAAATGGCCCAAAAAAAATTGCAAGGAAACGGGGGGGATCCGGAACATGGCCCCAACAATTGAAAAAGGGGACGCGGCAAAAGGGCATACAATTTATGTCCGGGGGGTGGGGGTTTACACCACCATGGGGGTTTACACCACCACCACCACCACCAACACCAAAAAAAAAAAAAACAAACCACAAAAACACAACAAAAAAAAAAAAACAAAAAAAAAAAAAAAAAAACAAACCACAAAAAACACAACAAAAAAAAAAAAACAAAAAAAAAAAAAAAAAACAAACCACAAAAACACAACAAAAAAAAAAAAAACAAAAAAAAAAAAAAAACAAACCACAAAAAACACAACAAAAAAAAAAAAAACAAAAAAAAAAAAAAAAAACAACACAAAAACACAACAAAAAAAAAAAAACAAAAAAATGGCCCAAAAAAAAATTGCAAGGAAACGGGGGGATCCGGAACATGGCCCCAAACAATTGAAAAAGGGGACGCGGCAAAAGGGGCATACAATTTATGTCCGGGGGGTGGGGGGTTTACACACCACACCACCACCACCACCACCAACAACAACCAACCAACCACCAACCAACCACCAAACCAAAAAAAAAAAAAAAAACAAACCACAAAAAACACAACAAAAAAAAAAAAAACAAAAAAAAAAAAAAAAAACAAACCACAAAAACACAACAAAAAAAAAAAAAACAAAAAAAAAAAAAAAAAAACAAACCACAAAAAAACACAACAAAAAAAAAAAACAAAAAAAAAAAAAAAAAACAAACCACAAAAAACACAACAAAAAAAAAAAAACAAAAAAATAGGACCAAAAAAAAAACCCACTTCGGAGGGGGAGCACTTATCGCATTTATCTATATAACCTAACCCTAACCCTAACACTTCGGAGGGGGAGCACTTATCGCATTTATCTATATAACCTAACCCTAACCCTAACCCTAACCCTAACCCTAACCCTAACACTAACACTAACCCTAACACTCAAAAAACACTCAAGAACACTCAAAAACACTCAAAACCAACACAAACCCAACCAAAAACACACTAAACCTAACCAAACCACTCAAAAAACACTCAAGAATACTACAAAACACTCAACACAAACCACTCAAAAACACTCAAAAAACACTCAAGAACACTCAAAAACACTCAAAACCAACACAAACCCAACCAAAAACACACTAAACCTAACCAAACCACTCAAAAAACACTCAAGAATACTACAAAACACTCAACACAAACCACTCAAAAACACTCAAAAAACACTCAAGAACACTCAAAAACACTCAAAACCAACACAAACCCAACCAAAAACACACTAAACCTAACCAAACCACTCAAAAAACACTCAAGAATACTACAAAACACTCAACACAAACCACTCAAAAACACTCAAAAAACACTCAAGAACACTCAAAAACACTCAAAACCAACACAAACCCAACCAAAAACACACTAAACCTAACCAAACCACTCAAAAAACACTCAAGAATACTACAAAACACTCAACACAAACCACTCAAAAACACTCAAAAAACACTCAAGAACACTCAAAAACACTCAAAACCAACACAAACCCAACCAAAAACACACTAAACCTAACCAAACCACTCAAAAAACACTCAAGAATACTACAAAACACTCAACACAAACCACTCAAAAACACTCAAGAACTCAAGTGCATTCGACTGGGCACCCCACAAATAGTATAAAAAACAAGTTTCAGCTCTCTAGGACCACTAGAAATGGGAAAACCAGGGGGGGAGCACATAGGTGCACTAACACATATTGCCGCCTGGAGGTGCTAGAGACACGAAACCAAGTGCATTCGACTGGGCACCCCCTAAATAGTATATATACCAAATTTCAGCTCTCTAGGTGAAAATAAACTGGGGGTGCAATACCATATCTCGGCGCCTGGTGGCGCTAGAGCTACCAAACTATGTGCAAACGACTGGGGGTCCTCTAATTAGTATAACCAACAAGTTTGAGCATTCTAACACTTACGGTTCCCGAGATAGTGGGGGGGGAGCACTTCGGAGGGGGAGCACTTATCGCATTTATCTATATAACCTAACCCTAACCCTAACCCTAACCCTAACCCTAACCCTAACCCTAACCCTAACCCTTACCTAACCTAACCCTAACCCTAACCCTAACCCTAACCCTAACCCTAACCCTAACACTAACCCTAACACTCAAAAAACACTCAAGAACACTCAAAAACACTCAAAACCAACACAAACCCAACCAAAAACACACTAAACCTAACCAAACCACTCAAAAAACACTCAAGAATACTACAAAACACTCAACACAAACCACTCAAAAACACTCAAAAAACACTCAAGAACACTCAAAAACACTCAAAACCAACACAAACCCAACCAAAAACACACTAAACCTAACCAAACCACTCAAAAAACACTCAAGAATACTACAAAACACTCAACACAAACCACTCAAAAACACTCAAAAAACACTCAAGAACACTCAAAAACACTCAAAACCAACACAAACCCAACCAAAAACACACTAAACCTAACCAAACCACTCAAAAAACACTCAAGAATACTACAAAACACTCAACACAAACCACTCAAAAACACTCAAAAAACACTCAAGAACACTCAAAAACACTCAAAACCAACACAAACCCAACCAAAAACACACTAAACCTAACCAAACCACTCAAAAAACACTCAAGAATACTACAAAACACTCAACACAAACCACTCAAAAACACTCAAAAAACACTCAAGAACACTCAAAAACACTCAAAACCAACACAAACCCAACCAAAAACACACTAAACCTAACCAAACCACTCAAAAAACACTCAAGAATACTACAAAACACTCAACACAAACCACTCAAAAACACTCAAGAACTCAAGTGCATTCGACTGGGCACCCCACAAATAGTATAAAAAACAAGTTTCAGCTCTCTAGGACCACTAGAAATGGGAAAACCAGGGGGGGAGCACATAGGTGCACTAACACATATTGCCGCCTGGAGGTGCTAGAGACACGAAACCAAGTGCATTCGACTGGGCACCCCCTAAATAGTATATATACCAAATTTCAGCTCTCTAGGTGAAAATAAACTGGGGGTGCAATACCATATCTCGGCGCCTGGTGGCGCTAGAGCTACCAAACTATGTGCAAACGACTGGGGGTCCTCTAATTAGTATAACCAACAAGTTTGAGCATTCTAACACTTACGGTTCCCGAGATAGTGGGGGGGGAGCACTTCGGAGGGGGAGCACTTATCGCATTTATCTATATAACCTAACCCTAACCCTAACACTTCGGAGGGGGAGCACTTATCGCATTTATCTATATAACCTAACCCTAACCCTAACCCTAACCCTAACCCTAACCCTAACACTAACACTAACCCTAACACTCAAAAAACACTCAAGAACACTCAAAAACACTCAAAACCAACACAAACCCAACCAAAAACACACTAAACCTAACCAAACCACTCAAAAAACACTCAAGAATACTACAAAACACTCAACACAAACCACTCAAAAACACTCAAAAAACACTCAAGAACACTCAAAAACACTCAAAACCAACACAAACCCAACCAAAAACACACTAAACCTAACCAAACCACTCAAAAAACACTCAAGAATACTACAAAACACTCAACACAAACCACTCAAAAACACTCAAAAAACACTCAAGAACACTCAAAAACACTCAAAACCAACACAAACCCAACCAAAAACACACTAAACCTAACCAAACCACTCAAAAAACACTCAAGAATACTACAAAACACTCAACACAAACCACTCAAAAACACTCAAAAAACACTCAAGAACACTCAAAAACACTCAAAACCAACACAAACCCAACCAAAAACACACTAAACCTAACCAAACCACTCAAAAAACACTCAAGAATACTACAAAACACTCAACACAAACCACTCAAAAACACTCAAAAAACACTCAAGAACACTCAAAAACACTCAAAACCAACACAAACCCAACCAAAAACACACTAAACCTAACCAAACCACTCAAAAAACACTCAAGAATACTACAAAACACTCAACACAAACCACTCAAAAACACTCAAGAACTCAAGTGCATTCGACTGGGCACCCCACAAATAGTATAAAAAACAAGTTTCAGCTCTCTAGGACCACTAGAAATGGGAAAACCAGGGGGGGAGCACATAGGTGCACTAACACATATTGCCGCCTGGAGGTGCTAGAGACACGAAACCAAGTGCATTCGACTGGGCACCCCCTAAATAGTATATATACCAAATTTCAGCTCTCTAGGTGAAAATAAACTGGGGGTGCAATACCATATCTCGGCGCCTGGTGGCGCTAGAGCTACCAAACTATGTGCAAACGACTGGGGGTCCTCTAATTAGTATAACCAACAAGTTTGAGCATTCTAACACTTACGGTTCCCGAGATAGTGGGGGGGAGCACTTCGGAGGGGGAGCACTTATCGCATTTATCTATATAACCTAACCCTAACCCTAACCCTAACCCTAACCCTAACCCTAACCCTAACACTAACCCTAACACTCAAAAAACACTCAAGAACACTCAAAAACACTCAAAACCAACACAAACCCAACCAAAAACACACTAAACCTAACCAAACCACTCAAAAAACACTCAAGAATACTACAAAACACTCAACACAAACCACTCAAAAACACTCAAAAAACACTCAAGAACACTCAAAAACACTCAAAACCAACACAAACCCAACCAAAAACACACTAAACCTAACCAAACCACTCAAAAAACACTCAAGAATACTACAAAACACTCAACACAAACCACTCAAAAACACTCAAAAAACACTCAAGAACACTCAAAAACACTCAAAACCAACACAAACCCAACCAAAAACACACTAAACCTAACCAAACCACTCAAAAAACACTCAAGAATACTACAAAACACTCAACACAAACCACTCAAAAACACTCAAAAAACACTCAAGAACACTCAAAAACACTCAAAACCAACACAAACCCAACCAAAAACACACTAAACCTAACCAAACCACTCAAAAAACACTCAAGAATACTACAAAACACTCAACACAAACCACTCAAAAACACTCAAAAAACACTCAAGAACACTCAAAAACACTCAAAACCAACACAAACCCAACCAAAAACACACTAAACCTAACCAAACCACTCAAAAAACACTCAAGAATACTACAAAACACTCAACACAAACCACTCAAAAACACTCAAAAAACACTCAAGAACACTCAAAAACACTCAAAACCAACACAAACCCAACCAAAAACACACTAAACCTAACCAAACCACTCAAAAAACACTCAAGAATACTACAAAACACTCAACACAAACCACTCAAAAACACTCAAGAACTCAAGTGCATTCGACTGGGCACCCCACAAATAGTATAAAAAACAAGTTTCAGCTCTCTAGGACCACTAGAAATGGGAAAACCAGGGGGGGAGCACATAGGTGCACTAACACATATTGCCGCCTGGAGGTGCTAGAGACACGAAACCAAGTGCATTCGACTGGGCACCCCCTAAATAGTATATATACCAAATTTCAGCTCTCTAGGTGAAAATAAACTGGGGGTGCAATACCATATCTCGGCGCCTGGTGGCGCTAGAGCTACCAAACTATGTGCAAACGACTGGGGGTCCTCTAATTAGTATAACCAACAAGTTTGAGCATTCTAACACTTACGGTTCCCGAGATAGTGGGGGGGAGCACTTCGGAGGGGGAGCACTTATCGCATTTATCTATATAACCTAACCCTAACACCTAACCCTAACCCTAACCCTAACCCTAACCCTAACCTAACCCTAACCTAACCAACCAACCTAACAACTAACCACCTAACCAACCAACCACCCAACCAACAACCACCTAACCTAACCACCCTAACCACCTAACCAACCTACCACCTAACCACCCTAACCACCTAAAGAAAACCAGGGGG
Organism: Schizopygopsis pylzovi; assembly: GCA_027422435.1. Lineage (NCBI taxonomy): Eukaryota > Metazoa > Chordata > Actinopteri > Cypriniformes > Cyprinidae > Schizopygopsis > Schizopygopsis pylzovi. The sequence goes on along the minus strand of CM049830.1, from coordinate 558,155 downwards.
AGAAGCACTAAAAATCCGAGTCAAAACAACAACATCAGGACCCCCAAAAAATAACCAAATTACCTCAGAAAAAACGGGGTCAAACATACTCGCCGTGCAACACAAACATCAAAACGGGGCTCAATAAAACACATTCATAAACTACGTCCAAAGGGGGGGACACTCGAGGGGAATACCATTACAAAACCAACCACCCTAAACTCGAGGGACCTACCATTTCAAAACAACCTAACCAACCTACCTACCAACCAACACTAACACACCCTAACACTCAAAAAACACTCAAGAACACTCAAAAACACTCAAAACCAACACAAACCCAACCAAAAACACACTAAACCTAACCAAACCACTCAAAAAAACTCAAGAATACTACAAAACACTCAACACAAACCACTCAAAAACACTCAAAAAACACTCAAGAACACTCAAAAACACTCAAAACCAACACAAACCCAACCAAAAACACACTAAACCTAACCAAACCACTCAAAAAAACTCAAGAATACTACAAAACACTCAACACAAACCACTCAAAAACACTCAAAAAAACTCAAGACATCAAAAACTCAAACCACACAAACCACAAAAAAACAACTACAACCTCAAAAAACACTAGAAATAAAACCAACACACACTAAAACACAAAAAACCAGACCTAAAACTAAACACAAACCAACAAAACACTAACACCAACCCTAAAAAAATAGATATAAAATACCAAACACTCAAAACATAAAAAAACTAGATCAAAAATAAACCAACCAACCACCAAAACCTAACTACCAAACATCAAAAAACACGTCATAACACATAATACCATATCTCGGCGCCTGGTGGCGCTAGAGCTACCAAACTATGTGCAAACGACTGGGGGTCCTCTAATTAGTATAACCAACAAGTTTGAGCATTCTAACACTTACGGTTCCCGAGATAGTGGGGGGGGAGCACTTCGGAGGGGGAGCACTTATCGCATTTATCTATATAACCTAACCCTAACCCTAACCCTAACCCTAACCCTAACCCTAACCCTAACACTAACCCTAACACTCAAAAAACACTCAAGAACACTCAAAAACACTCAAAACCAACACAAACCCAACCAAAAACACACTAAACCTAACCAAACCACTCAAAAAACACTCAAGAATACTACAAAACACTCAACACAAACCACTCAAAAACACTCAAAAAACACTCAAGAACACTCAAAAACACTCAAAACCAACACAAACCCAACCAAAAACACACTAAACCTAACCAAACCACTCAAAAAACACTCAAGAATACTACAAAACACTCAACACAAACCACTCAAAAACACTCAAAAAACACTCAAGAACACTCAAAAACACTCAAAACCAACACAAACCCAACCAAAAACACACTAAACCTAACCAAACCACTCAAAAAACACTCAAGAATACTACAAAACACTCAACACAAACCACTCAAAAACACTCAAAAAACACTCAAGAACACTCAAAAACACTCAAAACCAACACAAACCCAACCAAAAACACACTAAACCTAACCAAACCACTCAAAAAACACTCAAGAATACTACAAAACACTCAACACAAACCACTCAAAAACACTCAAAAAACACTCAAGAACACTCAAAAACACTCAAAACCAACACAAACCCAACCAAAAACACACTAAACCTAACCAAACCACTCAAAAAACACTCAAGAATACTACAAAACACTCAACACAAACCACTCAAAAACACTCAAGAACTCAAGTGCATTCGACTGGGCACCCCACAAATAGTATAAAAAACAAGTTTCAGCTCTCTAGGACCACTAGAAATGGGAAAACCAGGGGGGGAGCACATAGGTGCACTAACACATATTGCCGCCTGGAGGTGCTAGAGACACGAAACCAAGTGCATTCGACTGGGCACCCCCTAAATAGTATATATACCAAATTTCAGCTCTCTAGGTGAAAATAAACTGGGGGTGCAATACCATATCTCGGCGCCTGGTGGCGCTAGAGCTACCAAACTATGTGCAAACGACTGGGGGTCCTCTAATTAGTATAACCAACAAGTTTGAGCATTCTAACACTTACGGTTCCCGAGATAGTGGGGGGGGAGCACTTCGGAGGGGGAGCACTTATCGCATTTATCTATATAACCTAACCCTAACCTAACCCTAACCCTAACCCTAACCCTAACCCTAACCCTAACCCTAACCCTAACCCTAACCCTAACCCTAACCCTAACCCTAACCCTAACCCTAGCCAAAAACCTATAAAGGCATTTCTTCTAAATGGGAATCAATCAAAGTTGATACAGTTAAGTCTAACATGTGTCGATCCGTCCCCCCTTTTATCAATGTCCCTACTTCTTGGTCTTCCAAATGCTCAGCCCAAAGCCCAAACAGGCTCTTCTCCTAGACAGGAGATATATCAAGGCTTCTCTGGTATAGTCTAACAGGCGTCGGCCCGTGCACCTATTCTCAGTCTCCCTACTCCAAACCTTCCTGGACGGGTGCTAGGTCGGGGGGAGCTGTTGTAATTTTTCTAACCTAACCCTGGGGATGCAAAAACAATAGAAAGAGTGGGAAAAACGATTTGTTTATTTTTGAAAAACACGACAAACGTGAGTAATTTGATTTACGTGGGGACATGCCCACGATTAAAAACATTCAAGAAACAGTTTAAGACCAAAAGTTAATTTTTTAAACACAATAAATGTGACATTGCATGGTTTGATGTGTGTGTGGGGAAACACGCCCACTTAGAAACAGCACAGACATGGCTGCTGTAGAGAATTCCAGCCATTTCGTGTCCAAAGCTCGCCTGAAGAAGGATAACAGAATCCGAAACGTCGCGCACAGGCTTGGGCACACACTTTTAGGCCTCCATCATGAGTCTGGGTGATGCGGAAGAGCCACATTAAATTGATTTCCTTTGTCTACTCCGACGAAGTGACTTGCTCCGTGTTTCTTTCTCTGAGGAAACGTGCGGTACGGCACACGCACTAAACCTAACCATCACTATTTGCTGTGCAAGCTTTATAAAAAACAACCCTAGCCATTTGAACCCTCTTTTGAATTTTTTGCATCAACAGAGAAACATTTTTTTGGGCCTCTGAGATCTGAGGATTGGCGGCCAGAAGCTGTTCAAGGACCGTGCACAACCGCAATCGGACTTTGCTCTGATTGTTGGACCTAAAACCCCTAACCCTAACCTCTAACCCTAACCCTAACCCTAGTGCACTCAAAACCCTAGTGCCTAGGGTTTTGAGTGCACATTGAAGTGCACTCAAGTCCATTCGACTGGGCACCCCACAAATAGTATAAAAAAAAAGTTTCAGCTCTCTAGGACCACTAGAAATGGGAAAACCAGGGGGGTGCACATAGGTGCACTATCACATAATGCCGCCTGGAGGTGCTAGAGACACGAAACCAAGTGCATTCGACTGGGCACCCCCTAAATAGTATATATACCAAATTTCAGCTCTCTAGGTGAAAATAAACTGTGGGTGCAGTACCATATCTCGGCGCCTGGTGGTGCTAGAGCTACCAAACTATGTCCAAACGACTGGGGGTCCTCTAATCAGTATATGTACCGACTTTCAGCATCACAGAACCTATAGAAACCAAGTGCACCCCACCCTACAAGGGGGTGCAGTACCATATCTCGGCCTCTGGTGGCGCTAAACCATGTGCAAACGATTGGGGGTCCTCTAATTAGTATATAAATCAAATTTCAGCATCACAGGACCTATAGAAACCAAGTGCACCCCACCTTATAAGGGGGTGCAGTACCATATCTCGGCCCCTGGTGGCGCTAAACCATGTGAAAACGATTGGGGGTCCTCTAATTAGTATATATACCAAATTTCATCATAACAGGACCTATAGAAACCAAGTGCACCCCATATTATAAGGGGGTGCAGTACCATATCGGTCCCTGGTGGCGCTAGAGCTACCAAAATATGTGCAAATGACTGGGCATCCTCTAATTAGTATATATACCGAATTTCAGCCTCCTAGGAAAAAATGTTAAAGTGCATCCCCCCTTTCTATAGGGGTGCACTTTCGCATTTATCCCTATATACCTAACCCTAACCCTAACCCTAAGCTTTTCTGGTATAGTCTAACAGGCGTAGGCCCGTGCACCTATCCTCAGTCTCCCTACTCCAAACCGTCCTGGATGGGTGCTAGGTCGGGGGGAGCTGTTGTAATTTTTCTAAACTAACCTTATTACCTAACCTTAACACTAATCCTAGCACTGCAGAAGTCTTAAGCTTGACAAAAATCTATTTGTTTAGAAAAACTAGGCTAAACTATTTTTAATATGAAAAGTTTTAGGATAAATGCAAAATTGTTTCGTTAATTAAGAAATGATAGAGATTTCTTAAAAATGACTTTTGTTCTAATGTTAAAACATTGCTTTAATTCTTTTAACATTTAAATCTTTGCGTTGGTCTCTCCTTACGGTGTTAGGGGCCTGACAGTAGGCGTGGTAACCTCATTCTGAGTTTTGACAGTGTGGAGTGTGGTTATCTGACAGATACTGCGTAAGATAGTTTGCTCTTTTTACTTTTCTAACTTGTGACAAAAGCTAGCTTTTAAATTGTAATGTTCAAGATTTTGACAAGCGTCTTATACTCTTACTTAACGGTGTGATTTTTTTTTCATTTACACCTTGGTAAGATAAGTCAGTGTAACGGATGTATGCCAGTAAGGGCTGTGTGTAAACCTCACTCTCCTGACCTCAAAAAGAGGCGCAATAGCGACTGACGCTAGAGGCTGTAGCCTTTGGCGTTCCTTGTTAGAGCGCCCGCCTCCCGCGCCGGAATCCCGGGTTTGAGACCCGCTCGGAGCAAGAACGAGTTGTGGTGGTGTGGACCCGGGAGGGGGAGATACATCAGCTCTATATTATTAAATTCAATTAAATTCAATATAATTCGTATAGCACTTTTTACGATACAATCGTTTCAAAGCAACTTCACAGAAAATTACATTTCTAAAATAGATTTATATATTGTAGAAACTCAATTTAATTAACTTATGGCAAAATTTGGTTAATTCTGTATAATCACAATTTAACTTGTAATGCTAGACTACAGCATAGATTTTTACATGTATCTTACCTAACGTTAGCTTCTGATATTATTTTGTTTTAGATGATGCCTACCTCATTTGCCTACTTTTTATTATCTAACTTTTAACAAACGAACTACTTTTAAATGATTTTAACAGCACTAGCTCTTCTTGACTTGTAGGGAAAAACAGTCATTGCTCATTGTACGTGTATGTTCGATGTTTTTCTTGATATGTGTGTGAAAAACTTTAATAAAAACTTCCCTTTGTCCCATTTAACACAGTTTCACAAATTAAATTTTAAGGCACTTTTTAATGATCCACACACAAAACACATTTCCCAAAACAGATATTCTTTACGATCACTGGGGTGGATAAAACAGATGGACATTTAGATGGGTGGTGGGGTGAACATGAACAGGTGTCCAGTTATGAGGTGGGTTAGGAAAAAGGAAAAGGAGTTTTTATGAGGGGGCTATAAATCTAATTTTGGAGACAAGGTGCACTACTATCTCTCTGTCCTTGTTTGTGAGGGTGAGGAGAAGTAGTTCATCCGTTTTGTTAGGAAGGGATCGGAGATTGGCGAGATGAATGCTTGGGAGCGCAGTTCGGAAGCCGCAGCCGCGGAGCTCAACCAGCGCGCCGGCGTGCCTCCCTCTTTTCCATCTGAGCGAGCGTTTGATTAGGACCACTGCCCGGCCAATCAAAACATCCAACAAAGTGGCTGAATAAATATAATCCAGGAAAAAATTGTCCAGAGTGTGTTACCTTATGTCCAGTAGTTCGTCACTGGTAAAACTGATAGAAGGAGAATGACTAAATACAGAACAAATAAACAAAAACATTAAAAGAACAAGAGCCTTCGATACCACAGCAGCCATCCGCGGCGTCATACATTTACAGACATAGATTTATAGACCTATAAATGACCATAACAGTCATACCAGTGTTTTTTCTCTCTCCATCACACTTTTTGTGATGTTCTTCAATTGTGAGTCACTTTGTGCAAAAGCATCAGTGAATAAATGTAATTAGTAGTGATGGTGAAGTGAAGCGTTCTGAACCAGTGAAGCTTTCAACCCAATTGTATCAGAAATAGGTTCATTACTTGAAGCTTGAACAATTCATTATGTGGCCATCTTGTGGTCATAAAAATGAATAACACATTCCAAAGTGCTGTAATTCATTACAGCTTCTAGTTTCACATCTGGTTCTACAACTGATTCCTTGTTTTAAGTAATTGTATAAAAATAATGCCGCAAAACGAACGAATCAAAACAAATCAAGCTCTGATACAGTGCTTCAATGTGAAATGTTTCGTTATTTTGATACAAGCTTTGAAGCCTTGATGTCGAACGTCACATCACTAGTGTCACAGTTTGTCTTCCTCTGCCTTTGTCTCCTCACCCTTATATGGTCCTTCCTGTTTCCCAGTCATTATTAGTTCAGTCAGTGTCAGCCTTGTCTTGATTATGTCCCAGGTGTCTCCCTATATAATAGTCTGTTCTACCCCATGTTACCTGTGGATTATTGTTAATGTCAGCGTGCAAACCTGTATAGATGTCCTTCCCGGTGTTCCTGTATCTCCTCCGTTTGTTCTTCATTAAATACCCTGTTTGTCACAATCCTCGTCTCCTCGTTCCTGGATCCCCGTGTGTACCGTGACAGAATAATCCACCATACAAGAGCTACTCATCTTCCTTCACTGCGATGGAGTTCGCCGCCTGCGTCCTCGCCCTTAGCCGGCGGAATCTCTCCTTCATGGAGTTCGCCGGAGAATTCTGCAAGCTCGCCGCGGTGACGGAGCTCCACGACGCGGCAATCCTCCATCTGTTCCGGCTCGGGGCAAATTACCAGCGCCCTATGGATCTCCCAGACACCACAGGATTGTGTTGGAGAGAGGGGATCTACCGGTGTCTGGGAAGTTACCGGTCCCGAGTCGAAACCAACCCACGAGTGTCTCCGGTGGCCCCGTTCAGCTCTTCTTCGTCTCCGCTGGTCCTGCGGAGCTCTTCTTCGCTGGTTCTGCCCAGCTCTTCTTCGCTGGTCCCGCCCAGCTCGTCTTCGTCTCGGCTGATTCCCGAGCGCCGCCGCGAGACCGCGCTTCCCGAGCGCCGCCGCGAGCCCGCGCTTCCCGAGCGCCGCCGCGAGCCCGCGCCTGCTCCGAGACTGCGCCCTCCAGTGCCTGCACCTCGCCAGTGCCCTCCAGAGCCTGCACCTCGCCAGTGCCCTCCAGAGCCTGCACCTCGCCAGTGCCCTCCAATGCCTGCACCTCGCCAGTGCCCTCCAGTGCCTGCACCTCGCCAGTGCCCTCCAGTGCCTGCACCTCGCCGGTGCCCTCCAGTGCCTGCACCTCGCCGGTGCCCTCCAGTGCCGGCTCCTCGCCGGCCTCCTCTAGTGCCTGCTCCTCGCCGGCCTCCTCCAGTGCCGGCTCCTCGCCAGCCTCCTCCAGTGCCGGCTCCGTCCAGCTCTCCAGAGCCCCTGCTGGCTCCGTCCAGCTCTCCAGAGCCCCTGCTGGTTCCGTCCAGCTCTCCGGAGCCCCTGCTGGTTCCGTCCAGCTCTCCGGAGCCCCTGCTGGTTCCGTCCAGCTCTCCGGAGCCCCTGCTGGTTCCGTCCAGCTCTCCGGAGCCCCTGCTGGTTCCGTCCAGTTCTCCGGAGTCCCGGCTGGCTACATCCAGCTCTCCAGTGCCCGCTCCTCGCCGGCCTCCTCCAGTGCCGGCTCCTCGCCGGCCTCCTCCAGTGCCGGCTCCTCGCCGGCCTCCTCCAGTGCCGGCTCCTCGCCAGCCTCCTACAGTGCCGGCTCCGCCCGTCTCTCCAGAGCCCCTGCCGGCCCCGTCCGGCTCACCAGAGCCCCAGCCGGCCCCGTCCGGCTCACCAGAGCCCCAGCCGGCCCCGTCCGGCTCACCAGAGCCCCTGCCGGCCCCGTCCGGCTCACCAGAGCCCCTGCCGGCCCCGTCCGGCTCACCAGAGCCCCTGCCGGCCACGTCCGGCTCACCAGAACCCCGAGTGACGGCTCCTCCTGAGCACCCCCCTGAGAAGAGGTTCCCCAAGAGAATTTTGGGGGGGGGCTACCCTCCATGGCCTCCCAAGCTTCCTGCTCTGCCACGCAGGCATCTCAAGCTCCCTGCTCCGCCATGGAGGCATCTCAAGCTCCCGGATCCGCCGTGGCTGCCTGAGTCCCCGGATCCGCCGTGGCTGCCTGAGTCCCCGGATCCGCCGTGGCTGCCTGAGTCCCCGGATCCGCCGTGGCTGCCTGAGTCCCCGGATCCGCCGTGGCTGCCTGAGTCCCCGGATCCGCCGTGGCTGCCTGAGTCCCCGGATCCGCCGTGGCTGCCTGAGTCCCCGGATCCGCCGTGGCCGCCTGAGTCCCCGGATCCGCCATGTGTCCCGGAACGGGCACCGCCCTGGAGGCCACCTGTCCGGTCTCCTAGAACCTTGAGGCTTCCAGAGCGCCCACCCCCCCTCCCCTTTCGATGTCATACGGCGCGGGACGCGCCTATTGGAAGGGGGGGGTAATGTCACAGTTTGTCTTCCTCTGCCTTTGTCTCCTCACCCTTATATGGTCCTTCCTGTTTCCCAGTCATTATTAGTTCAGTCAGTGTCAGCCTTGTCTTGATTATGTCCCAGGTGTCTCCCTATATAATAGTCTGTTCTACCCCATGTTACCTGTGGATTATTGTTAATGTCAGCGTGCAAACCTGTATAGATGTCCTTCCCGGTGTTCCTGTATCTCCTCCGTTTGTTCTTCATTAAATACCCTGTTTGTCACAATCCTCGTCTCCTCGTTCCTGGATCCCCGTGTGTACCGTGACAACTAGTAATAAGTGCATTTAGTGTAGACTGTTTCATTACACGCAGGAAAGTTGAGGAAAATTAAACAGGTGTGTCAACCCGAATTTATCTTAAAATGCAGTATTCTAGACATGGGAAGTGACTGTGGAGAATTGCTTCTGATTATAAATAAAAGGATATATGCTTAGGACAGAGGTGAGTTTGACCAAACGGAAAAAGTAACCAGATTTTTATGCATTTGTTAAAATAAATATGTGTGTTCAGTGACTTCTGATCAGCTGCTAAGAAACATTTATGCATGCAATACCTTGGGAGTCATGCCTGGTCTCATTCTTGAGCTCAGGTTGGTTGAATCCGTGATAGCGGTTTCTTGGAAGGACACCTTAAATCACACTGTGACCCTAACCTTAACCAAAATTTAACCAACTTCGGATTGGAGTGCAAAGAATTGTTTGGGGACTTGGGATCATCAGCAGGTTCTTGTTGCTCAAACAGTACAACTGGTCATGGGGAAAACATGAACTACTAAAAATATTAAAAATAATCCACATCACAGCATCAGGAAAAATTATTTTTTTTTACTATTGTTTCCGGTATTAATTCTATTAAGTCTGTTTTTGATATTGATTAAAATAAATAATTGTAACTTCGTTTTAAAATATATATCAAAATATTTATTCAAAAGACATTTAGATACACTATAAAACACTATATATAATTTAAATGCAAAAAAAAAAGCAAATACATTCAAATGTACAAATATTTTATATTTAAGAATGAGTCAAACTAATGTTACTACAGGACAAACTGACTACAAATAATTCAAAAGAAAAATATACAAATGATATGCTCAGTAGAGCATTGTTAAAATACCTTCTGGGTCAGTTCCCAAGTCATTTATTTATTAGTTTATTTAACAGGCACTGTGCACATTAATAAACGTTACTGTAAATGAGGCAGAGTTAGCAAAAGTCTTTTGCAAACTCATGTGAGCAGCCACACATCCATCCATTCATTCTCCACTGTTTATCCTGAGTAGGGTGAGGAGAGGTAAAGAAAATATAACAAGTGAACTCTCCCTAGCATATATAAGAAGATCGGAGACATTGATAGAACCAGACATTGTTAACTGAAAATTATATGGCTTAGAGTGGAGCATCTCCTCAGAAGGGAGAGAGACATAAGTGAGAATCTGAAAAAAAAGAGAAAGATAACAAAATAGTATGTGTGTTTTCTAGGCAATATTCAAAAGGATATTGTTCATTATTTAGGTGACCAGTTGGTATGTAAAAAAAAAAAAACGTTCTTATTCTCACTCTGCAAAAGCAAAATACAAAAAAGGTGTTGCTATATAACTTTATTGAAAACCTGTGCTTAGTGCCCATATATAAGAAACTGAGGGAGGGCTGGTGGACATGCTGCACATTTATAACGCAAGGCTTTCTATAGAGACTAGTTGAATAGTCGTTTTATCAAACCACAACTCCTGAAAATGACTAGTTTTTCAAATTTCTATGAGGTTTATTAGTTGCTTGACTTTCATGATGCTAATTGTCACGAATCCGGTCCATGAACTTCCGTTCACTCACCACCAGAGGTCACCTGCTCACCGCATGGACTCTTGCACTACACGACTGTTGCACTTCACCTTTGGACTACAGTTCCCATCATCCATTGCACTGACGACACACACAGCTGATTTTAATGATTACACAACTGATAACACAATCACACACGCTTTATAAGCCTTGGACTTCCTCTCTGTCATCGCCAAGTATTGTATAGGGTATATCCTAGCGACAACTACTCTACAGAGCCCACTCAGTTGTTATAGCCTTGCCTTGCCTTGCCTTGCCTTGCCTTGCCTGTTTTCTCATGTTTTGATACCTGCTCGTGTACCTGGATCTTCTCTCTGCCTTGCCCTGTTGGATATTGTTCGCAGATCGCAGACCTACGCTTGCCCTAGAATTACTCTTTGTCTTGCCATATATATACCTGTTTGCCAATGTTTGACCCATGCTTGTTTCCGACCATGCCTTCTAATAAAGACTTGCAAATGGATCCTCATTCCTCATGCCTCGTAACACTAATAATGATGACTTTTGAAATGTCTACAGTGTATGTAAATCACAGCATTCATAACCTTATTAACGGTACTAACAATAACCAGACTTAAACCTGCACTTCTTTTTGCCCAAACATCAGAATCAATAAAATCGAAAATGTATAGGCCTACTTTATATAACTTTTGGGACCAGGAAACTAAAACGGAAAGCAAATTATAGTTTTTACAAAATGACAAAACACAGATCCTTACCAACCACAGCCTCCGTGAGGTGCTGCAGGCAGGAAAGCAGCGTAAACACAAATGTGCCTCATGTACTTCTCACAAGCCGTCTCTATGGAGAAGGGTTTCCTACAGTAGAAAATGACCTCTTTAGCCTGTCTTTCTTATCCTCTTTCTCTTTCTCCCCTTCCTAATTTAACTCTTTCTCTAAGACTCCATGCATTGATTGGATCTAAAGCCAAGATTTCTTCTGTGTCTTTCTTTACATCTCAGGTTCTGCCTCATGTGTAAAAAAATTTGCTTACTGGTGTTCAGATGTTGAGAACTGTATTAATTGACCTCAGATTTAGACAATGTCATGTTGCTTGAATGCTACACAATGAGTAAAAAAACTCTTATTTCAGATTTAAAGACTTGTTTAATAGATGTTTAACTTGTGTAATTTAAATGGATTCTTTTATTTTACCATGATCATTGTTTTCTTTAAATTTCAAAATCATATTGACACAGATAACATTGGATTATGTCAGGAGGTCTTCTGTTTTCACTTTCTTTCATATTTCTGTAACAAAATGCGTGAGGGCATTTGTTTCTCACTGATCTGGTAAGTCAGTGTCAGTGTTCCTTGAATAAGGGTTGATGAATACACAAGGGTTTAAAAGGACTGCCTTAAATCCACAAGAAAGTCAAGAACCTAGGAAAGAATATATATATATATTTCAACATAACATCATCATCATAACAATGCTCTCAACTAGAGTGAAAACTTTGTAATTTGTAGAATTTGAATGCACAAGTTTGGCGTCCGTAGACTCGGAACTATTACAGGAAAGTACTACCTAAAGCGTGGTTCAGCGTACCATGTAAGGCTGATCTCGCAGCAGGAACACGCTGGAATGCACTTCGCAATGACAGCAATACTGTCCCCCTCCCCCTCCCCCTCCCCCTCCCCCTCACTTAAGGGGGTCACTTAATCTGTATTTGGAGAGGATTTGTCTTTCTTTTAATGTTATATTAATAAATAATTGTCAAATTTAGTGGTTCTGTTCTGTTTAATAATGGTTCTGGGGTTGAAGCTGTAGTCAGTGAGGAGCTGGGTTTTATGGAATAGCTGAAGAGCGAGCGTGTTTAGAGGATGAGATACTGCTGAGGTTTCATAAGCGAAGAGGGCTTTATATTGGACTGAATCAGGATCAGATTAATGGAGGTGATGCCAGAACTGAACACATCTCTTCTGGATCTCAATCTTCAGTGGGTATAAGCCTAATTCAGCTCTACAGACATCATTGGACGTCCATCTATGGACCCCTAAAATGTGTTTGATCATTTCTAGTTGAAATTATTTTCCTATCTCTCATTCTCTCTCTCTCTCTCTCTCTTCACAGCAGAGCTGCAGCCAAAACAGATCCTCCTCACATCCATCCAGAGCTGTCTGCTGTGACCTGTTTTTCCTCAAAACAAGATTTGTTTTCTCTTTTCGTCCACATGATCAAGGCAGCTTCTAAGTGCTGATAATACAAATCATTGGGTTCCAAAAACAACAGAATGTCAGACATAATCACAACTAAAATAAAACACTTGTAATTATTGTAATACTTAAAATTCTATTTGAGATACTTTAAAGGTGCACTCTGTAAGACTTTTTGTAAGACATTCATGTCTAGCTGGCTCTTATTCATCTCAATAGTGTCAGTCCTCCGAAAGCTATCGGCATGGCTGCGAGTTTGACATGGAAGCGGTTCTTCTGTACACAAGAGCTGCAGGTCATTGTGGTTTGTTTCATACATTCTGTTTGTTATTATATTGTCTGGGTTGCTTGTTATATGTAGATGTACTTTCATGTTCATGCCCTGTGAAGTTCCTTGAAAAGTAAAAGAAAAAAGGTAAGATAAATATGGCTGACAAAAAACAAAAGACTGTCCAATAAGATGTACCATAGACTATGCACTCGACCATCTATTGCAGTGATCTCCCACCCTGCTACCTTCCTGCAGACTTCAGTTTCAACCTGCTCCGGGACACCTGCAGGTAACTGGCACGTAGCCCTGAACACCTTGATTAGCTTTAGGTGTGTTCGGGTGCATCTGACTGTGGTCAAGACATGACTTGACATTGTAATTTTACAAAATATATGGATTGGCTGTACACACGAAAACGCAAAGCTGTCGTTTTCAGATTAATCTACTCTGGGAACCGGTTTAAAAAAATAGCAGTTTCTGGCTATCAAAATGCCAAATTTTTTGACGATACACCGATACGATACAAAATGTTTACGTATACAGCTAAATGCTTCTCCATGTGGACGGGGCTCTAGTGTATGAGGTTTAAAAGGTTATTTTGCCATCCAGCATCTGATTGTCCTTTAAATGGAGTGCATGAAGTGTCCAACATTCCACACCTCATTTCTTCAGTTAAAACAAGTGCATCCTCTGGGTATTTAAAGTGCTATTTTTCTTGTTGGATTTGTTTAGTGTGAGCATATTACTCACAGTATTTACACTACAAAACATCATAGAATAGTGCATAAGAATCTGAATTGGGATGCACCTACATTGATCACTTTAATATATATTGAGTATATATTGAATATATTGAATATATTGAGTATATATATCTATATATACACACATATATATATATATATATATATATAAAAATTGTATTAAATATACACAAATATATATATATATATATATATATTTGTGTATATTTAATACAATTTTTATATAATATAATATATATATATTAAATATAAATATGAAAAGAAAAACTATATAAAAATATATATATATATATATATTATATTATATATATATATTTGGTGGGAAGTCGTGGCCAAATGGTAGAGAGTCAGGAATTATAGGTGGCAGGAATTATAAGTGGGGGGAGTGAATATAGATTTCTCTCTCCACCTTCAATACCACGACTGAGGTGGCCTTGAGCAAGGCACCGAACCCCCAGCTGCTCCCTGGGCACCACAGCATAAATGGCTGTCTACTGCTCCGGGTGTGTGTTCACAGTGTGTGTGTGTGTGTGTGTGTGTGTGTGTGTGTCACTGCTGTGTGTATGCACTTGGATGGGTAAATTTAGAGCACGAATTCTGAGTATGGGTCACCATACTTGGCTGTATGTCATGTCTCTTTCATTTGGAAACAATATGAATGGTTCGATTGTGCACAGATTTTCTTTGTTCAGTTTCATATATATATAAAAATCTATTATATATATATATATATATATATACAGTGGGTACGGAAAGTATTCAGACCCCCTTAAATTTTTCACTCTTTATTATATTGCAGCCATTTGCTAAAATCATTTAAGTTCATTTTTTTTCCTCATTAATGTACACACAGCACCCCATATTGACAGAAAAACACAGAATTGTTGACATTTTTGCAGATTTATTAAAAAAGAAAAACTGAAATATCATATGGTCCTAAGTATTCAGACCCTTTGCTCAGTATTTAGTAGAAGCACCCTTTTGATTTAATACAGCCATGAGTCTTTTTGGGAAAGATGCAACAAGTTTTTCACACCTGGATTTGGGGATCCTCTGACATTCCTCCTTGCAGATCCTCTCCAGTTCTGTCAGGTTGGATGGTAAACGTTGGTGGACAGCCATTTTTAGGTCTCTCCAGAGATGCTCAATTGGGTTTAAGTCAGGGCTCTGGCTGGGCCATTCAAGAACAGTCATGGAGTTGTTGTGAAGCCACTCCTTCGTTATTTTAGCTGTGTGCTTAGGGTCATTGTCTTGTTGGAAGGTAAACCTTCGGCCCAGTCTGAGGTCCTGAGCACTCTGGAGAAGGTTTTCGTCCAGGATATCCCTGTACTTGGCCGCATTCATCTTTCCCTCGATTGCAACCAGTCGTCCTATCCCTGCAGCTGAAAAACACCCCCACAGCATGATGCTGCCACCACCATGCTTCACTTTTGGGACTGTATTGGACAGGTGATGAGCAGTGCCTGGTTTTCTCCACACATACCGCTTAGAATTAAGCCCAAAAAGTTCTATCTTGGTCTCATCAGACCAGAGAATCTTATTTGTCACCATCTTGGAGTCCTTCAGGTGTTTTTTAGCAAACTCAATGCGGGCTTTCATGTGTCTTGCACTGAGGAGAGGCTTCCGTCGGGCCACTCTGCCATAAAGCCCCGACTGGTGGAGGGCTGCAGTGATGGTTGACTTTCTACAACTTTCTCCCGTCTCCCGAATGCATCTCTGGAGCTCAGCCACAGTGATCTTTGGGTTCTTCTTTACCTCTCTCACCAAGGCTCTTCTCCCCCGATAGCTCAGTTTGGCCGGACGGCCAGCTCTAGGAAGGGTTCTGGTCATCCCAACGTCTTCCATTTAAGGATTATGGAGGCCACTGTGCTCTTAGGAACCTTAAGTGCAGCAGAATTTTTTTTGTAACCTTGGCCAGATCTGTGCCTTGCCACTGTACCTTTGACCTCATGATTCTCATTTGCTCTGACATGCACTGTGAGCTGTAAGGTCTTATATAGACAGGTGTGTGGCTTTCCTAATCAAGTCCAATCAGTATAATCAAACACAGCTGGACTCAAATGAAGCTGTAGAACCATCTCAAGGATGATCAGAAGAAATGGACAGCACCTGAGTTAAATATATGAGTGTCACAGCAAAGGGTCTGAATACTTAGGACCATGTGATATTTCAGTTTTTCTTTTTTAATAAATCTGCAAAAATGTCAACAATTCTGTGTTTTTTTGTCAATATGGGGTGCTGTGTGTACATTAATGAGGAAAAAAAATGAACTTAAATGATTTTAGCAAATGGCTGCAATATAACAAAGAGTGAAAAATGTAAGGGGGTCTGAATACTTTCCGTACCCACTGTACATATTGTTTCCAAATTAAGCCAGCAACATTTCGATTTGAGATCTTCACACTAACCAAACGTTGGCATTTCATTTTGGGGGGGAAAAAGGAAATAGTTTAATAGTGTGTGGATTCCTTTAATTTCCCAGACTCTGAGCCATTACAGGTTAGAATTACATGAAGCACAGTTCAGTGTACCATGTAAGGCTGATCTCGCAGCAGGAACGTGCTGGAATGCACTTCACAATGACAGCAATACACTGAACACAGCGTCTCTCTCTCTCTCTCTCTCTCTCTCTCTCTCTCTCTCTCTCTCTCTCTCTCTCTCTCTCTCTCTCTCCACTCTCTCATCTCTCTCTCTCTCTCTCTCAAATTCAAATTCAAATGAGCTTTATTGGCATGACTTGCACAGTATTGCCAAAGCATTGTCCATTACATGAATAAGAAACAAATGATTATATAATACATAAAACAAGAATAGATTTATGAAGTAAATAAGTACATGCTATTTTTTTTTTTTTACAACCAATAAAAAAAAAAAAAAAAATATATATATATATATATATAATATACACATAAACTTTGTACAACATGAAATAAATGCTGGTGCTTCAGGTTTGTCCACTGGCTGACAGTCTTAGTTTGTGACAGGTGATTCTTGTTCAATGTCTTTTGGACGTTTGAGAAATTCTAATCTCCTTGTAAAATTATGATGACTATTTGTCTGTATTTGGCAATGCCATAAAATTTGGTTGAATTAGCTTGAATTTGGTAAATATGCAGCTCTGATGTGGTGATAGTAATCACAGTGCAGTAGGAAATGTTCCTCTGTTTCCAGCTCTTTCTGCGAGCACAGTAAACACAGTCTCTGTTCTCGTGGCTGCCATCTTTGTCTGTGTCGTCCTCTCTCTATAGCCAGACAGTGATCACTCAGTCTGTACTTCGTTAGTGTCTTTCTTAATTTGTGATCTTTTACACAGCTCAGGTATTCTGCTGGTTTGTAATCTCTTTTCAGCTGTAAATACAGTTCCATCTTCTTTTGTATTTTAGTGGCATCTTTCCAATAGACAATGTAGTGTTGTTTTTGTAGCTGTGTGATTTGGTTGGGCCGGATGGTGCTGTGCTGGTTTGGGTGTAGTTTGAGCACCAGCTGTAAAAGTGCGCTCTTCTGCAGGTTCTGCTCCTGCCACTGCAGGGCTTCAGCCTGGTAAGAGCTCGGATCACTGCATTTCAGGTGCTGGTGGAATTTAACTGCTCTCTTTTGAATATTAATTAATAGTGGGTATTGTCCTAATTCAGCTCTGCACGAGTTGTTTGGGGTCGCTCTGTTAACTTTTAAGATGTTTTTACAAATTTGGGTGTGCATAATTTCCATTTCTTCTTTTTCCCATTTGGAGAAATCTTGGGTTTTTAGAGGTCCCCATATCTCGCTGCCATATAAGGCAATTGGTTCGATTATTGCTTTTAGGATTTTTAGCCAGGTTTGAATAGGAATTTGGTACCGAATTGTATTTTTGATCATGTAGAAGACTCTCAGGGCCTTTGCTTTCAGTGCATTCACAGCCAGGTTGAAGCTTCCCGTTGAGCTGATTTTTAGTCCCAGATAGGTGTATTCATGGGTGTGTTGAAGGACCTGCTGTCCTGCTCTGAAAGTGTGCTTATTTTCCTTACACCTGGGTCTCTTTTGAAAAATCATAATTTTAGTTTTTGTTAGATTCATTTTAAGAGCCCATGTTTGACTGAATGTCTCTATGATGTCGAGGAGCTGTTGTAGTCCCTCTTTTGTTTTTGACAGAATGACTAAATCATCTGCAAAGAGGAGACATTTGATTTCTGATTCAGCTAGGGTTGGGCCGGGGGCAGTCGAATTGTTTAATTCTTTGGCTAATTCATTGATATAAATGTTAAACAGAGTGGGGCTCAATGGGCAACCTTGTCTAACTCCTCGTCGTTGAGAGAAAAATTCTGTCCGTTTGTTCCCTATTTTTACAGCACATGTATTGTTCTTATACATGGTGCTGATTAAATCGAAAGTTTTCCCTCCAATCCCACTTTCCAGTAGTTTTAGAAAGAGTCCTTCATGCCAGATTGAATCAAACGCTTTTTCAAAGTCAATAAAGCAAGCAAAGATTTTGGTTTTGTTTTGGTGTACGTGTTTATCAATGATAGTGTGGAGGGTATAAATGTGGTCGGATGTTCTGTGTTTGGGCAGAAATCCAATTTGACTTTTCTCCAAGATTTTGTGTGTTTTAAGAAAGATTTGTAATCGTATATTAATAACCGAACAGAATATTTTCCCCAGGTTGCTATTGACACATATGCCTCTGTAATTGTTTGGCTCAAACTTGTCTCCTTGTTTAAAGATGGGTGTAATTAGGCCTTGATTCCAGGTGTCTGGAAAATATCCCACACTCAAAACAATATTGAATAATTTGGTTATTGCAGTTCTGAATTTGTCATTTGTGTATTTGATCATTTCATTTAATATTCCATCAATGCCACATGCCTTGTTGGGTTTCAGTGCATGTAGTCTGTCTGTTAGCTCATTTACTGTGATTTGGAAATCCAGGGGATTCTGATTGTCTTTCATTTTTTCTTTCAGGATTTCTAATTTGGTTTTTATTTCATTTTGAGCAGGATTTGTTTCAATTGTTTTGTTTCTCTCTCTCTCTCTCTCTCTCTCTCTCTCTCTCTCTCTCTCTCTCCATCCACAGCAGAGCTGCAGCCAAAACACATCCTCCACACATCCATCCGGAGCTGTCTGCTGTGGCCGGGCCTGTTTCTCATCAAACCAAGATTAGTTTTCTCCTTTTGTCCGCTTGATCAAAGCACCATTTAGGTAGCAACAATACACCCAGCTAACAAAAAAAAGTTGTCAGAACCTTTTGCTAACATTCCCATTAAGTTATGAAACCGTTATTTCAGAATATTTTGTACATATCATATTTTTAATGTATTAAGAACATTTTTTCTGGGGTTTCTGCGAATGTTACAGGAACATTCCGTCCTACCACTTTGAAAACATTATGAAAACGTTATTACGGAATGTTTTGTATAAGTTCAAACTGTCCATTTTTTTATGTTTGAGGAACATTCTAATCTACCATTGTCATAACATTATGAGAACCTCTTTTCTAGCCTCTCTCACATGTATCATCTCAATGCGTCATCTGGGTATACGCCTGGAATTTACTGCATGAATTTGTCCAGGCCAATATTCAGTTGGGTTGTTGATTGTAAGAAGTCCTGTAGTGGAGAATCACAAAGCATTGAATGAGTGCGCTTCAAATGATCAAATAATCCATAATTCATGGTCAGTGGAGTCCATTCAGAAACACTAAAACACTTGATCATGTGCGAGATACACCAGCTTTTTGGAAGTCACTGCAACCTCTTCATAACTATCAACAGGTATGAAATGAATTTGTAAAAATTAATTTTGTTTCATACATGAAAGATCTGAACACACTACAAACTTCCTATGAGAAGGTGCTTTGAGTGTGGTTTACATGTGTAAATGTCTCAGGTTTTAACATTTGTGTAACTGCAATTTTGACAGGTACTGGTTACTACATAAAACAAAATGTAACGCAAGAAATAAACCAGTGTTCTCCAGATTTGATATGAGGATCTTATTTACTCACCAAAAACTGAAGGTCATTCTTCAGTTTTCTGCAAAAATTAAGGATTGAGGGTTAAACCAAACTGCATTACATTGCCGCCTGAAAGAAAAAAGATGTAAAATAACCGATAATACTAAAATATTCAACAGCAAAAATAATAAAGTGTATTTATAACATCCACCACTTTTAGCTCCTGCTGTTAGAAACAATGTACCGAAACAACCCGAGTTGTATTGTGATACAAATAACCGTTAACCCTAACCCTAAGGGGATGGCTCTGTAAAGTATAGTAAGATATTGTTCATTTTAAATTCAATTATTTACCACAGGCAAAAAAAACATTCTTCTTTTGCACAAAATTAAATCAAAGTATTACCCTCTGAAAATGTTTCTTCCAGTTTATCTTGCTTTACTACACTGCTGTTTTTCATCACTGTCAAACTAATGTACATTTTTTCTCTTTTTCTCAGATTTCTAACATATAACCAAACCATTCCTCTATTCTTTTTGACAAAAAAGACCACAATACAAGGTCAAAAAATGCTCCCTCTTGTAGCAAACAAAAATACTTCCATATTTGAAAGTGTGATCATCAAAGTTGGGGGCAAGTCACACGTGTTCAATTCTCAAGTCACAGTACAAACAAATCAAGCAAGTCAAGTCAAGTCATAGTATCAAACAGGAACAAATATCTTTGCCACACGACCTTATTCATTTTTCCTCAGAAATTAACTTTAATTATACATTTAAAATAATAATGGTTTTTAATATAACATTTTGAAAATAGGCAAAATACTACTTTGTATACCGATAAGTCTGTAATTGAGAAAATATTGATGAAAATACAAGATAAAAATGTGTATCTAATATTTATGTTATATTGAGTTTGACCATCCTAGGAGACACAGATAATATTTAACAGATGTTTGAAAATTATTTTACACTAAATATAACCCTAAGTCTGGGAGCACGCTAAAGAATTTCAGTGAGTAACTAAACATGCTATTCAATTTAAATTAACATGCTGACTACAACTCACCCCTTATATCAGAAATAAAATGGACCCAGAATTTTAATCGAATATAGACACCCTATTTGGACTGTTTCTTTCACTTTCCATGATTGCCTACATTGTTTTTGAAAACTATTGTCATCATGGCTCAAAATGTTTATGTATCTTCCCCTGTAACTTATCCATTTCTTTGATTTTATTAACAGCTGTGCATTTAAGGTCTGCCTAAGCTTTTTGTTTTGTTTCATTTTAATTTTCTGTTTGTTCTGTAAAAAAAAAAATACAATTCCGATTCATTCAAAACAGTTGATTCGTCATGAACAAGCATGAATGGGCCACTGAATCACTGAACCGATTCGTTCAAATCCCCAGATTCATTCAGTCTTCAGTGTGTTGCTTAGAGACACGCGTAACTCAAGCTGTGGGATGAACGGAACTGTTGGCAGCCGTGCTAAAAATATTACTAAATATCGTATGTTATAAATATAAAAACTCATACTAGGGCCATTTTGATACCATGTCTTGGATTTTGGGCTCAAGAGGAATATCACCAACTAATCGATAAAACACTGGTTTCCGTGGTACAATTCCATATATTGATTTTAAAAGAGGGATACTTGACACTAAGTCACTGTTTTGAGAGGAAAACGCCAGCTAAATTTGACGAGATTAATAATTTATAATCACTTTAATTTAATGACAGACCTAAGCTGAATTTTAAGATCAATGCTGATTTCAACTAATGAACAAGCTTTATGACAACTAAAGAAACAACTAATGAAACAACTAATGAACAAGCTTTACCTTTCCTTTATGAAGTGGTGACGTCCTGGCTTTGCAAATGCACACAGTCTTAAAATGTTAATCCAAACATCTCGGGAGATTCTCATGCTCCATGTATTTGGCGCGCTGTGTTCCTGTGCTCGTGCAGTGTCATGAACTGCGCAGACTCGGATCACTTCTGGTTCAGTGGCTTACGTTGTTCACCAAATTATGTCGCAATGATTTATAATAATAATTAGAGTTGTTATAAAGTCAAGTCCTGCCGAGTCATGAAGGTAAAGTCAAGTCAAGTCTCAAGTCCCTCTAGCTCAAGTCCAAGTCAAGTCAAGTAATTTTCTTTATTTAGCCAAGCAAGTTACAAATCCTTAAATTTGCGATTCGAGTCAAGTCATGTAACACGAGTTCCCCACCTCAGGTGTTCATATTCTGAAATTAGGAAGAATGTCAGCATAGGAGGAAGGTATGTCTTCAGATTTAGCATAATACACCACATCAGAGAGTGATATGATAATAACATTATATATCTAAAAGAATAAGGAATAACAGAGATCCGCTCATGTTTCTCAAGGAAAAATTATTGTACTGCTATAAATGTATTTACAAAGTTGACTCCAAAAACAAAATGTTTCATGGCTTGTTTATGCTTTGCTCCTAATTTAATGTGCACTTATTTACAATGCTCTTAAAAATAGGTTTAAAATGGACAAATCAGATGTTAAACTGATGGCAGATTTAAGCATAAATATCTATTTTGAAATAACAAATTTACTTACGTATTTGCATACCTATTTTTAACATTTCTTATCTGTTGCTCTGCTGCCTTCAACTAACTGGAAATTACAGAAGAACTAATGGATTTCATGTGGCAAATCTGCCATAGAACAATAATAATTATACAATTTATTTGTAATGCACCTTTCCCGAACTCAAAGCGCTACAACATGTACAGAAAATAAATAAAATCCAAAATACTTAATATCAGAAAAATTACAATAGTAAATCATGAACAAAAAAAACTTTAATAAAAAGATGTGTCTTAAGAAGTTTTTTAAAAACAATCCCAAGAAGCAGCATTCCTAATAAAAATAGGCAAATCTGTATGGGGCCAGAGATAATTAATAAACCAGCGATAAATACAGCTTTTATTCAAATGACCTCCTAACCTCTGCAAAGGTCTGATCAGCAGCTAAAGAGAGCCTCCATAAATCTGGTTAAATCAGTCAGGAATATTATGACTTGTTTTTGATTATTTTTAATGATTTGTTCACAGATATATGCTGATTTTGTATTTCGTATATCATGTCTAAAAAATGTTATAAAAAAAAATCCAGAACTCTCTGGGACCTATTTTGACGATCCAAGCGCATGGTCTAAAGCGCACGGCGCAGGTGCACTCAGGGCATGTCCGAATCCACTTTAGTTAGTTTAACGATGGGAAAGCGGTCTGCGCGCCTGGGTGCATGATCTAAACGGGTTGTACCTATTCTCTTAATGGGTAATGGGTGTTTTTTGGGCGTAACGTGCAATAAACCAATCAGAGTCTCATCTCCCTTTCCCTTTAAGAGCGAGTGGCGCTCACGCCATGGCGGATTTGCTATTTAAACAGCGTAACTTTAAGGCGCACAGACTGAACTCTTCTTCAGAGAGTTCAGATATGCTCATGTGCGAGCAAATAGGTGCTAATTCTGAAGCACGCAATGACTATCCATTATGACATTTTTATATTTATGCAGCCTACACAATAATATTATTTTACACTGTAATCCTTTAATTTTTTATATTTGGCATGTGTGCTGTTGCGTGTTCCTGTGTGTAATAAACAAAGTTAACGTGCGTTGTGGATCCGCCCAGAGGCATATTTTCTATTAATACACTCTTTAAATAACAAGAAAAAATATATTGCGCAATTGACTTTAGAATTTAGACCAGGTTTGAGTTGGTCTATGGCGCAGTCTATTTTCAGTTCCTCAAAATAGCAATGCGCCAACAATGTGCCTGAACACACCTCTTTTTTAGACCATGAGTGGAGACTCGCTCCTTTTCCTTATCTTTGCTCTCTTTTCCCTAAACTCTTACCGTCTGGCTAGAATTTGCTCTGAACAATGCCTAGAACTTTGTATTAAACGCACTTACTTTGTCTGTTTGCCTCTTTATAATGTATTGCTTATTGTATTCCTCAATAGTAAGTCGCTTTGGATAAAAGCGTCTGCTAAATTAATAAATGTAAATGTAAGTACTTGCAGTGTCCAATCTATACAGACCGTGTCTGTTCCCCGAATAGTGAGGTCAAAATATACATTTAATGCAGGATCTAGAAAAAATCTGATCGTGATTAAACCAGAAAAATGCACAATAAATGAACAAAAACATTTTTTAAAGCTTGGGCTCCTAAACATTAGGTCACTCACACCGAAAGCAGTTATTGTTAAAGAAATGATCACAGATCACAGTTTTGATGTACTCTGTCTGACTGAAACCTGGCTTAAAACAAATGATTCTTTTGGTCTAAATTAATCTACTCCGCCAAGCTACTGTTATAAGAATGAGCCTCGTCAGACTGGTCGTGGCGGCGGTGTCGCTACAACATATAGTGATATTCTCAATGTTACTCAGAAAACAGGATACAGGTTTAACTCATTCGAAATACTTATGCTCAATGTTAAACTGTCAGATTAGCAAAATAAATCTTTCCTAACTCTTGCTCTGGCTACTGTGTATAGACCGCCAGGGCATATACAGATTTTCTAAAAGAATTTGCAGATTTCCTCTCAGACCTATTGGTTAATGTTGATAAAGCGCTAATTGTAGGAGATTTTAACATTCACGTTGATAATACAAATGATGCGTTAGGACTTGCATTTACTGACCCAATAAACTCTTTTGGTGTCAAGCAAAACGTCACCGGGCCCACTCATCGTTTTTATCATACGCTAGATTTTATTATATCACATGGAATTGATCTTACTGATAAAGATATCTTACCTCAAAGTGATGTTGTTACCGACCATTTCCTTGTATCGTGCATGCTGCATATTACTGATATTAACTATAAGGCTCCACGTTATCGTCCAGGCAAAACTATTGTTCCAGCCACTAAAGACAGATTCACCAATAACCTGCTGGATTTATCTCAACTGCTCTGTGTACCCATAACTACAGATGAACTAGACAAAATTACTAGCAACATGGGAACTATCTTCTCTAATATGTTAGAAACTGTTGCCCCCATCCAATTAAAAAAGGTTAGACAAAAACTTGCTGCGCCATGGTACAACAGTTATACCCATTCTCTCAAGAAAGAAACTCGTATTCTTGAGCGCAAATGGAGAAAAACTAACTTGGAAGTCTTTAGAATTGCGTGGAAAAACAGTATGTCCAGCTATAGACAGGCTCTAAAAACTGCAAGGACCGAGTATATCCGCAAACTCATAGATAATCACCAAAACAATCCAAGGTTTTTATTTAGCACAGTGCCTAGATTAACAAATAAACAGATGTCACCAGATCTAAATATTCCCTCACAGTTTAACAGTAATGACTTATACATTTCTTTACTGAAAAAATAGATAACATCAGAAATACAATAACAAATGTAGATTCTACAGCGTCTAGTACTTCAGATTCATTCATCGCACCCAAAGAAAAACTGCATTGTTTTACAACTATAGGACATAATGAGCTAAATAAACTTATCACTGCATCTAATCCAACAACATGTTTATTAGATCCTGTACCCACTAAATTATTGAAAGAGTTGTTACCTGTAGCAGAAGAAACGCTTCTCAATATTATTAACTCCTCGTTATCTTTAGGTCACGTCCCAAAACCATTCAAGCTGGCGGTTATTAAGCCTCTTGTTGAGAAATCAAAACTAGATCCTTGTGAACTGGCAAATTACAGGCCCATTTCAAATCTTTCTTTATATCAAACATTTTAGAAAATGTAGATTTAGTTGTCTCTGCTCAATTGTGCTCCTTCTTGCAAAAAAAAATGATATCTATGAAGAATTTCAGTCAGGTTTCAGGCATTAAGATGGTTTAGATCCTACCTGTCCGATCGCTACCACTTTGTTTATTTAAACGGGGAGGCATCTCAATTATCACCAGTAAAGTATGGAGTACCACAACGATCTGTCCTAGGTCCGCTGCTATTTTCAATATACATGTTGCCCCTTGGTAATATTATTAGAAAATATGGGATTCATTTCCATTGTTATGCTGATCAACTATATATCTGAACAACACCAGATTAAACTTCTAAACTATCTAAGCTAATGGAATGTGTTAAAAATATAAAAGGATGACCAATTGTCATAATTAGATAACCAATAATTTTCTCCTATTTAATTCAGATAAGACAGAGATATTACTTATTGAACCTAAAAACAGTACACAGAATATCTTGGATTAGACGGATTACATTTACATTTATCGTACACTTTTATCCAAAGTGACTTACAGTACATTAAGTTTATACATTTTTTGTCAGTATGTTTCCTGGGAATTGAACCCACAACCTTTGCGCTGCTAACGCAATCCTCTACCACTGAGCCACAGCAACACTGTTGTACTGTTGCTTACGCTACAGTCAAAAATCTGGGTGTTATATTAGACAGCAAACTGTCTTTTGAAAATCATATTTCCCATGTTACAAAACAAGCATTCTTCCATCTTAGAAACATTGCCAAGCTACGGAACATGTTAAGTGTTTCTGATGCAGAAAAGCTAGTTCATGCATTCATGAGCTCTAGACTGGACTATTGTAATGCACTGCTAGGTGCTTGTCCTGCATCTTCAATAAACAAGCTACAGATAGTACAAAATGCTGCAGCTAGAGTCAAGAAAATATGATCATATTACTCCAATTTTACAGTCACTGCACTGGCTACCTATTAAGTTTCGTATCAGTTACAAAATATTATTACTTACCTATAAGACCCTAAATGGTTTAGCTCCTGCGTACCTAACTATCTACTATCACGCTGTAATCCAACCTGCTCCCTAAGGTCGCAAAACTCTGGACTCTTGGTAGTACCTAGAATAGCAAAGTCCACTAAAGGAGGTAGAACTTTTTCATATTTGGCTCCCAAATTCTGGAATAGCTTCCTAATAACGTTTGGGGTTCAAACACACTCTCTCTATTTAAATCTAGATTAAAGACACATCTCTTTAGCCAAGCATTCATATAATGCATCTCACAATCTTGTACTGCAGGTATATCTGATCAAACGCACATTATTATACTTTAGCTTGGGTTGAACTAATAATTTTTGCTTGGATGTAACAACAGCTATGCTAATTATGTCTCTATTTGTTTCTCTGTTTCTGGATTAACATCCCATAATTACACAAGCTTCAGTCGGGGATCCAACCCTTAAATGATCTGAGATGACCGAACACCTGAGAAGAGATGATGCCAACCCCTCAGACGATATACATATAATAAAATAAAATGGCATTATTATAGCTTTAACTGAGGGTGATTTTGATTTCGTTTGAGGGTGCTTAGCACCCGTAGAACCGGACATGAAAAATGAGAACTGCGTCGGGCTAAAACTAGCAAAAACACTTGCGCCAGGTGTATGATAGGGCCCTCTGTCTTCAGATAGATTTAGATGGGCTTGTATGCATAAAGTCTCCCTGTACAGAGTGGATGAGTGTCACAGCAGTTGCTTCTCACAAACACACTCACTGAACAAAGAGTATTTTAAGTTTTATTGACAATCAGCCCTAGTATTCACTGGAAAATATTAAAATG
This sequence comes from Schizopygopsis pylzovi, assembly GCA_027422435.1. NCBI lineage: Eukaryota > Metazoa > Chordata > Actinopteri > Cypriniformes > Cyprinidae > Schizopygopsis > Schizopygopsis pylzovi. The sequence continues at coordinate 531,005 of CM049830.1, read as the reverse complement.
AAACCCAGCTCTGGATATCTTAAGCTGAATACTATAAAAATAACCCTTAATCCAAAGTCAGTCACATCAACTGAATCGAAGGCTAGTGTCCATTGGCACGCTTGTATGTCCGTAGCGGTGCCGCAGTTTGCGGAACAGTTTCTTGACCGGATCCGTGTACTCCCTGTTGGCGAGTCCCAAAAGCAGAGGCACGACAGCAATGCCCCCGATGCCAACACAGGACAGCACAATGTGGCCGGTGCGATTGCTCTTTCCTCCCCTTCGGATCAAAAAATCCATGCCTATATGTGTGTAAACGATGTAGGGCACCCAGCAGGTCAGGAAGGCGAGGGAAACGGCCGCCACACAAAAAGCGTAACGCATTTCCATTCTCCGTCTGCAATCCCTGTTTGCTACGGCTCGCTGCAGACGCTGGATGCCCCTCAGCTGCTCTCGTGTGATCCACAACACGCGGCACGTCATGGCAGCAATGGAGAGGATGGCAGGTGCCAGTAAACCATATACTTCCAAATAGATGAAAGCGTTTGGAAAGACACTGCGGTATGTACAGCAACGCTCTCCAGACAGCGCTACGCACTCAGAACGCGCCGTGCTGTTGATTATTGGACAGCACTCATTCCGATCATGACCTGCCTTGTTGTTCCAGCCAAAAGCAGGCAGCAGCGCAAACAGCAGCGGCAGCATCCAGACGGCCAGCAGCGGTAGCTTGAACCGCCGGTGCAGCCAGAGCCGACCGCGCTGAAGCGGACTCACGATGCGCCGGTAGCGCTCGTAGTGCACCAGCACCAGGTTAAAGAGAAAGGCCAGGAACAGAAAGTTGGGAAAGATGTGCACCAGCAGGCAGGACGAGAAGCTGAGCGGGCGGTTCAGGCCCATCCAGGGGATGAAGGGAAGCGCTACGCCGGTGCACATGTCGGCCACCAGCAGGCTCAGGAAGAAGTAGTTCTGCGAGTTGTGAAGCTGGCGGTTGCAGGTGATGGCCAGGATTATGAGCAGGTTGATCAGGATGATAGCACAGGAGATGGGCAGCGTGATGGCGTAGATCAGCTGGGCCTCCACATCGCTCCCAGAGACGTTTCGCATCACCGCAGCCATCACTGCCACTTTCCACAACAAACGTCCATTCTAAGATCTGCGTGAAGAAGAGTGATACATCATTACTTTAATATTAATTATTCTACACATAACCTTGAACAATGTGAAATCTATATTACTAGTTATATTGTTATTAAATCCTTTGGTTTTTTCCCAATCCACTGGAAGGTTAAGTGATTATTTGTGGCAGCTGGACCCTCTTCTTTTATTTGCTGCTTAATACAAAATAAGTACAGCAGATCTACTGATCATGATATTTACTTTCTGGCTAATTTGGTTTGTCATTTGTGGAAATTTGATTCATGTGTATGGATTTTGTGGGATTGTACATTATTCCTGCATCTAAACGGGACATTTACTGATTCTCAAAAATATGACGATACCCTAAACCATATTACTACTTAGACATTATTATTAATTTGTACATCACACATTCTGGATTAGATTTATCCTGTGTTGCGTATCATTGCTCACTTTATTTCTTTAAGTTATAAACCTTTCCAAATGAGGATAAAGAGTAATTCATTACAGAGCCATTTTCGTGATACACAATATTAGAAAAGTTAGATTAGAAAACAAGCTACAACACCGAACACATACAAAAGCACTTTTGTGTTTAATGTGAAACAGGCCTAAGGTGTAATAAACCTGCCCTATAAGACAAAAGCTGCTAATGTGAGGGTTATAAGTTCAATACCAGGTGCTTGTGATCTACTAAGCTAATAGTTCTTAACTGATGTTCCCTAAACTTTAAACTAAACAGTTCTATTTAGTACGTCCTTGCATTACATCTTTGTGTTAGATGCAATACTATATTAGATGTTTCAAGAACAATAAATATGCACATTTAGCTCTGATATATAACAAATTGTTAAGTCTATAAAATGTTCATTACAAATGTTTTAACGCCAATATCAACATACAACAAATTAAAGCTGACGCTAACATACATTTTGCTCGTAATTGGTCCATTTTCCAGGTTTTTAACAGTCATGAACGAGGACTCCTGACCATAGATTCATAAACACTTTCTTTATTAATGCTGGGTTTCCTAAAATGTTATTCAAAGAGCAACTATAAAGTGAGAAAGAAAACATACCTTTTGTCAGCTTGGGTTGAAGTGAAGATTAAACTCCTCAGGTCTTCGTCACTATAGGGTCATGACCGGTGGTTTAGCACAAAATAAGACATATTTGCTGCAAAAGGCAATAGCACTGTCCATTATAAGCCTGATTTTTCATCAGCGCTCTACACGGTAAGATCCTCAACAGCTGGAAAGAGACAGTCGATTGTCAAGCAGAGAAAGACAACAGGGGCGAGTCGGGGGGGGAACGTCGCTCGTAAAACTCTGAGCAACACACGTGCAAACCTACAAACCTGTGACATGCATGGCTAATGCATATACGCATGACAAATAAAGAGAGAGGACAATATAGACAATCTGAGACCTTTGCCCGAGTGAGAAGGGATGTGCATAACTACTAACACAAGTCTATAGAAAGATACACACCTGAAATGACAACATTACCGCATTCTTAAAATTGAGGGACATTGGGGACATTTATACTAAAACACAGAGATTCAATAATGTACATTGTATAATGATACTTTTCTTATTACCTTTCCTTGTGAAACATGGTTAAAATAATTAAAACACATTTGGTCTGGATCAGCGAATGAGTGCAATGAAGTTAATCACTCCTAATCCCCATTTACTAGTGGACATCACTAATCATAAGATGGGGTCATTAGTGAGGTCAGGTTGGGGTTTAATGAGATGTGTGGCTATACAGTTACAACAATAATTATACGATTATTATTATACTTTTATAATATAAGTATTACCTGGAGTTTAGCAGTCCTGGTTGCTGTAGTGAATACAGTGGAGTTTACTCATTCTCACACGGAGCATGTAGCATGAAATCCAACAAGAAGGTAATGAGAGAGCTGCACTTTCGGGTCACTTCTGCAGAAGTGGGGTCTGTCCCAACACCCACATTTGCAGTCTTGAGCACTTGAGAGTGTGCGCACTCGACAGAAAGACTGACCCAGGTCTGGAAACAGCCAAAGCTCAGTCCCCTTAATAATGCACACTAAACCCACACTTTCTCTAACAGCGCTTGAGTGTGTATTTGGGGCTGATGCACTTGTGTTCTTCAAGCCCACTTTAACCAGGATCACCGTCAGTGATGAGACTGAAGCAAGCACTCTCAAAACAACTCCCTTTACAATCACACAAACTCTCAACACTATTTTGATTGCATTTATAATCTAATCAGAAATTACAGCCATATCACCCTGCAGCCCAAGACCGTTCCCACTGGAGCTAAGCAGGGTTGAGCTGGTCAGTATCTGGATGGGAGACTCCTGGGAAAACTAGGTTGCTGTTGGAAGAGGTGTTAGTGAGGCCAGCAGGGGGTGCTCACCCTGTGGTCTGTGTGGATCCTAACGCCCCAGTGTAGTGTAGTCCTGGCCAAATTACCCCACTGGCCTCCTTATCACCCCCATACACTGGTTGGCTGCATCACTCTCTCTCCTCTCCACCTGTAGCTGGTGTGTGTTCTGGAGCACTATGGCTGCCGTCGCATTATCCAGGTGGATGCTGCACATTGGTGTGGGTTGAGGAGACCCCCCCCCCCACATACTATGTAAAGAGCTTTGAAAGCCTAGAAAAGCATTAAAGCATTATATAAATGTAACAAATTATTATTATTAATGCTGTCATTGACACGTTTCACTTTAATAACAAGCATTTTTCACCTAACTCTCTTAAATATGTTTTTTGGTGGCATCTTTGCCTCAAGCCCCCGTTAATTGACACTGACTTCAAGTGCAAAGGCCACAAGTATTGAGACGAGCCCCTGGAAAACATTCAACCTCTCGCTGGTTTAACATCGCTGCTGTGTTTATTCACACATCACATTTCAAACATTCGTGTAACTTGTTACAAAGGAAGAAAACTAAGGTTGACGGCCCTAATGTTGTTCCAACATGACATTGATTAAACAACAGAATCCATTCAGCACTGAACTTTTGTCAAGACAGTCCACATGCAGATGGGAATTTGTGTCATTTCTAATGATTTGCAGCTAATGCTGGGAGAAGAATGACAAAAGCACAGACACTTAACAACAGCGACAGGGAAGACCTTTAATCTGAGCATCCAGCTGAATATCTACTAATCTGAACCTATGACTAAGTGTGCTTTTTACTTATTGGAACTGAATTCTATATACTCTGCATGGCCAAGTAAGTGTGGACATTCCCTTCTGATTAATGGATGTAATTACTTCAGGACAGATCTCAATGCTTCACCATACTAGAGTTAGTGGAAGGTCGTTTTCTACTTCAACGCTGCTACGTCTTGACACGTTTCTCCAGAATTTCACTGTATGATGAAGCACTGAGATTTGTCTTCATAAACATTACTAGAACAGTTAAAAACACATAATGTTGGCCATATAATGTATGTGACACACCCCAGTTACAGCTGTATGTAGTCTAAGCAAAAGACAAGAACAATCGGTCAGCCAGACTTGGTCAAGGGTTAGAAAGCTGCAGTCCGGGAGTCTAACGGGGTCCAGATGAAGACGTTGCTCTACCGGTCCGGTCTCTGCAGGCAGAATACTTTGGCTTTATGGTCTCCTCCGGCGGTAATGGCGACTGACGCATCTCTGAACACAGACACAACACGACAACATATGAAAGATACAGCACAAATTCATATTTATCCCATGAACGCATCAGGACAACGAAGTATGTTTAACCATTCATTTACATTTTACAGACGAATCCTGACTAACTTTTATCAATAAAATCGGCGATTGAAAGCTTGAAATGACCCGAGGTTAAGCAAATTATGACTTTGGGTGAACTTTATATTTAACACAATCGGTTCCTTTATGAAAAATGAAAGCAGAAATTTTGAGATTTCAAAGCTCCACTTCTTACAGGTTTCAGACGATCACAACACAGAAACCAGAGTCAAAGTAAACCGTTATAATATAAGTGACACTGACTCGATGCCCACACTTCTCTCTGCAGCTACATTCGGTCGTACATCCACCGTTTCGTGATAAATCTTGTTCTGTACACACCGCTCAGTCATTTACAGGAGCGACGACTGCATTATAAAACATTTAGGCATTGAGAGAGATATGCAGTGTGTGTTGAACCGACACGAACAACCAGCTGTTAATGGTGTTTAAACACACACCCGATCAGGATTACGAGTCTTGCCTCGTGTTGCAACATCTTGGTAGAACAACAGGAAAGAATAAGCCCAAAATAAACCAATACATTCAAAAGTTTTATTATGGAAGTATAAAGCTACAGAGCTCTTGGTTTAACAGACTAACCTGTTCAGCACAAAGTCGAGGATCTCAGCCGAGTGTCCGCGGTACTCTGACATCATGACCCCTGACCTCGCGTCCCACAGAGTGACCACACCGGCCAGATTACAGGTGGAGATGACCGCAGATGCCTCCTCCCACTGCAGGTGCACTACACCCACCTGACACACACACACACACGCACAGACACACACACACACACACGCACAGACAGACACACACACACGCACAGAGACAGACACACACACACACGCACAAACAGATACACACACACACACGCGCACAGAGAGACAGACACACACACACACGCACAGACAGACACACACACACACACACACACACACATGCACACAGATGCACACAGACATGGACACACACACACACACACACACACACACACACACAGACGTACGCACACAGACGCACACACGCACAGACACACACACACACACACACACACCCACACAGACACGCAGACACACACACACACACACGCACAAACACACACGCACACAAGCACAGACACACACGCACACACATGCACACACGTACACACAC
>CM049830.1:432500-520000 GCA_027422435.1 Schizopygopsis pylzovi | reverse complement strand
TGAAACGAGTTTATTACTCTGTTTGAAACATTGGTTATTTGCCTATGTTGGAAAAGGAATGTGAAACAGAGCTATCGGTAAGCCCCGCCCCCCTTAGTTACAGTTGCTCCCTCGGACAAACAAACAGAGTCACTCGGAAGGTGTTAAGGTGTGTTCGTGAAATGTTAATGAAAATTGCAGAAAAGGTATTACATTAGACTTCTAGACGTGTTATATAACTTGTGCTCAAAGGTTCATAAGGAGATGTAAATCCTCTGTTACTATGGAAACCACCATCCACCTGAAGTTACCAAGACAAGGGAGAATTATTACATCAATTATTGCTCAAGTTAAAGAAAGTTATGATTATAAACTAAACTAACGAAGAGGTTAGTTTGCTGCAAAACTTCTTCTAAAACGAGCTCCTAGGTTCATTAATTTCAGGTTCTTCTCATTATTATTAATGTGGAATAACTGAACATAAACATAGCAGCTCGTTTAAGAAGAAGCTTTCAAACAGCACTTACAGACCATTTATTTAATTATGAATGAAGAAGATAATCACTGCTGGCCCTTAAATTAATAAATGTCAAGCGAAAGACAAACGACTTTAATAAAGACACAAGCTGCTAATCGGAGGAGAAAGACTGTATGATTTCGTCATGTTTGGATCGTTTATGAAGATTATGAGCCCCAACAGAGAACAAGAGGACTAACGTTACACATGAATCAATCATCCCATAATCCATCACTCCGCCGTTAATTACATGTTGTCTAAACACCGGCAGCACGCGCTGAAGAAACCGATCATCACGATCAGCGTGACGTCACCGCGCGCGCGGCCCGATGTTCCCGCCTCTCATTCCCGCCACACGTGATTCCCGATTCAAAGATCCAGTATGGCGGAGTCTGTCAGACGGTGTTTCTTTCGGTTCTGCGCGGTTCGGGGGAGTTCAGAGGACTGCCGTTAATCAGGTGAGCGAACACCGGACACACCGACAGCATCACGAGCCGCCGCTGTTGCTGCTGCTGTTCTGTCGCTGAGGTTCTACGGCAGCTTCCGTTAACGACGACCGAGATCAGCCGTTAGGATGGAAGCAGCTCGGACTGCTGTTGTGTTTATATGAGCGATGATGAGGCGGATCGAGATGTGCGGGTTACACATCAGCTGAACGTGTTTGTGAATGAGGTTGAGGGAAGATTGCCATGATTCAACTGACACACACACACTCACTCACTCACTCACACACACACACACACAACACAACACACACACACACACTCACTCATCCACTCACACACACACACACACACACACACACACACTCTCACTCAGTCTCTCACGTCACACACACACACACAACACACACACACACACACTCTCACCACACACACACTCACTCACTCACTCACTACACTACACTCACTCACTCACTCACTCACACTCAACACACACACACTCAGTCTCTCCACACACACACACACACACACACACACTCATTCAGTCTCACACAGCACAACTAGACTAACAACTCTGCGACTTTCACAACACAACTGTTTTTCAACTACACATTCACACAACCACACAGTCACACAGCACATCACACACACACTTCACTACACAGACATACACCATATAACAACACACACAGCACTCATGTCTAACAAGCCGACCTGAGTAAAATAACGCTGGGATTATAATTAGCAACAGAAATGTTTTTCAAGGTTAAATTTGTAGTGGCTGTGATATAGTGAGTGTGAAGGTATTCTCCATTGACTAATTGTCGTGACAGGACCTCACAGTCTTGGTGATGGATTGTGAAATAGGGATAGAATGTGCATTTGTGCCGGTGTTAGATAGAGACCTTTTCGTGTGCAAGATTTGACACTTCATTCAACATCACAGGTTTACTGATGCTATATCTTGATTAAGAAGTGTTGCTGTTCACTAATTACAGTATGAATAATAAGATTGATAAGCTATCTTCTTCTTGTGATGGGTTGTTGGTGCTGTGTTGTGTCTGTAAGAGAGTTGAGATGATGTGAAGTGTTCAAAAGTCAGTGTGGGTAGTGTGTGTGTGTGTTGACTGTGGTGGTGTGTGTAATAGAGTGAGAATGTGTTGTGGGAGCGTGCGTGCCTCTGTTTGCTTTGCCTTTGAATGAGGATCTCTGTTTTCTCTTCCTCTGGTGAATGCGGTTGTTGTACAGCTGCTCCAGATTGTGTCCATGAAGGTCCGTTCTGAAGACGTGAAACCATTCATAAAGTCCATTAGTGACGCTAATGTATTGCAGGACTTTAACAGCAGTGTGTGATGCTAATATCGCGTTCACGGAATCATAAATGATGGCAGACGTGTGATGCTCTCGGTCTGTAAAGCAGAGCTTCAGTTCATGGATCTCTGTTTTCTAACAGCTGCTGGCCGGATTGGTCGAGACGAGGAACCAGATCTGAAGTTCTGCAGCCGCTCCAAACATCATGACTTCCCCGAGTCCTTCAGGTACGTGTGTCTGTGCGTCTGCTTGGCGCATGCTGTGTGTGATCAGATGAGCAGATGAAGAGGCTTCAAGAGCAGAAGTGGTCCAAGCCTCTTCACTGATGCAAGCAGGCGATCTGTGTTTGCGTGTGAGTTTCATCTTGTGGCCTGAGTGCCGGTAATCCTGGATTCATTTAATGATGTAATGAGTTTTCCAATCTAACGATCTCAAGCGCCAGTTACGCTACAGAGCCCCTGCTGTAGATAATAAAGCATGTACGAGTGTGTTTAGTTGTTTTAATTTGTCCAGTAGCTTTGTTTTAGCTTGATTATGGCCTGCGGTTAGCATTAGCATCCTTTGAGTCAGTGAAGATTTAATGAGCATTTTATGAATGAGTACACACACACACACACACACACACACACTCTCACTCAGTCTCTCTCTCTCTCTCTCTCTCTCTCTCACACACACTCTCACTCAGTCTCTCTCTCTCACGCACGCACACACACACACACACACACTCTCACTCAGTCTCTCTCTCTCTCTCTCTCTCTCTCTCTCACACACACACTCTCACTCAGTCTCTCTCTCTCACGCACGCACACACACACACACACACACACACTAGGGATGCGCGGTATACCGTTACTGTAGAATTACCGGTATTTATTATATTTAAAACGGTACGATATCATAATTTTGCACAATTCGGTATTTCATACGCTGATGTTCCAAAGTTCACCTGTAGGTGGCAGTGCTTCTCAAATTGCTGCGCATCCGGTAAATGTGACACCAGAACAAGTGAACAACACGATGAATCAAACAGATTAAACTATTAACGCGCCCGAAACAAACAAAATAAAGAGAACAGTAGAAGTGAAATATGGCATTACTTTGCCATTAATTGCATACAAAACAGATGATAAAGATGAACGAACTGACCACAGGATTCAAGACATCCAATCTGGCTAAGCTTGCTCATCCTGATCTTTTCCGAGAATTAGAGATCGACAGGTTGGTAAGTGCATCATAAATTCATAATTGTACGTTTTATTCACAACTTTTTTGCGTGTTTTAAAGGCTTTCCGGTTAAATGTTTCATTCAACGGTGGTCAGACGTGCACTTTTTCTTAGCCCGTACACCTGAAGCGCGCGCACGGAAAAGCCTGCCTAACAGCGCCTGATAACTGAACCAAGTTATCTTTTGAGCCAATATTGTCAAAACACAACAAGGTTTATGTATAGACTCAGTTGGTTATGTCTAACAGGAAAGTAAACAGCCGAGACAAACGGGTGCGCGCCTGTGTATTAGATACGCGCAGGTCTTAAAGGGACAGTACTAAACATGCCGCCGACTGTAATTAAAGGGATAGTTCACCCTAAAATTATATTTCTGTCATTATTTACTCACTCACATGTTGTCCCAAACCTGTATTAATTTCCTTCTTGTGCTGAACACAAAATAAGGTATTTTGAAGAAGGTGGAAAACCAAACAGTTGCTGGTCCACTTTGACTTTGATAGAAAGAAAAAAATACTGTGTAAGTCACTGAGGACCAGAAACTGTTTGGTTTTCCACGTTCTTTCTCACTCCGGTTTAAAACTAAACTCGAGTGAGTAAATTATGGTATAATATAAAACACTATGACAGAATCGACAGAATTATTATTATTTAATGCTAACACAAAACACAAAGAAAAAATAACTCGCTACTTTTGACAGAAAAAATAATACAGCTGCTTTAATAGGAATCAATCTATATAGTGTTTTATTTTTATATTTGTTCATTCAGTTTCTTGAATGTTCCTGCTAAATACACCTATTTTACCTGAAAATAAAGCACCGTTTGTTTTATTTGTATATTATGTGTAATAGTAGCGCAAAAGGTTGTGGGTTCGATTCCCAGGGAACACACATAGTGATTAAAAATGTATAACCTGAATGCAATTGTAAGTCGCTTTGGATAAAAGCGTCTGCTAAATGCATACATGTAAATGTATATTTGTTCTTATTTTTAATAACAAAGATAAAATAATGACACAGATTTTTATCTTCCCCCACTTTGGTCTAAATATCCAGCATACTTTTTAAAAATATTTTGTAACCTTGAAAGGATTTGTCTTTGTAATAGGTAAATTATTTTGGCTGCACTGCTCAGACACAATAGTAAAATCAACATGACAAAGAATCGTGAAATTGTGATATTTCTAAAATAATAGTGATATGATATTTTTGCCATATCTCCCACCCCTACTTTGACTGTTAGAATAACACTTTAAAGAAACATTTGTTATAATTCTTTAACAGCATTGACATTATTATAGCACTTATAAATGTAGGTAAATAATTATTTATAAATTATAAATGTAAGCTACTAATATATGTTTAGTATGTTAACATTATGCATTAAACACATTCCTAACATTAACCAAGATTATGGTATCGATACCGATTTAGTATCGATACCGAGGTACTATATTATGGTATCGTACCGAAACCACAATTATGGTATCGAGCCATCCCTAACACACACTCACACACACTCTCACTCAGTCTCTCTCTCTCTCTCTCTCTCACACACACACACACACTCTCACTCAGTCTCTCTCCCACACACACACACACACACACACACACACACACTCACTCAGTCTCTCTCTCTCTCTCACACACTCACTCACTCACTCAGTCTCTCTCTCTCTCTCACACACAGACACACACACACACATCTCACACACACACACACGACACACACTCACTCACTCAGACACACTCACTCACTCACTCAGACACACACACACTCACTCACTCAGACACACACACACTCACTCAGACACACACACACTCACTCAGACACACACACACTCACTCAGACACACACACACTCACTCACTCACACACACACACACATCACTCACTCAGACACCCACATTCACACACACACACTCAGTCTCACACACACACTCAGTCACACACACAGACACACTCTCTCACACACACACACTGGTCACACTCTCACACACACACACACTGGTCACACTCATCACACACATACACACAGACACATACGCTCACATCAGTGAAGATTTAATGAGAATTTTATGAATTAAGGAATAATTTATGAATTAAATGTCAGTGTTTTCTCTTATTTTGTCCTCTCTGTTCATAATTTTCATAATGTTCTTTATTATGTTTACATTTACATTTTACACACGCTGATATGATTCTTTAGGGTCTTAATGAAAAGTCTATATTAACATACTTTGATTAATATTTCTCAACGGTAGTGTAAAAAACACCTTTACCCTGTCAAAATCAGCTCTGTTTTCAGCACGCTGTTCTAGTCCATGTTGCTTTAAATGCTAATGAGCTCTGCTGACTCCGCCCCTCTGCTCCGTGGAGTGACGAGCATACTGATCTTCAGCCGATTAACTGGCTAACTAACACGTTATTATGAAAGGCGATTGCAAAGATTCCTAACACTTATACTCAATTCTTCTGTAGATGAAGCTGGATCACGAATTGTTCGGGCGAATTGATCGGCGCATTTCATTTAATTACGTTAATCGTTTGCATCTTCAGCGGCTCAGATGATGGGAGTAAATAACGACTGCTATATTCATTAATATGACATCCAGCAACTAAACACTTGAGCACAGCTCTCAGCTCACTCAGGGGGCAGGGCTAAGGTAAGACGGACCTGTCAATCAACTATCGTGGGAGGGGCCTGTACAGAACTACGTCATTCTGACATGAATCTCAGAAAAGCCTAATTTGAGAAAAAAAACACTGGGTAGATTTTGATCATTATAGGATGGATGTGTACACACACTTATGTTCAAACAACTTGAAAAGTGAATTTTGCATTCAATGACCCCTTTAATGAATCGCACGGTTTTGATAATGTCTAATAAGAAAGGCTTGTTAAGGTCCGTCTGATTATTAGTCTGTTGTAATGTAGGCCTGCTGTCTCTAGTCTAGGGCTGTGCGATATGGACCAAAAAAACCTATCACGATTTTTTGATTTTTTTTTTCGATTTCGATTTTAATCACGATTTTGACACAAACAGACATGCTTTACAATTATAAATGCATTCTGTGTGAATTTGAAACATATTTCCAAAGGAAACCAATTAGACCTTTCCCAAAAAGTTGTAACATGTCTCTAGAACAGACATATGGCAAAATACATATATACATATTATATGGATATGTGAGTAATCAAATCCAACAAAACAAGATGCAACCAGAGCATGTGAGCGAAGCGGAGCGGTTCAATATTCCGCTCTGTGTGTGTGCGCTCCGCTCAGTCGTTCACGGCTAAAGCAAACGCTCCGCTAATGTTCCGCTCACGCTCACCGGTAAACCGAATCCCGCTCAGATCACGCGCTCACATTAAATATCTCCAGTACCGTTAGATTTATTTTTCCTGTTTATAGTGAAATTATTGAATAAATGTCTCAATTAAAGCAGTAGTCCGATAAGAAATGGTTAAGTCTCTGAGTGAAATTGTTAATTTAAATTAGGGATGTTCATTAACCGTTAACCGACCGATAATAATTTTGACCCATTAATACAATCAGTTAAACGGTTTAAAGTAACTTATTTATTTATTTTTAGTAATTTATCAAAATATTTTAAAACGTTTGCTGCATGGTTAAAATAAGCTATACACGTATAAAAAAGTTTTTAGAGAGAGCGAGAGAGAGAATTATTTACCTTTTATTTACGCCTATTTCCCTCCCTTACAATATCCACATAAAACAAAATGTTTTGCATAACTTCGGTGGTAGGGTGATAACGCTAAACACCACAGATTTTACTGCATATTTAAACGGAGCAGTGTTTTTTTCCATATGTTTGACCGGTTGTTTTTATAATGATAATGAACAGGCTGCATTGTGAAGGTAGAATGCTTAAATGTATTAAGCAATCACTTGATTTTATTCCCCTTCCAACAGTGGAAGCAACTCCTCTCGGTCATGAAGATAATCGGAATTGTAAAAGGTCTGCTTTTATTTGTGTACATTCACAATAAAAAAATAATCTTTGCTTTTTTGTAAAATAAGACAAAAATATAGAATGCAGCTTTCTGCCGTCTGCATTAATTTCGCGCAGCACAATAATGAACAAACTGCATACTCTAAAAAACACTGGGTTCAAAACAACCCAATTTGTGCTGGGTAAAAGAGTACATTTGGGGTTAATTTTACCCAGTACATTTGATTGTTTATTTAACCCATCATTAATGGATGATTTAACTCAGCTAATGGCTTTATTCGTTTCTATTATAATATTACGCTTTTTTTTCTTTTTTTTACTTTATGCATTAAATAATATTTACAGATTAACTTAAATCCTCTAAACTTCTGTAAAATACTCCAGACGTGATAACTTCCTTTGTTTCTCATTTGCTTGTTTTTATAAGCTATAGGCTTACACATTGCCTATTTAATCTCGTTTAACATACATTAGAAGTAAAGATTAAACATTAAACCGATGTAATTCAGGAGTAAATGGCCCACTCTGTAACTGTGTTTCCACCGTAACGGCGCTGGCTCTCGCGCCGAGCTGGAGTCGTGTTCGGCGGGAACTGATCACGGATAAGACCGCCGCTCTGCGCTTCACTCGTGGACGAAATGAACTGTGATTGCCTTCATTACCTGCTCAACAACAAACAGTCAACAGCTCTGAGGACATATTTAAACATCCAAAGTATTTGTGTTCTGTACCTTTATAAATATAATCGTTTATTTTATGCAAAGCATCAGACTCTTTATCAAGCAATAAGACCGACGCGAGCGACGTTCGTTTAGTGATTCACACCCCGCGCCTGTATGTTGCTCTGCATACATTTGAATGATATACTGCACAGAAACAATTTTATAAATAAAATAAAATGTACACAAACTACCCAAACACTGAACAAATAACCCAAAAAAATGACCCAAAAGGCTCAACCCAGCATCTAGGTGAATTCAGTTTTTCTCTGCTCGCAGAAGTGCTGCAGGTGTGTGATATGATATGATCAGGTGAATCCTCATTCTGTTGTTTGCTGATTTTTACTCATGTGAAATTAATCCCCGAAAAACAGATGTTAGTATTGTTTACAGGTCACAAACACTTATTCTTTTTAATTTAATTCAGTTCTAATTTAAAATATTTGTCGGTTAACGGTCAGGAAAAATAACCGAAATGAACATCCCTAATTTAAAGGTATAAAATTTAAAATCTTAATTTAAAAACGTGTCTTGTTTTGAAGCCACTTGGAACATTTTCGTAAAAAATTAAATAACTGAAAAAGTATACTTTTCCATTAAAACAACGCTTCATATTCAAAACACGCACACAAGACGAAATGCAGATATAGAATTTCACAAAATACTTATCAGGCCCATGAAAGCACACACAAGATGAAATGCACTTGACAAATAATTATTTCGTGGCGTAAATAAAAGAAACACTTTCTAAAATTAGAAGACCAAAACTGCGGGGAAATGCGGTCCATTAAAACATCTGTCAATCTTCACAGGATTTTAGAATTTGGTTTTAGAAACATTAGCTTAGACAAACATTGCTTAGCCTATTCCACAGATTCTGGAATTAACAAATTACCAAAGGGGCATTTTGGGCTGAGCGAGTGGCGCTGAGTGTATTGAGCAGCGTGCTCTGCATGCAACATGCATTTCTTTTGGCCACCAAGTCCTTATCCTGTTCTGAACTCATCTTCCCTGTTTCTTTAGCATACTATCTGTCTGTATGCCCGGTCTGTTCTGTTCTGCTGCATTCTGATCGGTTCGGATAGCATACTGCGTGAGGTTGGGGCGGGGGCGCAGAAAAAATTGTGCTATAAAGCGATTTCGAAATCACGCAAGCTCAAATCACGATTTTATTTTGATTTCGATTAATCGCACAGCCCTACTCTAGTCTTAAGCTAGTCTTCGTTGGTCAGGAGAAACTCTAACAGAAAAGTCAGCCTTCGTGAGCGTTGTTTCTTTATCAGCTGGATTTGTTCACAGTGACACCCTGACATTTGAACTAAAACGCATGTCAAGGTTGTGTGTGTGTGTGTTTGTTTATCACACCAGTATTACTTGGGGACATCCACCCGAAACCTCAGCATCAGCACATATTCAGTGCTTTCTCCACCAGCAAACATCATTTATTATTGCAGGCAAAGCCTTTGGTTGAAGTGATGTTGCTGTGGACAGAAGCTGCTCTCAGTAGATGCTGAATGTTTGCTTTGGAAATCATTGTTTTGCATGCCGCTTAGGAAACTCTGCTCTATTCTGCTGTCCGTTTCTGGACTACAACAAGGCTGACATGTAGTTTTATTGTCTTGTGGTTTTCTGAAGGTGCTTTGCTCCATGAAACTGAGCTCAGGTTGCTCTACGGGGTGATGCCTGACCACAGCTCTCTTGTGGAATTAGTAGTCCGACGCATTGACATGCTAAGTGATCCATTTAGTCATCTTGGTTTAGTAAACCACAGCATATAAGTTTCAGGCTATGCGTGTTTCGCATTCAAGCTTAAGCCCATGCAAATCACACGTCCACAAGTGTCTATAGGAACGGAGTCGCGTGTGCATGTTCATGGTCTGGGGCTTCACCTCATGAATGGAAATGCACTAATTTCTGGAATAATGTGGTCAACCGTTTTCTAACCTAATGGCGCTTTGGTGTTGGCCGCAGGTAACGTCACTCACTAAACCTGCACGAGTGACTCATTTGTTCTGACTGCTGTATAAAAGGCTTTTTCTGGCTGTGCCCGGGTTTGTGTCGTACACTAAGCTGCAGTAGATGAACATGTCTCGTAATATTGAACTCGCTGCTCCCCCGAAGCGCTTCGGTTGATGTTATGAACCGTGCTATGTGTCAGAGAGCAAACACAATCAGTCGTGTAAACCGCAGCGCATCTGATAAAAGTAGGCGCGCGCATATAAACAGAGTTCCCTGATGAGCACGGCTCTGCAATCGGGCCTAATTAGATGAACATCACAGCAGTTTCCCGGGGTGGTCTAGTCCTTAGAAATGTCCCAAGAATGGAAATCGCCTGTTATTTTCTCCCATATCTTTATCTCTCAGTTCATTCACAGCATGGTTAAAGTTTCCAGTGGATGTGGTTTTCAAACCCAGGTAGTTGTAGTGTGATATGTGTGTTATCTGGTTAGTGCCTAATGTGTGTTGTGTTCCCTGGGATCTGGATCTCTTCTGAAAGATCATAATGTTGGTTTTCTTCAGGTGGACTGTCAGGGCCCAGGTCTGGCAGTATTGCTCCAGCAGGTCCATGTTGAGTGGGACACAGCAGATCATCTGATCTGTGAGTCGTGTAGAGCGAGGCCAGGGGCTGCAGATCGCTCCAGACTGAGCGCCAGTTCATTGATATAGATGTTAAATAATGTTGGGCTTAAGCAGCAGCCCTGTCTCACTCCACGCTCCTGGGAAAGATACCTTGTGCGTTTGGTGTTGATTTTTACACCGCATTTACTTTCAGTGTACATTGATTTGATAAGGTCATAGGTTTTACCTCCTATTCCACTTTCAATAAGTTTGTAGAATAGTCCTTGATTCCAAATTGAGTCAAACGCTTTTTTAAAGTCAATAAAGCATGCATATATTTTCCCTTTATCTTGATGAACGTGTTTTTCAATCAGAGTATGTAATGTATAGATGTGATCAGATGTACGGTAGTTTGGTAAAAATCCGATTTGACTTCTGCTCAGTACATTGTGTGCGGTGATGAAGTCTAGTAATCGAGCATTTATTATGCTACAGAATAACTTTCCCAGGTTGCTGCTCACACAGATGCCTCTGTAGTTGTTTTTAAAGATTGGTGTTATCAAGCCTTGATTCCAGATGTCGGGGAAGTAACCTACACACAGGATCACATTGAATAGTTTTAGAACGGCTAATTGGAGCTTGCTACTTGTGTGTTTTATCATTTCATTTAATATCCCATCAGGTGCTTTTGATTTTTTGAGTTGGAGGTTTTAGATTTTTTCTTTAAGTTCTTTATCAGTTATTGGGAAATCTAATGGGTTTTGGTTATCTTTGATAATTCTAGTTTTTCTAATTGGTTGATTGTTTGATTTTGCTTACAGTTCGTGTCTGTTTGTACTTTATTAAACAATGTTTGGAAATGACTTTCCCATATTTTGAATGGGCAGTTCTTCATGATCAGTTTTTTTCAGATTGTTCCAATTATCCCAAAATTGGTTTGTGTTCACTGACTTCTCGATTATTGTCAGTTGTTTTTGGGTGTATTGTTCTTTTTTGGTTCTGAGTGTGTGTTTGTATTGTTTTAGTGTTTCGCAGGAAAGATGACGGATCTCTGCATTATTGGGATTATTTCCATTTTTTGTTTTCAATTTGGATAGTTTTGCTGATTTTTCAAATATGTAATTGATATCTTTGACAGCAAGATTGACCCCTTTATTAGTGTGAGCATAGGTGTTATTTAGGAAGTTATCTATCAGCGCTTGTATTTTTTGGCTGCTAAGTGCTTTCTGATATTCTTCAGCGCTGTTTTCAGCCCATCTGTATGGTTTTCTGATGTTGTACAGCTTACTGGGCTTTGTGTTAATGTTATTTTCAGTCTTTTTGAGATACGCAGTGATTTGACTGATCAGACAGAGGGGTCAGTTCACTCACAGTGAATGATAACAGTGAATCTCTCTATAGCAGTGAATCTCTCTCTCTCTGGGGTTATTTATAGCCGTGTCTTGCTGTGAAGAAGTGAAAAGCCGTTTGATGTTCTCTGTGATTACCATCTGCTGCAGGAGAGACGGGGCTTTACTGCTCACTTATGGCGCTTTTCCACTGCATGGTACGGCACGGTACGGTACGGTACGGTTCACTTTTGGGGGGTTTTCCACTGGGTAATGTACCTGGTACCTGATACTTTTTTAGTACCACTTCGGTCGAGGTTCCATGCGAGCCGTACCGTTACCAAAACGTGACGTGTAAACTCTGCTGATCACTGATTGGCCTGAGAAAATCGTCATTACTGCGTCACTGAACTTGCGACACGAGACCCTCCTCTACAGTCCTACCCGCTAGATTTAAATCAGCACAGCCAGCGAAGGATCGGACGCAACTTCTGTTTAAACAAACGCACATTTTTGCATCAACCACAAAATAGCAGTGTCGTTGTCTGTTGAGGAAGTACAGACGTTCCTCTCGTTGATAGCCGAGGAGCGGATCCAGTGAGAGCTTGATGGCGCGACGCCGAAGGAAAAAGCCTTATGTATAACGTTACTTTTGAACTTGCTATATTTTCAGAGTATGTTTTCTGTTTATATTTTTACCTCTGTATCTGTGTTTTGCTTCAATTAAAAACAATCTGATCGAATAAGTGTACCTCCAGACTATATTAAATATGTATTATTGTATGAGCACGTAATGAACCTCTTGAAAAAGACAAATGATTAATGCCGCGATTATAAAAACCATCACATAAATAAAAAAAAACAAGGGATACATTGTACATTTTGAAATATTCAAAAGTTTATTGATAATTCACTTTACAGAACACGCTGCATGAATAGTTAACTAATCAAGTAACGCAGCACACCTGCACGAACATCTCTGCCCTCCTCCTCTACAGCCCGTGGCACTGTCACAGTCTCTGCTGCTGCGGGTAAATCCCAAGCATTCTCATAGACCTCTCCATTGCTGTTAAAAACATCCACATGCCGAGAGTGAAGAACACTATTCCGTCTCCTTTCTTTGTTGTGAGTTTGTTTGTGGCGCGTTTACGATGATGTCACGGCAGTAGAGGCGGCGCAATTATAACGACGCGTGAATAATCCCGCCCACTCTATAGCGGTACTAAACTGCGGTGGAAATGCAACCGACCCGAACTGAGCCGTACCGTACCGAGCCGTGCCGAACCGTACCGTACCATGCAGTGGAAAAGCGCCATTACACTGTTATTTACCCCATTACTGCTGTTGCTGGACTCACCCTAAACGTCTCCATACTTTAAAACCTGCGGGATTGTTGAGAAGAAGGTCACTGTTAGAGCGACAGACTTTTCCTTCACTGCTTGATCATTTACTGAAAACATTAAATATTTGTGTGTTGATTTGCAAACCATGTATTTGCACAGAATGACTCTGGTTCTGTCTCTGTCTCAGACTCTCAGATGGACCAGACTGAGGAGCTTTTGAAGCCGTCGGCGTTCGAGCACATTCCCACAGGTAACTATCCCCCGCTCCATGAGTCTCCAGCAGAACATGATAAATACTACTAAACATAGTGGATTGTTAGGATAGCATATGAAGGAAACAGCCTATATTTCTAGTTGTTCATTGTCAAATGTTGTCCAATATAACCACACAGTATTTGGGCACAAATGTATCTGTCGTTTGGTAGAAAATAGTTAAATTAGACAGATTTAGTTTAGTTTTATGATGTACTTTTGGTACGGAGTCGCCAGTGAAGACAATTTGAGCTGTAAAAATGAAGCGGTTTGTTCATCATGTGGGTCAAACATCAGCACCATGCCGTCCGGCATCATGCTTGTCTCCAGCGTTCCTGCATTACGTCTGTGGTGTTACTTCAATATGACATAGTGGCTGTGTCACAAGTTTTTTGATTAAAATTATTTACAATTCAAAATGTTCTTAAGCTTTTATTTTAAGGATATGCATTATTGGATTATTTTCAATTTTTTTTTATTTTGGATTTAAAAATTTTTCAAATTTAAATTTCCTTTGACAGCAAGATTGACCCCTTTATTAGTGTGAGCATAGGTGTTATTTAGGAAGTTATCTATCAGCGCTTGTATTTTTTGGCTGCTAAGTGCTTTCTGATATTCTTCAGCGCTGTTTTCAGCCCATCTGTATGGTTTCTGATGTTGTACAGCTTACTGGGCTTTGTGTTAATGTTATTTTCAGTCTTTTTGAGATACGCAGTGATTTGACTGTGATCAGACAGAGGGGTCAGTTCACTCACAGTGAATGATAACAGTGAATCTCTCTATAGCAGTGAATCTCTCTCTCTCTGAGGTTTTTAATAGCCGTGTCTTGCTGTGAAGAAGTGAAAAGCCGTTTGATGTTCTCTGTGATTACCATCTGCTGCAGGAGAGACGGGGCTTTACTGCTCACTTATGGCGCTTTTCCACTGCATGGTACGGCACGGTACGGTACGGTACGGTTCACTTTTGGGGGGTTTTCCACTGGGTAATGTACCTGGTACCTGATACTTTTTTAGTACCACTTCGGTCGAGGTTCCATGCGAGCCGTACCGTTACCAAAACGTGACGTGTAAATACTGCTGATCACTGATTGCTAGTGAAAATCGTCATTACTGCGTCACTGAACTTGCGACTCGAGACCCTCCTCTACAGTCCTCCCGAGATTTAAATCAGCAACAAGCCAGCGAAGACTCGGACGCAACTTCTGTTTAAACAAACGCACTTTTGATGAACACAAATGCGATGATTCCTTGAGAAGAAGCGTTCTTCTGATCAGTCTCATTAGATTGATCCGTTACCCAAAATGAGTTATGATCGTTCACTTGACTTCTCATATTGTCAGATTGTTTTTGGGATGATTTTTACGGCTCTGTATTGTGTGTTTGCTAGTAATGTTACACCAACGATGCTGATTCGCATTATTGTACTCCAGTTTTTTGTTTTTGTTGTAGCTCTGCTGAATTCTTCAAAAATGACAATGATTCGCACTTTGGAAAACATCGACCATAAATATAAAAGGTACAGTAATTATTTACGGAAGTTACTCGATCAGCGCATGTATTAAGCTAAAATACCAGCCTGCGTTCGCCCATCTCTTGGCCTGGCTGTACAGCTTACTGGCGGTGTAATCCCAACTTTTTGAGATACGCAGTGATTTGACTGATCAGACAGAGGAGTCAGTTCACTCACAGTGAATGATAACAGTGAATCTCTCTATAGCAGTGAATCTCTCTCTCTCTGGGGTTATTTATAGCCGTGTCTTGCTGTGAAGAAGTGAAAATCCGTTTGATGTTCTCTGTGATTACCATCTGCTGCAGGAGAGACGGGGCTTTACTGCTCACTTACACTGTTATTTACCCCATTACTGCTGTTGCTGGACTCACCCTAAACGTCTCCATACTTTAAAACCTGCGGGATTGTTGAGAAGAAGGTCACTGTTAGAGCGACAGACTTTTCCTTCACTGCTTGATCATTTACTGAAAACATTAAATATTTGTGTGTTGATTTGCAAACCATGTATTTGCACAGAATGACTCTGGTTCTGTCTCTGTCTCAGACTCTCAGATGGACCAGACTGAGGAGCTTTTGAAGCCGTCGGCGTTCGAGCACATTCCCACAGGTAACTATCCCCCGCTCCATGAGTCTCCAGCAGAACATGATAAATACTACTAAACATAGTGGATTGTTAGGCTGTTTCCTTCATATGCTATCCTATATTTCTAGTTGTTCATTGTCAAATGTTGTCCAATCTAACCACACAGTATTTGGGCACAAATGTATCTGTCGTTTGGTAGAAAATAGTTCAATTAGACAGATTTAGTTTAGTTTTATGATGTACTCTTTTGGTACGGAGTCGCCAGTGAAGACAATTTGAGCTGTAAAAATGAAGCGGTTTGTTCATCATGTGGGTCAAACATCAGCATCATGCCGTCCGGCATCATGCTTGTCTCCAGCGTTCCTGCACCAGCTGCCAATGTGTGAACACTTTATTCAGTTTTTCATGTACATTTAGTTTACATTTCTTTTTTGCATAAATGTAGGAGCTGGATGATTGTCTGTCATCGTTATCTGTTATTTGTAATTTATAATTTCTCTACGAGGCGCCACGTAGGATTTAAATGAAACTTCGCTTATCAACACATACATAAAACATGTGCATATACACCTATAAATTACTCACACATACATGTATACTATTGGATGTTCAATGTGTATATATATGAAATACACGTGCACACTAATATGAAATCCATACCAATACATCTTATGTTAGTAATGAATGCCTAAAACACTTCTGAATAACTTGCATATACATATAAACTTGATCCATGCATATACACCTATAAACACTCTCATATACATATAAACTCGATCCATGCATATACACCTATAAACACTCTCATATACATATAAACTCGATCCATGCATATACACATATAAACACTCGCATATACATATAAACTTGATCCATGCATATACACATATAAACACTCGCATATACATATAAACTGATCCATGCATATACATATAAATCACATGCATATACACCTATAAACACTCGCATATACATATAAACTTGATCCATGCATATACACATATAAACACTCGCATATACATATAAACTGATCCATGCATTACACATATAAACACTCGCATATACATATATACATATAAACTCGATCCATGCATATACACATATAAACACTCGCATATACAAATAAACTTGATCCATGCATATACACATATAAACACTCGCATATACAAATAAACTTGATCCATGCATAAACACATATAAACACTCGCATATACATATAAACTCAATCCATGCATATACACCTATAAACACTCGCATATACATATAAACTCGATCCATGCATATACACATATAAACACTCGCATATACATATAAACTCGATCCATGCATATACACATATGAAACACTTGCATATACATATAAACTCGATCCATGCATATACACATATAAACACTCGCATATACATATAAACTCGATCCATGCATATACACGTATAAACACTCGCATATACATATAAACTCGATCCATGCATATACACGTATAAACTCTCGCACATTCATATAAACTCGATCCATGCATATACACCTATAAACACTCGCATATACATATAAACTCGATCCATGCATATACACATATAAACACTCGCTTATACATATAAACTCGATCCATGCATATACACATATGAAACACTTGCATATACATATAAACTCGATCCATGCATATACACATATAAACACTCGCATATACATATAAACTCGATCCATGCATATACACGTATAAACACTCGCATATACATATAAACTCGATCCATGCATATACACGTATAAACTCTCGCACATTCATATAAACTCGATCCATGCATATACACCTATAAACACTCGCATATACATATAAACTCGATCCATGCATATACACATATGAAACACTCGCATATACATATAAACTCGATCCATGCATATACACATGTAAACACTTGCATATACATATAAACTCAATCCATGCATATACACATATAAACACTCGCATATACATATAAACTTGATCCATGCATATACACCTATAAACACTCGCATATACATATAAACACTCGCATATACAAATAAACTTGGTCCATGCATATACACCTATAAACACTCGCATATACATATAAACTCGATCCATGCATATACACATATAAACACTCGCATATACATATAAACTCGATTCATGCATATATACATATAAACTCGATCCATGCATATACACATATAAACACTCGCATATGCAAATAAACTTGATCCATGCATATACACATATAAACACTCGCATATACAAATAAACTTGATCCATGCATAAACACATATAAACACTCGCATATACATATAAACTCAATCCATGCATATACACCTATAAACACTCGCATATACATATAAACTCGATCCATGCATATACACCTATAAACACTCGCATATACATATAAACTCGATCCATGCATATACACATATAAACACTCGCATATACATATAAACTCGATCCATGCATATACACATATAAACACTCGCATATACATATAAACACTCGCATATACAAATAAACTTGGTCCATGCATATACACCTATAAACACTCGCATATACATATAAACTCGATCCATGCATATACACATATAAACACTCGCATATACATATAAACCTCCAGTGGCATTCAATGAATAGAAGCATCATATACAATATAAACTCGATCCATGCATATACACATATAAACACTTGCATATGTAAATAAACTTGAAATCCATGCAATATACACATTTGATTAAACACTCGCATATACAAATAAACTTGGATCCAGTGCATAAAGCACATAAACACTCGCATATACATATAGAACAGCTGAGATCCAATGCATATAGCACCTATGAAACACTCGCATGGTATACATATAAACCTCGATCCATGCATATACACCTATAAACACTCGCATATACATATAAACCTCCAGATTCCATGAACACTATATACATATAAACTCGATCCATGCATATACACCTATAAACACTCGCATATACATATAAACTCGATCCATGCATATACACATATAAACACTCGCATATACATATAAACTCGATCCATGCATATACACATATAAACACTCGCATATACATATAAACTTGATCCATGCATATACACCTATAAACACTCGCATATACATATAAACTCGATCCATGCATATACACCTATAAACACTCGCATATACATATAAACTCGATCCATGCATATACACATATGAAACACTCGCATATACATATAAACTCGATCCATGCATATACACATATAAACACTCGCATTTACATATAAACTCGATCCATGCATATACACATATAAACACTCGCATATACATATAAACTCGATCCATGCATATACACATATAAACACTCGCATATACATATAAACTTGATCCATGCATATACACATATAAACACTCGCATATACAAACCCGATTCCAAAAAAGTTGGGACACTGTACAAATTGTGAATAAAAAAGGAATGCAATAATTTACAAATCTCATAAACTTAGATTTTATTCACAATAGAATATAGATAACATATCAAATGTTGAAAGTGAGACATTTTGAAAAGTCATGCCAAATATTGGCTCATTTTGGATTTCATGAGAGCTACACATTCCAAAAAAGTTGGGACAGGTAGCAATAAGAGGCCGAAAAAGTTAAATGTACATATAAGGAACAGCTGGAGGACCAAATTGCAACTTATTAGGTCAATTGGCAACATGATTGGGTATAAAAAGAGCCTCTCAGAGTGGCAGTGTCTCTCAGAAGTCAAGATGGGAAGAGGATCACCAATTTCCCCAATGCTGCGGCGAAAAATAGTGGAGCAATATCAAAAAGGAGTTTCTCAGAGAAAAATTGCAAAGAGTTTGAAGTTATCATCATCTACAGTGCATAATATCATCCAAAGATTCAGAGAATCTGGAACAATCTCTGTGCGTAAGGGTCAAGGCCGGAAAACCATACTGGATGCCCGTGATCTTCGGGCCCTTAGACGGCACTGCATCACATACAGGAATGCTACTGTAATGGAAATCACAACATGGGCTCAGGAATACTTCCAGAAAACATTGTCGGTAAACACAATCCATCGTGCCATTCGCCGTTGCCGGCTAATACTCTATAGGTCAAAAAAGAAGCCATATCTAAACATGATCCAGAAGCGCAGGCGTTTTCTCTGGGCCAAGGCTCATTTAAAATGGACTGTGGCAAAGTGGAAAACTGTTCTGTGGTCAGACGAATCAAAATTTGAAGTTCTTTTTGGAAAACTGGGACGCCATGTCATCCGGACTAAAGAGGACAAGGACAACCCAAGTTGTTATCAGCGCTCAGTTCAGAAGCCTGCATCTCTGATGGTATGGGGTTGCATGAGTGCGTGTGGAATGGGCAGCTTACACATCTGGAAAGGCACCATCAATGCTGAAAGGTATATCCAAGTTCTAGAACAACATATGCTCCCATCCAGACGTCGTCTCTTTCAGGGAAGACCTTGCATTTTCCAACATGACAATGCCAGACCACATACTGTGCATCAATTACAACATCATGGCTGCGTAGAAGAAGGATCCGGGTACTGAAATGGCCAGCCTGCAGTCCAGATCTCTCACCCATAGAAAACATTTGGCGCATCATAAAGAGGAAGATGCGACAAAGAAGACCTAAGACAGTTGAGCAACTAGAAGCCTTTATTAGACAAGAATGGGACAACATTCCTATTCCTAAACTTGAGCAACTTGTCTCCTCAGTCCCCAGATGTTTGCAGACTGTTATAAAAAGAAGAGGGGATGTCACACAGTGGTAAACATGGCCTTGTCCCAACTTTTTTGAGATGTGTTGATGCCATGAAATTTAAAATCAACTTATTTTTCCCTTAAAATGATACATTTTCTCAGTTTAAACATTTGATATGTCATCTATGTTGTATTCTGAATAAAATATTGAAATTTGAAACTTCCACATTGCATTCTGTTTTTATTCACAATTTGTACAGTGTCCCAACTTTTTTGGAATCGGGTTTGTACAAATAAACTCCATCCATGCATATACAGATATAAATACTTGCATATACATATAAACTAGATCCATGCATATACACCTATAAACACTCGCATATACATATAAACTTGATCCATGAATATACACATATAAACACTTGCATATACAAATAAACTTGATCCATGCATATATACATATAAACACTCACATATACATATAAACTCGATCCATGCATATACACCTATAAACACTCACATATACATATAAACTCGATCCATGCATAAACACATATAAACACTCGCATATACATATAAACTCGATTCATGCATATACACATATAAACACTCGCATATACATATAAACTCGATCCATGCATATACACATATAAACACCCGCATATACATATAAACTCAATTCATGCATATACACCTATAAACACTTGCATATACATATAAACTCGATCCATGCATATACACATATAAACACTCGCATATACATAACTCGATCCATGCATATACACATATAAACACTCGCATATACATAACTCGATCCATGCATACTCACATATATAACAACTTGATCCATGTATATACACATATAAACACTTGCATATACATATAAACTCAATCCATGCATATACACATATAAACACTCGCATATACATATAAACTCGATCCATGCATGTACACATATATAAACACTCACATATACATATAAACTCAATCCATGCATATACACATATAAACACTCGCATATACATATAAACTCGTTCCATGCATATACACATAAACACTCGCATATACATATAAACTCGATCCATGCATATACACCTATAAACACTCGCATATACAAATAAACTCGATCCATGCATATACACCTATAAACACTCGCATATACATATAAACTCGATCCATGCATATACACCTATAAACACTCGCATATACATATAATCTCGATCCATGCATATACACCTATAAACACTCGCATATACATATAAACTCGATCCATCCATATACACATAAACACTCGCATATACATATAAACTCGATCCATCCATATACACATATAAACACTCGCATATATATATAAACTCGATCCATGCATATACACATATAAACACTCGCATATACATATAAACTCGTTCCATGCATATACACCTATAAACACTCGCATATACATATAAACTTGATCCATGTATATGCGTGTGTGTGAGTGTGTGTGTTAGTGTTAGTGTGTGTGAGACCTGTTAACATGACGTGTAATGCTGGTACATCACAGATGATGGCGGAATGATGATGCTTCTGATCACAATTTAAGCTCTGTTCAGTGTCTGTGACCAAAAACATCACTGCTGTGCTACTCGGCCCTTAGTTTGTAAAGCAAACAAACACAACGCGTAGGGAAATGTTTGCAGCCGTTGTGCGCTGAACCTGTCGACTGGAGGACGAGCACACAGAATTGTGTAGGACTAGTCCAAACCTGCTCGCCTCTGATGAATGAATCACACATCACGCAGGCCTTCTGTGTGTGTGTGTGTGTGGTGTCGGTGTCTGTGTCTGTGCACGTGTGTGTCGTGTCTGTGCGCGCGCGCGCCAGCAGTAGCTGAGGATGCCAGATGAGAGTAAAGTGTGTCAGCATTGTCTCTGGGACGGCTCTGTGACGTCATGAGAGTCAGAGAGATGGTGTGAGCGCTGACAGAGCAGCGTTAGTTAGAGAGCGACTGCAGCGGAGGCAGACAGGAGCTGCGCCACAAACACACAGACAGAGAAACACACACAGATAACACAGACAGAAAAACACACAGATAACAGACCGAGAAACACACACAGATAACACACAGACAGACGTGCTCGGGCTGTGGTGAGCTCAACTTCATTCTGCATCTGACCTGTGCCAATGTCTTTGTCATGATTGTTTTAGTTTTTTTTCTGTTTTTAGTGTTTGTTTACGGTGTCTGTGTGTGTGTGTCTGTCTGTCTGTGTGTATGTGTTTGTTTACTGTGTGTGTGTGTTTCTGTCTGTGCGCGTGTGTTTGTTTACCGTGTGTGTGTGTGTGTGTGGTCTGTGTGTATGTGTGTGTTTACCGTGTGTGTGTGTGTGTGTGCGCGCGCGCATGTGTTTATTTACTGTGTGTGTGTTTCTGTCTGTGCGTATGTGTTTGTTTACTGTGTGTGTCTGGAACCTCTATCCACGTGTATTTGAAGATCTTGTGTGATTGTGCTGCTGCTTGTTCATCAGTAGTTTTCTGTAATGTCATGACAGAGACGTTTCGAAGATGGACACAAAAACACATCACTCCAGTCGGACTTGAGTGTGTGTTTGCTTCCGCAGCAGTGTGTTGTTTACTGCTGCATGGTCTTTGAGCCTGTTAGTGTCTCTGCTCTCGTCTCGTCAGTGTGTCATCTTGTTTCTGCAGTGGATCTGAGTTCTGCTCTGCCCGTGAGGGTTCCTCCTGCCGCCATCCCCATGGACCTGCGTGTGGAGCAGACACAAGCGCTCAAACACAAACAGCAGCTGCAGCGGCAGATCCTCTTTGCAGAGTTCCAGTGGAAGCACCAGCAGCTCTCGCGCCAGCACGAGGTCCAGTTACAGGAGCACATGAAGGTCAGGACCCAGCGCTGGTGGGATGCAGTGGTTCTCAGCCGTCACACGTGTGTGAGTGTGTGAGAGAGAGTGTGTGTGTGTGTGAGTGTGTGAGAGAGAGTGTGTGTGTGTGTGTGAGAAAGAGAGTGTGTGTGCGTGTGTGAGAGAGAGAGAGTGTGTGTGTGGTGTGTGTGTGTATGAGAGTGTGTGTGGGTGAGTGAGAGAGTGCCAAGTCTGCCATGCTTCACGACGTCAACACAGAAAGTCTAGCATGTGTAATTTATTTTCGTCATCATCATCATCAGTCAAAATCGTGTAATCTAAACCGGGCTTAAACGCTCTGCAGCACACGGACTGTGTAAAGCATGCATGTGGTGTGTGTTTAGAGCTCTTAATGTGATAAATGCAATAAACTTCTAGATAACTGTATTGTGTATAATATAGAAGTACCAGCTGTTTATCAGATGATGGTTAAAATCAAGACCTAGTCGTGTCACAGATTGCAGGTTCAGTCTGGAGACACCCGAGCTTGCTGGGTTTGAGTCTGACACCTGACTAATACCCCACATCAGCCAGCTGTTAACACATGTACTTGTTTCTCTCACCAGCATCAGCAGGAGCTGCTGGAGCATCAGAGGAACATGGAGCAAGAGCTGGAGATACAGCAGCGCGAGCAGAAGATCCAGCTCCTCAAGAACAAAGAACGCGGCCAGGAGAGTGAGTTTCAATGCTCCTTGTGACGTCAGTCACACTGAAATATTAAGAAAGCTGTGATCAGCAGTTTGCTTGGACTCTCTTTGGTGAACAGGTGCGGTGGCCAGCACAGAGGTGAAGATGCGTCTGCAGGAGTTTGTTCTGAATAAAAAGAAAGCGCTCGCTCAGCGGAGTCTCAACCACTGCATCTCCAACAACCCACGCTACTGGTACGGGTAAGAAGCATTGCCACACGTCTAAGAACATCCACTGTTAGTCACTCGGATCAATGTTTGAATAACTTTATCTGCTTGAGATCAATCCATCATTTATAAACAATTGCATTTTGGAAGACATTGAAGAGGAATCCAGCAACAGTTGTGGTGTCTAAATAGACTAACACATGGCTGTAATGTGTTGATAAAGATGGGGAAAGTGCAGGCATAAGCCTAACTACAGCGATTCACACGGCTGAGCTTTATTCTGATGATAAAGCTGGAGAGACTAAATCCGTGTCCATTCATTATGTGTTTTTTTCCATGGCTTTTCCTCTTTCTCACAGTCTGTCTGCTCTTTCTGTGCACAGTTCTTTGGATCAGAGCTCGCCTCCTCGGAGCGCCGTCAGTATCTACAATCATCCAGCGATGGGCGTCTACGACTCCAGAGACGACTTTCCTCTGCGCAAAACAGGTGCTTCACGCAACACTCTCCTGCTGTGATGCTGGAGAAGATGAAGGCTCTGTGTGGAGATGATAACAATATATCAGATAATTATATTGTGTTATCAGTCCTCCTGCAAATTGACAGAAATAGCGGCTCTGTTTTGGTGAGGTTCTTGTTGTGTGAACGGATCCTCACCCTTCAGGTGAAGTCGGCGCTGCTTGTAGCGTATAATTCACTTAGTGCTGAACAGAGCATGTGAGCGAAGTGGAGCGGTGTGACGCTCAGCTCAATATTACACTGTGTGTGTGTGCGCTCCGTTCAGTCGTTCACGGCCAAAGCTAACGCTCCGCTAATGTTCTGCTCGCGCTCACCGCTAAACCAAATCCCGCTCAGATCACGCTTTCACATTAAATGTCTCCAGTAGGCCTATTTTTTCCCCGTTTATAATGAAATTATTGTATTATTGAATTAAATGTCTCAATTAAAGCAGTAGTCCAATAAGTAACGGTTATGTTTCAGCACAACGTTATTAATTTAAATGTATTAAATTAAAATTATTAATTTAAAAACGTGTCTTGTTTTTGAAGCCACTTAGCAAACTTTCGTAAAAAAATGTAATAACTGACAAAGTATACTTTTACATTAAAACGCCGCTTCAGTTGTGCAAACATTCAAAACACGCACACAAGATGAAATGCACTTAATTCATTATTTAGTTGCGTAAATAAAAGAAACACACTTTCTAAAATTTAAATAAACCAGAAATGCGGTCTAATAAACCGCCTTTCAATCTTCACAGGATTTTATAATTGTTTTCCCTGTATGCATGGATGAAATGAATATTCACTGATAACACACTACACTGTCTGATCTTAGACACACAACATCAGTTTTAGAAACACTAGCTTAGACAAACTATTGCTTCGCCTATTCCACAGATTCTTGAACTAGCTAATTACAGAAGGGGCATTTTGTGTGTGTTTAAATTTTACTAGTTATCAGATGAAGGCATAACACATTGATTTAATTCATATTTTAATGAATGAAAATTAGACATGACAAATAATTTTATATTTAAATACACTTCTGCGGCTTAATATTTACAGATACTAGTCCACATCGCCATTTGATTTAAGTGTAATGATTAATTCATCCAAACTTTGACAAACTCTGTGACATTATTCAGTTTTTATGACTGGATTCAGTCCCTGTTTTCTGCATCGTGCTAATCATAGGACCTATTATAGCCATACTGAGCCATACATGGCAACAATAGATGGTTTACCTTGTCTGGTGTGAACACATAAACAGCTTGTTGCTGTAATCCTGCGTCGCATGTAGTTAGGACGCGGTGTTATTAGATGTCCCGGAGCGGTTGACCAAACCAAGCATGCTCTCTGGTCAGTTTCTGCATGAAGCGAGGCAGCGCGTGAAAACAGCTTGTCGTTGTGCCTGTCATTGCAGCGTCTGAACCGAACCTGAAGCTGCGCTCACGGCTGAAGCAGAAGGTGTCGGAGCGGAGGAGCAGCCCGTTACTGTGCCGCAAAAACAGTCCCATCAGCACGCTCAAGAAGCGCTCTCTGGACACGGCAGGTGATGCTCGAGACACGCTCACATGTGCTGGCGTGGACACAAGACCACTGTGGCGTGTTTCACACACACACTCTATCTCTCTCGTTCTGACGTCTGTAGAGTCGGCGTGTAGCAGCGCTCCTGGATCTGGACCCAGTTCCCCAAACAACAGCTCATACGGAAACCTGTGCGAGAACGGCATCAGCGCGACTGAGGTGTGTGTGTGTGTGTGTGTGTGTCTATGTGTACGTGTCGTAACACAGAAGAGGAGTTGTTTCATAAACTCGTGGAGGATTGGGTTTATTACACACAACAACATTCCTCGTTTTCTCTACATTTCATCTCTGCTCCAGCTTGTTTCCCAGTCTAGCTTTCTAATAAAGCTGGCACTCCACACTGTTGGCTCATAATCGAGAAATGAATCCGCATCGATTCTGAGATCTTCCGAAAGCATGGCGATTCTTTCTGGAGTGGATTCTGAGCTTAGTTTTGAACAGCAGGTGGCGCTGCATGTTTTATGTCGTGTAGTTTCACTAAACTAAAGTCAGACCATTCTGTTTTTGCTTCAGATTTCAATAATGTATAACCCACTTTAGATTAAAATCTGCTCATGACGCTTGTATGCAGCATTGTTTGGATCATGATTAAAATGCAGCGGTCGCTTCTAATTTCAAATGGAAAGAGCAAAGCCTTAGTTTATATTAAGAGATTGATTTTGTGTTATTCATTTGATTAATATATTACAATTTAGTTTAGTTATTTTTCATATATTTCAAATGTATATTTTGAGAAATAAGACACATTTTTATTTCTAATTTGTCTTTAATTTTGTTTTAATAATAGTGAGAAAATTATTTTGTGAAGTCAGTATTGTGAATTGCATGGCGTGGTGAGTTGAATGAATGGTTACATCCCTAGATAACAGCTAATGTGTGAATGTGCTCCAGTGGTCTCACAGGTCCGGTCAGGACGGGTCGGTCAGTCAGCTGTCACTCTACACGTCTCCTTCACTACCCAACATCACCCTGGGTCTGCCGGCCGCTGCCACCAACAACGTGAGTGTTCAGATCCAACCGAGCTTGTGCTGCTTCGAAGCATTCACGTAACTCAGGACAGATTCAAGTAAATTCGTTTTTAAAGGAGGTTTAGGAACATAAACCGTAATTAGAGTGTAACGCAGCAGCTCAACATTTAATTAAGAAATATTATTCACAGTTGAGAGAAACCTGTAAGGTGTATTTGTCCACCCGGTTAGGAGCGCTTGGTCAGCACTCATCTTCATTTTGCTTCATGATGTGATGCTTTGAAAAAGGCTGTTTTATTTTGTTGCTTCTTCAACAAGGTAACGTCTGCCCAGCCTGACAGCGAGTGTTTGTCTGTGACCGGTTCACCCATAAGCACTTCGTTCCTGGTCGCCTCGCACCTGCCGTCATTTCTTGGCAATTCGGATGCTGCAAACTCCCACAATACAGTGCTGCAGCACATGGTCCTTCTGGAGCAGTCAGCCCCACCGAGTCCTCTGGCCGCAGGTGAGTAGAGCTCCTGGTTTAGTAACAATGATGCAGTCCATGACAAACCTCTTTATTAGCGTAATAGCTACTGGCCCGGATCGCTGAGCGTTTCCCAGAGCCGCTGTCAAAGCGTTACATATACCTGGAATGTGTGAACAGTCCACCGTTCATAGCGGTGCTGAGGCGCGGCCCGGGTCAGCGGTCCGTCTGGTTAATTAGATCAGAGGAACACGCTGTGCCAGAGCGACATCTTCATGCCAGCACAGGCCCAGAAGAATACGCCTCTAATTATCTGAATGAGAACAGGAAGTGAAACAATGAACCTGGGTCAGACACGCATGGGTCGTGACGTCTGTGCTGCGCTCCCAATGAATGAACGTGTTTTACTGAGTGTTTCAGTGTCGAGCGGGTTTGGAACCTCAGTTGAACCCAGACCGCTGACAAATGATCTCTGTGTGTGTTAATGAGGAGTGTGTGTCTATAAGAGTGTGTGTGCATGAGTGTGTGTCTATACGAGTGTGTGTTCATGAGGAGTGTGTGTCTATACGAGTGTGTGTTCGTGAAGAGTGTTTGTCTATACGAGTGTGTGTTCATGAGGAGTGTGTGTGTGTGTCTATATGAGTGTGTGTTCATGAGGAGTGTGTCTATACGAGTGCGTGTCTATACGAGTGTGTGTGTTCATGAGGAGTGTGTCTAGACGAGTGTGTTTGCATGAGGAGTGTGTGACTATACGAATATGTGTCCATGAGGAGTGTGCGTCTACACGAGTGTGTGTGCATGAGGAGTGTGTCTATACAAATGTGTGTTCATGAGGAGTGTGTGTCTAGACGAGTGTGTGTGCATGAGGAGTGTGTGTCTATTCGAGTGTGTGTGCATGAGGAGTGTGTGTCTAGACGAGTGTGTGTGCATGAGGAGTGTGTGTCTAGACGAGTGTGTGTGCATGAAGAGTGTGTCTATACAAGTGTATGTTCATGAGGAGTGTGAATATACGAGTATGTGTTCATGAGGAGTGTGCGTCTACACGAGTGTGTGTGCATGAGGAGTGTGTCTATACAAATGTGTCTTCATGAGGAGTGTGTGTCTACACGAGAGTGTGTTCATGGGGAGTGTGCTTATACGAGTGTATGTGCATGAGGAGTGTGTGATTATACGAGTGTGTGTTCATGAGGAGTGTGTGTCTATACGAGTATGTGTTCATGAGGAGTGTGCGTCTACACGAGTGTGTGTGCATGAGGAGTGTGCGTCTACACGAGTGTATGTTCATGAGGAGTGTGCCTATACGAGTGTATGTGCATGAGGAGTGTGTGACTATACGAGTGTGTGTTCATGAGGAGTGTTTGTCTAGACGAGTGTGTGTGCATGAGGAGTGTGTGTCTATACGAGTGTGTGTGCATTAGGAGTGTGTGTCTTGAGGAGTGTGTGTCTAGACGAGTGTATGTTCATGAGGAGTGTGTGACTATACGAGTGTGTGTTCATGATGAGTGTGTCTAGATGAGTGTGTGTGCATGAGGAGTGTGTGTCTATACGAGTGTGTGTGCATGAGGAGTGTGTCTAGACGAGTGTGTGTGCATGAGGAGTGTGTGTCTATTCGAGTGTGTGTGCATGAGGAGTGTGTGTCTAGACGAGTGTGTGTTCATGAGGAGTGTGTCTATATGTGTGTGTGTGCATGAGAAGTGTGTGTCTATACGAGTGTGTGAGCATGAGGAGTGTGCGTCTACACAAGTGTGTTCATGAGGAGTGTGAGAGCATGAGAAGTGTGTGTCTATACGAGTGTGTGTTCATGAGAAGTGTGTGTCTATACGAGTGTGTGTTCATGAGGAGTGTGTGACTATACGAGTGTGTGTTCATGAGGAGTGTGTATGCATGAGAAGTGTGTGTCTATATGAGTGTGTGTTCATGAGGAGTGTGTCTATATGAGTGTGTGTGCATGAGAAGTGTGTGTCTATACGAGTGTGTGAGCATGAGGAGTGTGCGTCTACACAAGTGTGTTCATGAGGAGTGTGAGAGCATGAGAAGTGTGTGTCTATACGAGTGTGTGTTCATGAGAAGTGTGTGTCTATACGAGTGTGTGTTCATGAGGAGTGTGTGACTATACGAGTGTGTGTTCATGAGTGTGTGTCTATACAAGTGTGTGTTAATGAGGAGTGTGTGTCTATACGAGTGTGTGTGCATGAGAAGTGTGTGTCTTTACGAGTGTGTGTTCATGAGGAGTGTGTATGCATGAGAAGTGTGTGTCTATATGAGTGTGTGTTCATGAGGAGTGTGTGTCTATACGAGTGTGTGTGTGTGTGTGTGTGTGTGTGTAACGGATGTATGCCTGTAAGGGCTGTGTGTCAAAAAGAGGCTCTCTAGCGACTGACGCTAGAAGCTGTAGCCTTTATCCTCCTTGGTAGAGCGCCGGCATCCCGGGTTCGAGACCTGCTCGGTGTGATGGTGCGGACCCGGGGGGGTTACATGTGCATGAGGAGTGTGTTCATGAAGTGTGTGTGTTGCAGGAGCATGTCCATAAGGAGTGTGTGTGTGTGTGTGTGTGTGTGTGTGTTGCAGGAGTGTGTTCATGAAGTGTGTGTGTTGCAGGAGCATGTTCATAAGGAGTGTGTGTGTGGGTTACAGGAGTGTGTGTGTGTGTGTGTGTGTTGCAGGAGTGTGTTCATGAGTGTGTGTGTGTGTGCTGCAGGGGCGGGGGCGCTGCAGAAGCTGCATCAGCACCGGACGCTGGGCCGAACACAGTCGGCTCCTCTGCCTCAGAGCGGACAGGCGCTGCAGCAGCTTGTGGTTCAACAACAGCACCAGCAGTTCCTGGAGAAACACAAGCAGCACTTCCAGCAGCTCCACATCAACAAGGTCAGACATCAGTCTTCTCACCCTGC
This sequence comes from Schizopygopsis pylzovi, assembly GCA_027422435.1. Lineage (NCBI taxonomy): Eukaryota > Metazoa > Chordata > Actinopteri > Cypriniformes > Cyprinidae > Schizopygopsis > Schizopygopsis pylzovi. The sequence continues at coordinate 489,387 of CM049830.1, read as the reverse complement.
CGTGACCGAAGAGACGGTTGTAATTACTAGCTGTAGCAGAGAGTTTGAGAAGACTTGCTTTCCTACAGTCCCTGCAATCCTGAATGAAGAGCAGCTGTTTGGTCTGTAACACCTGAATATGGTTCAAGAAAGCAAGTGTTAGATTGTACAAAGTTGAGCGTGGTGCTAACAACGCTCAATGATAACATGCAATGTGAGTTGCTTTGGATAAAAGCATCAGCGAAATGACTAATAAACTCGACGTACGTTTTTGGCAACAACAGTGTACCCTGAAAAAATGTATTATGATTTATGGACTTTTCTCTGTATGTCTGTTAGATGTTGAATAATCCCGGTGATCGGCAACACCAGAGCCACCCAGAAGAGACGGAGGAAGAGCTCCGAGAGCAGCAGGACGCCACACAGATGGAAATACTTCCCATGAGCCTCTCCGTTAAACAGGAACCTCCTGATCTCATAGAGGAGCAGAGACCGGAAGAACAAGAGCTGCTCTTCGAACAGGTGAGAGACACTTAGAGCTCAAGGAGAGCAGTGAGCAAGATGCTGCGTTTGTGTCGGCCTGGTTGTTAGTGCACAGCACCTATAGTGTGTGTGTGTGTGTGAGCAGCAGGCCCTTCTACTGGAGCAGCAAAGGATCCATCAGCTCAGAAACTACCAGGCGTCCGTGGAGGAGTCCGGTGCATCGGTCAGTTTCCCAGGACACCGTCCTCTATCCAGAGCACAGTCCTCTCCTGCGTCCGCCTCCTCCATCAGCCCGCAGGAGCAGCCTTCCACGCTCCATTTCACCACAGGTGCGTCACACCTTAGAGCCCTGCATTTCTCCTCGGGCCCCGACATTAGACACGCCTTTAGAGAGAAGTGCATCCTCACGGATTATGAGTTTTTGTTTTCGATTTGATTTATAGATGTTTTTATCATGTCTGTGAGGCATGTATTCGCTGACTTTCGGTTCATTTTTGTGAAGCGCTCCGGTTCTAGACGAGATGGCAGAAAGCGCATCATTGTTTTCTTTATTTTATAAAAGCACCTTTAAAAGACCCTTTACCGTTCCGAATGATGTATTATTCTTATGAGCAAAAATTAAGGCATAAGTTGTTTCCAAAAAATGCCTCCATGTCCTTCGCTTTAGCTTCCGCTCTCCGCACAAACTACTGGATGCAGCGCACTTTTATCTAGGTTTAACGTCTAAACATTGTTATATGCTTGAACTGTTTTAGTATATCTATAGATTTTATTTTAGGCAAGTCGTGATGATTTGTGACCCTGGACCACAAAAGCAGTCATAAGGGTCATTTTTCAAAATGTAGATATATGCATCATCTGAAAGCTGAATAAATAATATTCCATTGATGTATGGTTTGTTATGATAGGACAATATTTGAAAATGAGGATGCAAAAAAATCTAAATATTGAGAAAATCACCTTTAAAGTTGTTCAAATGAATTTCTTAGCAATGCATATTACTAATCAATAATTAAGTTTATGATAGTAAATGTATAAAATATCTTCATGGAACATGATCTTAATACCCTAATGATTTTTGTCATAAAATACAAGTTTATAATTTTGACCCATAAAATTGATTGTTGGCTATTACTACAAATATACCTGTGCTGCTTATGACTGCCTCTGTGCTCCAGGGACACATATGAGAAAGCTAAATTGATCAAACATTTTTCTAAATGAACTTAATAAAAAAACTAAACGGGTTGGGGGGGGTCTTGGGTCGGACTCGGGCCGGGCTAGGGTCTACATTTGAGGCCTGTGCAGGGCTGTCCTCTCGGTGACCTCCAAACAGAATTCACACATGAGTGCTCCAGTTAAAGTCTCTCTCTCTCCAGGTCTGGTGTACGACTCTCTCATGCAGAAGCACCAGTGCTTGTGTGGAAACACCAACACACACCCCGAACACGCCGGACGCATCCAGAGCATCTGGTCTCGGCTGCAGGAGACGGGCCTGCGCTGCCAGTGTGAGGTGGGACAGGAATACTGGACTTATCTGTTTCTGATGCACTGGCATCGATCTCTATCACTGAAACTCTGCATGCGACACAAACATGATTGATTTTGTTTTGCCATTTTACTGAGAAATATCCCACAAAAATCATCTGATGCTCAGTTCTCCTGATACAGACCGGAGTCCCATGTTCCTTGCGAGCGGTTTGGTGGGAATCATATAGTTGAAGATCGTCGCTCTTAAAGTTTGATGCAAACGGTGCATCAAGTTTTTCCTGATGGTAGAGCTAGTGTTGGGTTTTGGATAGGGCTGTAACGATTCATCGATACGATGCATAAATATCAGTATCTGTAGTATAAATAAGCACTTATTTATAGGCACATTTTCACATAATGTCCATCTATGCATTACCACCAACGCGTGCATTCTCGTTCAAACTCGCATTGCAAATCGGAGAGAGAGAGATAGATAGATACAGAGAGATAGAGACAGAGCGCGCGTGCGAGAGAGAGATAGATAGATACAGAGAGATAGAGACAGAGCGCGCGTGCGAGAGAGATAGATAGATACAGAGAGAGAGAGAGAGATACAGAGAGAGAGACAGAGAGCGAGCGTGAGAGAGAGAGAGAGAGAGAGATATATACAGAGAGAGAGACAGAGCGTGCAGAGAGAGAGAGAGAGAGAGAGCGAGCGTGAAGAGAGAGAGAGAGAGAGATATATACAGAGAGAGAGAGACAGAGCGCGCAGAGAGAGAGAGAGAGAGACGTGGCAGTTGCGTGTGTGAATTAGTCTACCTGCATCTGCGCGTCACTACAAACAAGTCATTTAAACAGTAATTTTACCCCATCTTTGCTGATTAATATAATGTAGCGACCCAGTATCTAAGCTATATTATTAATGAAAGTCACTGGGCAGCGTTGACAAGTTTCTAGGCAAATTTTTTGGTCGTGAATGTCCTAATTGAGGTACAAGGATGTGTAAATTTCAGATAAATGTTCATGTTATATATTTTGGTTGCATTTGTGATTTAAAATAGATTTAAATAGGTATATAATATCATAAAGTCGATATATATGGATTGATATACTCCTGTAATCGTATCGTAGATTGTTTTGGTATCATGAAATATCGTATCGCTGGGTATGAGACTCGATATCGTATCGTGACGAACATCCGATTTACACCCCTAGCTGTTGTTTTATTCACCGCTGCACTTCTCCTGATGTGTCCACAGGGGGCGCTCTCAATCTCTCGGTCCTTTATTTTCAGTGTATCCGAGGGAGAAAAGCCACATTAGAGGAACTGCAGACGGTTCATTCTCAAGCCCATGTCATGTTGTACGGGACCAACCCACTACGGCAGAAACTAGACAGTAAGACCATCCCAAACGAAGCTCGTTAACTCTGAGTGAATGCATCTCTGATGAGTGGTCTTCTCTCTGTCTGGCTCAGGTTCTCTCATCTCTATGTTCGTCAGGCTGCCGTGTGGTGGTATTGGGGTGAGTAGAGACCAAGTCCGTCTCAACCATCTCTTCATCATCTGTGCAGCATGTAAGACGCGTTTCTGCTTTGTGTGTGAAGGTGGACAGTGACACGGTCTGGAATGAAGTTCACTCGTCGAGCGCAGCGCGTCTGGCCGTCGGTTCTGTGGTCGAACTCGTCTTCAAAGTGGCTTCAGGAGAGCTGAAGGTCACCGTGTGCCATTGCTTTCCCTCTTTGTGTTTCTGTCTGTATGGTTTGATTGACCGAGCGGTGTGTCTCTGGCTTCATTGCAGAACGGTTTCGCTGTGGTCCGGCCGCCGGGACACCACGCAGAGGAGAGCACTCCCATGTGAGACGCGTCTCTGTGTTTGTCCTTCTGTGTTTTCTTCCTTTACTCCTGTAACACTGGCACTCTCGTCCAATCACAGGGGCTTCTGTTACTTTAACTCTGTTGCCATAGCAGCTAAACTCCTACAGCAAAGACTCGATGTCAGCAAAATTCTGATTGTTGATTGGGTAGGAATTATTCGGCACTTCTGTATTTTCTCTTCTGTCTGTTTAGCGTTTAATCATCATTGTTAAACCACTTTCAGGACGTTCATCATGGCAACGGAACTCAACAAGCGTTCTACGACGATCCCAGAGTTCTGTACGTTTCGCTTCATCGATACGACGATGGGAACTTCTTCCCGGGCAGCGGCGCTCCTGAAGAGGTAAGGCCACGGTGCGAGTCAGGGGATTGTGGGAAGGGGTTTTGTTTTCTGACTCCTGCAGCACTTCTTCTGAACAGGTGGGCAGTGGGCTGGGACTCGGGTTCAACGTCAACATAGCGTTCACCGGAGGACTGGATCCACCGATGGGAGACGCAGAATACCTCGCTGCCTTCAGGTACAGAGCCTCGAACACACTCTGCTTAGATCGGTTCATCAGTTGTGTGAGTGTGACGCATGCATGAAGACCCTCAGGAGGTGATGTCGAGTTTAAAGTGAAGGGTTGTGTCTCACAGGACGGTGGTGATGCCGATCGCTAACGAGTTTGCTCCAGATCTGGTGCTGGTGTCTGCAGGGTTTGATGCTGTGGAAGGACACACTCCTCCGTTGGGAGGATATCAACTCACCTCCAAGTGTAAGCGCCGCCTCTTTACCATGAGCTCCCTGGATTCGTTATTCGGAGGGCTTCGGTTAAAGCCACCTGTGTGTTTGTGTGACAGGTTTGGGTCACCTGACCAAACAGCTGATGGGGTTGGCCGGGGGTCGAGTGGTGCTGGCGCTGGAGGGAGGTCATGACCTTACGGCCATATGTGACGCGTCAGAGGCCTGCGTCTCAGCGCTGCTGGGGATAGAGGTAAATGAGTTCCCATCATCGTAAGTTTTAATTAGCATAAGGCGGCGTCTCTCAAGCTTTTCCTGTCTCTCGAGTTTGATTGCTTGTGTTTGTGTTGAACAGCTAGAGCCGCTTTCTGCAGACGTCCTGAAGCAGAGACCCAATGAAAACGCTGTGAGCTCCATAGAGAAAGTCCTGGAAAACCACCGTGAGTCCTTTTCTAGAAGAATCGTTTACTGCTGTCAAACAGGTTCTGTACGTCTCTCAGTGGACCAAACGAACATTGAAATACTAGGCATTACTTTTTAATTTACTGAGGTACTTTTTCCCCTTTAATGACTGACCGTGCGCTGTGTGAACATGATCTTACTGTAGTTCTAGCATCAATTCATCCCACTCGCAAAAAAACTATTAATTAAAACTCAGAATATGAAGCAAACATGCAATAATAACATAAATATATCTAATCCCATTTTATTAAACAATGTCTTTGCTGCTGACCTTTGATGATCCAGTTCAATCATACTAATAAGCAGAAATGAGTTTAGATAATAACTAACCCTACTAAATACTAACCCTAACTTTACATAAAAGGTAACTAAGTAACGTAATTAGTAACATTTTTGGGGAGTAACGCAATATTGTAATCATTACTTTTAAAAGTAACTTTCCCCAACAGTGCTACGATAATATCGGATCAATATCGGCTGATAATGGCTTTAAATGTAAATATCGGCACGATATGAAACATGATGCCGATATGTCTTGCTGATAAGAGGAATACATTAATTAGTAAGGAGTTTTAATTCCATAGGGGGCGCTGTTGGACTACTTCTAATAAAATGAAAGCAAAACACAAATAATAACATATGGATCGTTTCTGATTAAATAAAGCCGTAATTGATGTCATAAAATCATGAGTATATTTTGATTTAGCCTACATGGGGGGGGGGGGGGGTCACAAACATGACACTTAAAATAATCATTTTATATATACTGATTTATTAATTAATGTGTAATGTTATATTTTTTAAACAAATTATGAGCTCTAAATGATTTTTGGTTTAGATATCTACAAATGTTAAATCTTAAAATAAAGTTTTATAGTTATTACTGCATCTTTCTGATACATAAATAGTGATTTTAATATATAGCTTATTTAGTTATTTTCAAAGCTTCAATGTACTGTCATTATAAAATAACTTTATTGTTGTTTATTTCATTATAACCAGAGGTGGAAAGTAACGAATTAACCATTTACTCGCGTTACTGTAATTGAGTAGCTTTTTTGTGTACTTGTACTTTTTTAAGTAATATTTTTTATCTGTAATTTAACTTTTACTTAAGTATATTTTATGTGAAGTATTGTACTTCGCTACATTTTAAAACACATTAATTACGGAGTAAAAAAAATCGCTCCGTGGAAACAACTGCAGTAAATAATGGGCAGAAGAAGAAACTGGCGCTAAAATCACAAGAAAGATGCAGACGGACAAGACAGGCGTTAATGGTGCAGACCCAGCTGAAAACCAGACCCCGTCGTACTCTGCTGAAGTTGAACTCAAAGGAATGAAGTGAACCCCTGGCCATATATTCATGCTCTATTATGCAGTGTTAGCTGTGTTTGCCTCGGGAGACCGAACTAGCAGCTTATAACATCTCGACATCGCCCTTCGCAAGCATGTAGAGGTAACGTAATGTAAATACTTGCATCATTGCATTGGTGGTTAAAATGAAGCTTTGACGGTTTAGCAAAAGGTTTTGCACAAATGAGCCAAAAAGACAGTGGTGCAGGGTGTGCAATATCATCTGAGATAATATAGTAAACGATGTGCGGTTATCAGTATTTTGCCAAAAACCAAACAAATCACTCTAAACAGTGTGCCGTGAAATCTAGTAATGTTAGATAAGACTAAAGTTAATCCGCGTGCATATGGAGTGTGTTCTTTCACATGCGTTTAGAATGAAAACAAAATTGAAGATATAGAAGCAGAAAATGTATATATTTATATAATTTAATATAGTAAGTCAACATCACATGAAGAATGCCGTTTTTCTCCAAAAAACACCATGATTACATAGGCCTGTAGTTTTTATTTTTACACAGTTCAAAAAACAAGAAGTTAATTAAGAGACTTACGTTTTAGTCACCATATTGCCTGTTTTTGCTCTATTTCGACAACAAAAATAATTCCAAACACAGCCACCATACACAGTTTTGCGTCTCTGACTCTGAGCAATGATGTGTTTCATTCCTTGAATTAACCGTTTAAATGATTCTGTTCAATCACAATGACTCTCTTATGAGTGACTTGCTGACACCTACTGGTGGTTCTAATTTAACATTTAAAGTATCTTTTGATTTTTTTATTTAAAATGACTATTTAACATTTGTGACCCTGGCCTGGAGCACAAAACCAGTCTTAAGTCGCTGGGGTATATTTGTAGCAATAGCCGACAATACATTGTATGGGTCAAAATTATACATTTTTCTTTTATGCCAAAAATCATTAGCATATTAAGTAAAGACCATGTTCCATTAATATATTTTGTAAATTTCCTACTGTAAATATATAAAAACTAAGAGCTTAATTTGAACAACTTTAAAGGAGATTTTCTCAATATTTGGATTTTTTGCTCCCTCAGATTCCAGATTTTACAATATTGTCCGATCATAACAAACCATACATCAATGGAAATATTATTTATTCAGCTTTCAGAAGATGTATTAATCGCAATTTAGGAAAATGGACCCTTATGGTTTTGTGGTTCAGGGTCACATTTTATGTCTTATTTATCAAAACATTATTTCTGCATTTGTAACTGCAGGCTAAATGCATTCATGTCAGTGTGTAATACATCTATGCCACTTCAGATGAAGCTTCTGTGTTTCCTCTGCATTGCAAAGATGAATTTAGTTGATACTGATTTAATTTGCCTGGTAACAGCCTAAATGTCTTATTATTCTAAATAACTGATTCCTTTAATTAAAACACCTAGTTTGAGATTTATAGGCCCATATCCCAGGTGGGTCAAACTCAGTTCCTGGAGGGCCACAGCCCTAAAGAGTTTAGTTCCAACCCTGCTCCAACACACACACCATGTAGTTTTCAAATAAGCCTAAATGATTAGTTTAGCTGTATCAGATGTTTAATTAGGGTAATATCTACACTGTGTAGGGCTGTGGTCCTCCAGGTACTGAGTTTGACACCTTTGGTCTATCCCATTTTTCCCTCCCATTGTTAAAATGTAACTAAGTAATTTTTACGCTGAGTAAATTTTAAATGAGCTACTTTTTACTTTTACTTGAGTATATTTTTAGACTGGTACTTTTACTTGTACTTAAGTAAAATTTCAGTAATGTAATGGTACTTTTACTTGAGTAGAATATTTTTGTACTCTTTCCACCTCTGATTATAACAAATAAGTTTAACCAATTAACCAATATTATAAATAATTATATATCGACTATCGGCCAAAATGAGTTGAATTATCGCAGGCCCGTACTAACACAGTGTAGTGCCCTAAGGTGAGCACATTTGAAGCCCCCCCCCAATGACAATAAATGTCATTGTCAAATTCAAAAATCTATATTTATAAGCTTTTCCAAAATTTCTAATAAATAATAGATTCATATAATCAGATCTTAAATATTTCCTGAAATAAACAACAGAAAATATAAATTCACAGCTTATGAGAATCGATATCTAATCAACATAATTAAAAAAAACTATTAATTGACAAATACATTTTTGTCCAGCCCTAATTAATAATATAATAACATTTCATACAAATATCCCACATTTCTGCCACACCATGGTAGGCACCAAAAGTACCATCAAAAGTTGATAGGGCAGACATCTCTGTGTGCAGTGTATCAGAGATTGAATAATTGTTCATTTTCTAGGCAAAATAATATATATATAAATATATATACAGTCAGGTCCATAAATATTGGGACATCGACACAATTCTAACATTTTTGGCTCTATACACCACCACAATGGATTTCAAATGAAACGAACAAGATGTGCTTTAACTGCTAGTGCTAGTGACAGCTCTTTGGATCTCATCTTGACAGTTGACAGCAACAGATTCCAAATGCAAATAGCACACTTGAAATGAACTCTGGGCCTTTTATCTGCTCATTGTAATTGGGATAGTGAGGGAATAACACACACCTGGCCATGGAACAGCTGAGAAGCCAATTGTCCCATTACTTTTGGTCCCTTAACAAGTGGGAGGCACATAAGCAAACTGTTGTAATTCCTACACTGTTCACCTGATTTGGATGTAAATACCCTCAAATTAAAGCTGACAGTCTGCAGTTAAAGCACATCTTGTTCGTTTCATTTGAAATCCATTGTGGTGGTGTATAGAGCCAAAAATGTTAGAATTTTGTCGATGTCCCAATATATATGAACCTGACTGTATATAAACATGAAAAATATTGTAAAGGTCTAGTCATTATCTTAATCACTTGGTGCCCCAGGGCACTCCCCCAATCCCGTCTATGGATAATTTGTCCCTGAATTATCAGATATCGTCAATATCGTGCCTCCCTATAAAATACGGTTTGACCGTTAGCGCTAGAGAGCTAGAATCTCTTTCTGACCGCTTGTGTGTGAATATGTTATTTTATGTACAGACCACATCATCCAGAACAGTTTGAGGTCGAGATGTGCTGAACTCTGAATTTGGCTTGTTTTATAAACTGCAGGACGATGTCAGTCGAGTAGATCCGGGTCCCGTGGAGCTGATTGTGTGTCCTGCTCTCTGTTTAGGTCAGTACTGGTGCTGTGTCCAGCGGCTCGTGTCCAGCACGGCTTCGTCTCTGCTGGAAGCTCAGAGAGGCGACTCGGAGGAGCACGAGACGGTGACGGCGATGGCTTCTTTATCTGTCGCAGCCATGGAGAAAAGGTACAGCCTCTTCTTTCTTTGCGCCGTCTTTCCTTTGGTTCAGTCGTGTGAGCGGCTTTGCTGTGTTTCTGCTCAGAACGGAGGATGAACCCATGGAAGAGGAGCCGCCGATGTAGGGGACGAGCGTCTTCCCAGAGCTCTTCTGGGTCTATCGGAGAGAGACGGCAGGGCAAAGGCTAACTCACTATGTTAGCGCTGTTGCCCCGACGCAGCGTGCCTGAGCTGAAGTCGCTTGAGACGTCTGTCTCTGGAGATTTCTGTCCCATTGGTTTGATGCGGACACACCTCGTCGCAGACGTCAGCCACGGGTCGTCCTGACAGAGGGACCGGCAAACCGGGTTTAGTACTTCACACCTTGAGCACTGCAGCATTTGACTCGCTAGCGCCACCTTACAGACGTTTCTCAGAGTGCCGCGTGAACAAGAATCAACTCTGAGGAGCTTTGCCTTAAGTCAGTAATGTCCCATAATTCCAGTGGGTGGAGAAGAGAGGACCTTCAGTGTTTGAGCTTTAGTCCTGAACACACGTTGTCCAGCGATGGCCGACTCTCCTTCAGTTTGGTTATTTGGTCCAAACACATCAGAAACGGTCTGAAGCTCCAGTGATGCGATTCAAGGTTATTAATACAGCAGGGTATCTCAAATAAAACAGTCATACAAATAATAATAATCACAAATTTGATTTAAAATGAATATATAATCCAGCTCATTCAAAAAACGCACCGATGAGTTTTGAGTCTAGATTAAACGTGGGTAATATTTTAGCACATCTGGAAGCTAATAGCTAAAAGCAGACTCCCCTTGTTTTGTGTCTCTAACCGACTCGATCCTAATGATCTATTTATATTCAGTGAGCATATATGCAATGTATTTAGGTCCTAGGCCATTGAGTGATTGATAAACGAGTGCTTTAAAATAAACCCTAATGTAACCGGAAGCCAGTAGACGAGTTTCCATCCAAAATTGCGAAAAAATATCGCATAAAAGATTTGCAAACAAGCTCTGTTTCGAGTTAAAGAGAACAAAATCGTCACTTTCTGGCCTATAAAACTAGGATAAGCTACTGAATATCATTTTCATATATGAAAAATGACGTAATAAATGCTGTCGTTGCTTTCGGAGGCGAATGCTGCTGTTTGGGAACGCAGTCGTTTAAGACTATTACACAGAGATGCTTCTTTGATGACAGACGAACATAACATCTCAGATGCTGTGGAACGAGATCGGTCCGCTGCTAGTCAAGTTATCCCGTCTCATCGCGCAGACTTTTTTTGATGCGCTCGGAGGAATTTATTTGCAAAATGCATTTCTTATTCGCATGAGTCAAAAACCACCGAAGTTAGGGATTTGGCGTTTCAATCACTCGTTTCTCATGCGATGCTTAAAAATGTGCATTACAATGGTGTACGAGGATCTGAGGACCGGTGTGAGATGTGTTCTAGTCCGAAGCGTTCTGCATGAGCTAATACGCTTCTTTGGAAGGAGACCATTACAATAACCCACCCTGCTGGAGATAAAGGCATGAACACGTTTCTCCAAATCTTGCCTGGAAACTAAACCGCTAATTACTGCAATGTTCTTGAGATGATAGTATGCTGGTTTAATCCCATGACTACTGAAACTAAACTCTGTCTCCAGAATCACCCCATTGACCCGTAGAGTCAAGGTATGCATTCATCTTTGTTTCCAAAAGCAGTTTAACTGAAGAAAGTACTGTAACATCGGTTCATCACGCAGGGTTATGTGCATTACATGAGAAAACACCCGGACCGAACCGGAGATCGCATGAGTTAGCATCGTGTTTGGCTTTCCTCTGAACCACTTCACACGGATTACAAGACCAGCGGGTTTAGTGCACTGGATGGGAAAGAACCGGATCAGCTCGTGTTCACCTTGCTAATGTTGTAAACCTCAAAGCATGAGGCGGGATCAATACATGCATGTGAAATCTGCTCTAACGAACCTCGCCACAACAGCTTCACTTCTGAAAAATACAGCTCGTCTTTCTTGCCAACTCTACTTGTTTCTGGTTATTTTGAGGTTTTAGTAATCATTCTTGTTTGGTACAGTTTTACTTCATTCTTTTTGATCTGAAATGTCAGATATCTACGTTTCTCTTGACTTTACTCATTATTATTTGAGTTACACTATTTAGTACATTTTACTCTGAACATGAACACTTCGTGGGCTTCATTCACGATGACTGATTATGTATTTCCATGTTTTGTTCAAAGCAGATTTGTATATGAAAGTAATTCGCCTCTGCTTTGTGTGCATGGATGTAATATTTCTAAGCAGCACACGCTGGTCTCAAATATACTAAACCTTGTTTTTTATATAAACCTTGAGTATATAACAATCGCTAAATGCTCTCGATTGATGGTGAACGTGATACATGCTTATTTTCATGTCTATGACTAATTAAAATAAAAAAAGTATTTCAATACACATGGTTTGGTGTTATTTACCAAATACTAAAAGTCCCACTAGTTTTGAGTGAAGTTGTCGATGGTTAGTTAGTCTAGTTGAGGCTGTAATTCAGACTAATCAAGTGCCATGAGATTAAAGATGCAACAGTGAAGCTCAGACTGAAGATCTGAGATATGGACATTCGGTTCGAGAGGTGATGTAAGAGAAGCCCGTCTCGCTTCACTCAGAATGCTCGATAGAATTAAATAGAGTTAGGTTATGGTTCTACATGAATGCAAGCGATATTCAGAGTCATGTTTGGTATCATTTGAATCGTCTCAATCTCACAAGATTAGAGATAATTAGCTTACTGTAGAGCGCTATCCAGTGTTTTATACGCTAATTACCATCTGTCCTTTAAAAGGCGCAAACTCTACTTGATCAATGCTAACTCCATTTGGAAGAAGAGTACTTGAGTAAATCTTGGCGTGATTCTGTAGCCAGATAATGAGCTAAGTATGACCGAATATTAATTAATCGCCTCCGTCTAATGACCAAAACTGATGAGTCTGGATAAGATCCGTATCAGTACGAGACTAAAGTGTTATTAGATTAAAGAGAATAATCAAATGTTTAGATGCGTGATCAATAATAATAAGAATTTTAAATCCTAATTCGAGGGAATAAAATGTAGATTATAATTTAATTACGTTGTGCACTGAAAAGACTGAAAGCCATCGTTGGATATGTTCGTTGTGTGACGCTTCGTTTAGACTCGGACTAATCATCCAATCCAGAGAGATATGATCACAAACCGGTTTCGAGCAGCATAAATTAGTTAATTAGGAATTAGTCTCTAATTCAGTCCCACTGATTGACAATGTGTTCGTTAAACCCGGAGTTTTAATCTGGCCTTCACAATCATACATCCGTGGGTTAGTTGTCATGTAGAACGATAATTCAACTAACTTTCATATGGGTTTATAAATAACTTTATAAGGGTTCAAACCAATCCAAGACTCTCGTTCCCTTGAGGTTTTTTAAATTAGTATTTCTTTACGGATGTATACTTTCATGTCATAGAGAACGACATCTAAATATTGTCCATTTATATTTACCACAGACCTCGTTTTACTCTAAAACCCATAAGATTCAGAGAAACCGGTCTGGATAACGACTGAAGAAGCGGTCTAAAGAGCTTTCATGACTGCTGTTATAATAATAATAATGATTCAGTCATAAACACTTCAAACGAATGTGGACGTGTCACATCTCCATCACACCGACGCTGGCAGGCTAGCTTACATACACTCAAATGATGGATTAAAAACTGTCAATAAAGAGACGTTCCACGCTCTTTCTGGATCATAACTATTGAGATGTGTATAAGCCATTCATAATACAGTCGTGTGGACTCTTAGGGAAAACTCTGCTGCCCTCGTCTGGAAACAATGAAGAAATGCACGTTCATGTTAAATAAACAGAAGCGTCAGGACTTGGAGAGCATCTCCACCATCTGTACGTCCCTGAGCTCAGTGTAAAAGAGTCAACGGTTCTATAGACCAACATTATGAAACACTGGAGAAAACTGGTTCACCTGTGATTTGCAATGATTGACAGATCATTATCATACACACACTCAACACTCACACACACACTCATTCATACACACACACACACTCATTCATACACACACATACACACACACTCATTCATACACACCGCACACACCCTCACACACTCATTCATACACACACACACATTCATACACACACACACACTCATTCATACACATACACACACTCTTAGTCTATGGTTAGTCTTTCAGTGGAGACGAAGCGCTACAACTGAGCACATAACACAATGACTACAGACTGAAAATAACACTAAAAGAAAACTTTTGCAACTTTCCACATTCAGTTCATATCATAAATATATCCATCATATATCTGTCCTGTTTTATGAAGCTGTTACATCTCAAATAGACCATTAATGACCTCGACGATGATTTACCAATGACTCATCTTCAAGATCTTTCGCAGAACTCAATATCGGCTAAAGTTTCAGAAAAGGTGAAGAAAGAGCCACTCAAAGGCTCAGAGCTCATTGCTGAAAGTAAAAGACAAACAACAAATGATGAACAATCAGTCAAATTACTCTCTTCAGAGCAGCTCAACTGAGGATGTTTTTTCTGTGCAATTAGTCCAAACAAACAATCCAGATGTGTGTCAGAGCTCATTACAACCCAACTCAACGCTGAGCGCCAGTGCCACCTCCCTTACACAATTAACCACCCACACTCATTTCACACGGCTAATTAATGACAGACACACACACCTATCTAAATGAAGACGCACCACAGGCGAACACAAACACTAACTTTCTGCATTTGTAATGTTCCAACTGAAGACGTGCACAAATGTCCCTGAAGAGGTAAGGTCAGATTTAACTGGAAACACATTTGGACCCAAACTGCAGCTAACACACCCACATACACGCACAGACGCACACACACACACGCACGCACGCATGGTTCTGGATGGGTTAGTGAAGAACTCTTCAAGCTCTCTCTGCTTAAGCGCTCCATTTGTTGCCGTAGCAACAGCACCGTTCCTGGCAAAAGTTCTGGCTCAAACCGCTCTCGGCCTCCATTCGTTTAACACACAAAACTAAACACGCAGCAATCCCAAGGTGCAACAGCTGACCCTTCGTGAGGTCGCTCTACTGCCAGTAAAAATAAACAAATCAATTTAGCGGGGCATGTCAGCGTATATACGAGTGTTTATCGATTCCTATCGCAGCAGAAGCCTGAGGCACATCGAGAGATAAGCATTCAAATTATTGTTTTTAAAATGATTGAATTATGAAATGATCTAGTGTTCACTGCAAGCTTTTTACATCGGTCATTCACTGATAAGTGTTCACTGCTCCAGGATGGCCGCTGGTCTCAATCAGGTAAACTGCAACAGACACAACAGATGTATTGTACTTAATGGTTACAAACAGGGGAAGGAAGTTTGTGTTTCTTGTGAAGTGGGCTGAGCCTGAGACACTCTGAAGAAGTGAAGGAACAACAAACGCACAATGCTTTGACAAGAAACGACCCGTGAGAGAAACTGCACTGAATGTAAACGGTCAACAGGATGGATGCTGGGGTCTGTTTTTATTTCAGACATTAAACATCAAGTGTCTGTGTTTCATGAGAGTGTCCGAACACACAAACCCAGATGCACACGCATGAGCGATTCGCACCACAACGGCTTTGATGGCGTCTGTGTTTCAGTTTGCAGAGGCGGCGACTCATGACTATTCATCAGCATCGGATCTCACCAGAATATTCTCAAACCCTCTTCAGCTCACCGTGCTCATGGACGCTTCTGAGTGAGTGAGAGATACAGAATAAAGAAAGGAGGAGGAGTGCGGTGTGAGGAGGAGTGAGGCGGTGTGAGGAGGAGTGCGGTGTGAGGAGGTGTGCGGTGTGAGGAGGAGTGCGGTGTGAGGAGGAGTGAGGAGGTGTGCGGTGTGAGAAGGAGTGCAGTGTGAGGAGGAGTGCGGTGTGAGGAGGAGTGAGGAGGTGTGCGGTGTGAGAAGGAGTGCAGTGTGAGGAGGAGTGCGGTGTGAGGAGGAGTGAGGAGGTGTGACGAGGAGTGTGCTGTGACGAGGAGTGAGGAGGTGTGCGGTGTGAGGAGGAGTGAGGAGGTGTGTGGTGTGACGAGGAGTGAGGAGGTGTGCGGTGTGAGGAGGAGTGCGGTGTGAGGAGGTGTGCGGAGTGAGGAGGTGTGTGGTGTGACGAGGAGTGAGGAGGTGTGCGGTGTGAGGAGGAGTGCGGTGTGAGGAGGAGTGCAGTGTGAGGAGGAGTGAGGAGGTGTGCGGTGTGAGGAGGAGTGCGGTGTGAGGAGGTGTGACGAGGAGTGTGGTGTGACGAGGAGTGAGGAGGTGTGCGGTGTGAGGAGGAGTGCGGTGTGAGGAGGAGTGCGGTGTGAGGAGGAGTGCGTTATGAGGAGGTCTGTGGTGTGAGGAGGAGTGAGGAGGTGTGCGGTGTGAGGAGGAGTGAGGAGGTGTGCGGTGTGAGGAGGTGTGAGGAGGAGTGTGGTGTGACGAGAAGTGAGGAGTGTGCGGTGTGAGGAGGAGTGGGAGGTGTGCGGTGTGAGGAGGAGTGCGGTGTGAGGAGGAGTGAGGAGGTGTGCGGTGTGAGGAGGAGTGCGTGTGAGGAGGTGTGCGGTGTGAGGAGGAGTGCGGTGTGAGGAGGAGTGTGGTGTGAGGAGGTGTGTGGTGTGTGGAGGTGTGCGGTGTGAGGAGGAGTGCGGTGTGAGGAGGAGTGCGGTGTGAGGAGGAGTGTGGTGTGAGGAGGTGTGAGGAGGTGTGCGGTGTGAGGAGGAGTGCGGTGTGAGGAGGTTGAGAGGAGTGGGTGTGAGGAGGAGTGTGGAGGTGTGCGGTGTGAGAGGATGTGTGGTGGTGAGGAGGAGTGCTGGTGTGACGAGGAGTGCGGTGTGTGAGAGGAGTGCGGTGTGAGGAGGAGTGCGGTGTGAGGAGGAGTGCGTTGTGAGGAGGTCTGTGGTGTGAGGAGGTGTGGGTGTGAGGAGGTGTGTGGTGTGAGGAGGAGTGCGGTGTGAGGAGGTGTGCGGTGTGAGGAGGTGTGCGGTGTGAGGAGGAGTGCGGTGTGAGGAGGAGTGCGGTGTGAGGAGGAGTGTGGTGTGACGAGGAGTGCGGTGTGAGGAGGAGTGTGGTGTGACGAGGAGTGCGGTGTGAGGAGGAGTGCGGTGTGAGGAGGAGTGCGTGTGAGGAGGTGTGTGGTGTGAGGAGGTGTGTGGTGTGAGGCGGTGTGTGGTGTGAGGAGGTCTGTGGCATGAGGAGGTGCGCAGCAGGGAAACCAGCAGAAGAGAAAGGAGACGCCCACTCGAGCGTGAATCAGAAGGGACACAGATGCAGCTGCTGCAGCGCAGGCGAAGCTAACAAATGCTGTGACTTGAGAAAGAACGGTGAAAGTGAGAGAATAGTGTCAAGGCCTCTATTACAGTCAGAGTCTCCTCGCAGCTCACACACAGCTCGCTGCTACACTCAATCCAGTAACCTTGAGGTGAGAACACACCAGAAATGTTATTTTACAATCAGCAATAGCCGATTCGTACAGACACTAAATCGCTCCAGAACCGTCAACATCTGATCAGTATCATGCTGAATTTGGGCCGTCATCAGATATGACATTTAGAAACATAAAGACGGGTAATCTCCATTAACATGTTTGTATCAGTAAGCAGTTGCCTGGCGACAAAGAGGCCGAGCGTCTTTAAATGGACTCATGGTTCTGAGCAGGGAAGGGGAAGTTTCTGACCCGTTTCGCTCCACACTGCGCACGTTTCTAGCACTGATGCTCATGAGCTCTAGAGCTTTCTTTTAGGATCAGTGATGACGCGGTCGCTCTCAAGGAAGCCCAGCACTGGGTCTGGACGGGTTCTGGACCAGCGTTTGTCCTCCTGAGCTGCATCTCATTTACTCTACTCGGGTTGCCATGGTTTCTGCAGGAATCTTTGAGATCCTGAAGCTGCCTGCAAATCAAGGTCACGGCGCGACAAAGGCACGAGATGACAAGCCTCCCACTCAGCACAGCAGCACCTCTAAGCTGTGAAAGCAGTGAAAGCGGCTCACAGACCGCTCCAGCACCAGGGACAGATCCGGTCTCCGGCCGACGCGAACCAGCGGCTCGTGAACTCTGAACATTGTTTCTCCTCTTCTCTGCGTGTCAGTAGTTTGTTGGGATGAATAAAGCGAGAGCATCACCATCTCTCGAGGCAGCGTTGGGCTTCCAGCCAGCGAACGCCCACACAATCCTGTATGATTCCTCACTCAAACACACTCCAATTCACCCAAACCGACAAAGCTGCCACCGCCAGACCCATCATATTAAAAAACACCAAGCATTAATATCAGTAGGAATCAGTTGTTGGGTAAAATAGACGTTAAATAACGTTATATTGCTAGCACATCTACTACTAATACTAATATATTTTGGTCTTAACTTTAAAACATGAACGAATAGATGTATTTGTGGCTAGCATGGTTATTGTACTTGTGTCACTCAATGAGGAAATTTGTTGAGATGTGTTCTGGTCCAATCAGAGCGATGCTTCAGTGATTGTGTGTTTATTGTGTTGTTTTGCATCTACAGCAGACTGAACCGTGAGTCAGGTTCACATGACGCCTACACAGTCGCCCACGCAGACACCCACGGGCCGTATGCACTCAAACACTCACCCACACATACACACACACTCACACACGCACACACACACATACTCACACACACAGAGAGAGAGAGACATACACACACACACACACACACACACACACACAGAGAGAGACACACACACACACACACACACACACACACACACACACACACACACACACACACACACAGAGACACACACACACAGCAGCTACAGTTCACAGCAGAAACCAGAGTCTCACAGGAACAATCTATAGAAATCCCAATCAGAGAGCAGTCTGTGCTCGTGCTCGTGGAGATGGAGAGCTGCTCTTATATCGTCTGAAAGCTCTGCGCACGTGCGTGGTGCGAGCCGCTCTCTCCTTATCAGGGTTGCTGGTAATTATTTAAAAGCGAGAGTAAGTTGACTAGTCCTCCTCCCCTGCAATCTGAAGTGTTCTTTCTTCACCTCCCACTCACATTTAATCTATTAACCAGCACCAGAATGCTAATGAGCGTGCTCTAAACTGATGTCGATAATACGTTAGAGACTAATTTCACGTTAAGTTAACGACCCAAAGATCTGTGTTCAGCTCTTATAGAACTGGAAAGAGTTAGAAGCGGACGCCAAGTCTGATATCGAAGGGCTACAGACAAAGTCAGCGATTATACACGACCAGGTGTAACGTTAAACGCATTAAACCCGGTGTAAGATAATGCCTCTGGTAATTAATGGAGGGTGAAACATAATTAGCTCGGGCCATCCTCCGCCGTGGCTCCATTAGACGGGCGATGTAGGAATGGAAGTGCTCTCGTGGGCGGCTGTCGGTGTAAATGCGCTGTTTTGTGTGTGTGTGTGTGTGTGTGTGTGTGTGTGTGTGTGAATCAGGCTATTTGTGAGTGTGTTGGGGGCTGAGAGCCCTTGAGAGAGTGTGTAGGCAGGAGTCCACACACACACACACACTTACACACACACACACACACACACACACAGGGGGTGGAGAGGTATATGGAGTTAAGCCTGTTCACCGCCTGCCGATTGATCACTTGTGTGAATAATAGAAAAAGTGACACATAGTGTGTGTGTGTGTGTGTGTGTGTGTGTGTGTGTGTGTGTGTGTGTGATGTGTGTGTGAGTGAGAGAGAGCGAGAGAGAGAGAGAGACAGACGCTTAATAGAACGAGTGATTTTATATCACAGTGAGAAATACGTCTGCATGTAGAACGCAGCTCACTTCAGATCATGCCATTAAAAGACAAGCATAGGGAAGATAAGAGAGAAAGAAAGAATAAATGAATGGGATGCTACGAGCGAGTGCTGACCTCTCAGGTAAGAGCCTTTATCTCTGTGTGTGTGATGGACACCTCAAAATATGCTTTTCTTATTCAGATTTTATATTGTTTTCAGCCAAAATCATCTTGTTTTCTGTTTGGAAGAACATCATTTCGTTTACCCCATTAGCAGATTATTTTGCTTGTTAATCAACAATTTTGACATTGCTTCTGAAAACAAGACATTTTACATATTTTGTCTGAAAACAAGATAAAGTAAGAAAAGCATATTTTGCAGTGCGTGTCCTCTATAATATGAACATCCCTCAATCTGAGACTTTATGAAGTCAGTGACTCTCTGATGAGCACATATAGATCCATATATTTCACTCATATGAGTTGTGTTTGCTCTCTAGATTCATCTGCAGGAGTTCACGTGAACGAAGGTAAATATTGATTTCTGAACATCATTACTGTGTTATTGTGAAGACGTCAAACGTAGCGTTTGGATTAAACTCGAGCGAGAAACACTTTAAATGCTGTCGGAGAACGTTTCACTGTAAGAGAGGTTTTCATGCTGAAGGTCTGCTTGATTGGATTTTAAGTAATTGTGTAAACTCATAACTCATAACCTTATCAATGAGTTTCGTCGGCATGATCAGCGGTAATATTCTCTTTCTATTAGATGAAAATCAAGTGCATTCTGGGTTACACCGTATTTTAAGGTGTCCTTGTTACGGTGTAATTATACATGATGTAGGTACTTAATTAACTACATGTACTTACTATATGTTTAGGGTTACTTGCATGTAATTATTCATAATTGCGTGTTATTATAACAAGTGTAACAAGGACACCTAAATGCATTCATAATAGCGGTTAATGAATGTTTAACTCGTTATCTTGTTAATTAACAGATTTATCCTATAGAAATTAACATTTAGTAACCATCAGGATGAAAAAGACCAAACAGGAATATGAACAAATAATATATATATTAGTGCTGTCAAAATGTTTGTTTACATAATATGTATTGTGTATATTTATTATGTATATATAAATACACACACAAAAAGTATATATTTTTAAATATTTCCATGTGTATACATTTATATATTTACATTAGTGTATTTTATATTATGTATAAATATATTTAATATATAAACATAACATTTTCTGAAATATATACATGCATGTGTTTGTATTTATATGCATAATAAATATATCACCAAACACCAATGACTTGTACATTCATTATATGGACAAAAGTACTGGCACCCTCTTTAGAAGAGAAAAAGGCACTTCCAAACTGTGCCAATAAAGATATTAATGTACTTAAAAATGGTATTTAATCTCTGTTGCATCAGCTCTGAAGTGTATGAAAGGACGGTACCCATATGTACAAGTCATTAGTGTTTGGTGATGAGTTTGTGGCTCGTTTAAAGTCACACCAGAGGTGTTCAGCTGCTTTCTGCAGACCAGTCAAGTTCTTCCACACTGACTGAATCATCATTTCTCTTTGATTCTTGTCTTATACACAGAGACACTGTCATGTTAGAATAGAAAAGAGTTCTGTCCAAACTGTTGCTATACAATTCGATTCCCTAGAATATCATTATATGCTTAAACATTAAGATTTGTACTCATGGAAATTACTCAAACCTTTCATTAGAATACTTGCCAATACTTTTGTCAATATAGTGTATGATTCCACACTATGCATTTGAGCGCATCTCTGTAAATATATTCAGCACAAACACACACAGAGTCATTCACACACTCATGTGTAGCTGTGATGAAGCGTCCATTAACACCAAAACACAGGAGACACTTTCTATATATTACGTCTGCCAAAACCATCTAACAGAGATAAACTAATTACTACAGCTAGTCGTCCAGCATGTGAGCTGGATCATCTTAGCATAGTCCAAATATCTAAAGATTCTTTAATTAAGATAAGTAAAATTACATAAGATATTTAGTCTTGTTTACAAGGAAAAAAACAACTAAATTAAATGCATTTTGCTTAAAACATGTATAATGATCTGCCAGTGGAACAGAGGACCGGGGGGGGGGGGGGGGAGTACGTAGCGTGTATAATAGTCTAACTGATTGCTTTTAGATGGAAAAGCTGCCTATAACTCCTGGTCTAGGATCAGTTTAGTACAGTATAACGAGATAGATTTGGCAAACAATCCAGTGCATATTCTGCTTTGCATTTTCGCAGCAAAGTAGCCAATCACAGACATGTCTGTTGATTTCTACAACGCATCGGCCAATCAGAGGACCAATAAGTTCGTGATGAACGAGTGACAGTTTTTTTAATAAATGTACTCTTTGCATTCAAGTATTTACTTGAATAACGTTATAATTCACTTCTTGTTGTATATGAAGTGTTTCTCCAGCACATTGTTTCCTCTGACCTTCCCATTGAGAAAAAGCCACAGTAAGCCACGCCCCCTCTGACGCGATTGGTCAGAACGAAGAGGCGCCGCCCACCTGAGCTCCCGCCTCTCTTTAAAGGGGTCGGACCGGCAACATGTGACTCGAGTACAGCGTGGGAGTAAAAGGGGAGAGAAGAACAGATCGGGACAGGAATGAGGAGAAACCAGAGAAGAGGAACGAAAGAAAGAGCTATAATGAAGGCAGATGAGAGATTTCCTCTGGATGAATGTGAGTACTGCTATATTTTGCAAAGTCATCTTGGTTTTATTGTGCCAAGGCCGATACGGCGTTTCCATTAGTGTGATGGAAAAACAGAGACATCTGATAAAGTGTGGTGAAGTAGAGCAAAATAAACTTTGATTCAGCAGATTACTCATTAAACTCAAGACTAACCTTAACCTGCTTCGTCATGCTTTCAGTCCAGCACTGCTTCCCGACAGACATCAACAGATTCACTGAGAGAGAAGAGAAGGAACGAGTCGGAAACAGGTATCTCACGCTTGATTGTGCCGACTCAAGATAGCCAGCGAGGAACAGGTTTGGGGTCAGACGAGGAAAGCTGGGAAGAAGAGAAACGAGAGCGAAGGGAGGAACAGAAACGACATCTTGACGGACGAGAACGAGTGTCTGATACCTTTAACACAGACACACACACACACACAGAGAGAGCTATACACACACGCGCACACACACAGACAGAGAGAGAGACACACACACACACACACACACACACACACACACACAGAAAGATACACACACACAGAGATACACACACACACACACACACACACACAGAGAGCTATACACACACGCGACACACAGACACACACACACACACACACACACACAACACACAGACACACACACACACAGAAAGATACACACACACAAACACACACACAGACACACAGAGATACACACACACACACACACAGAGATACAAACACACACACACACACACACACACACACACAGAGATACACACACACACAACACACACACACTCTCACACACAGAGAGATACACACACAGAGATACACACCCACACACACACACACACACACACACACACAGAGAGATACACACAGAGAGAGAGAGAGATATACACACACACACACAAACACACACTCTCTCTCTCTCACACACACACACACAGGTCCATTCAAAGACATGACGACATGCATGACCCTGGAGCACAAAACCAGTCATATGGGTCAATTTTATGAAATTGAGATTTATGCATCATATGAAAGCTGAATAAATAGCGTTCCATTGATGTATGGTTTATGATTGGACAATATTTGAAAATCTGAGGATGCAAAAAAATCTAAATATTGAAAAAATCATCTTTAAAGTTGTTCAAATATAGTTCTTAGCAATGCATATTAATAATAAATAATTACGTTTATGCTACGAAATTTACAGAAAATGATCTTAAAATCTAATGATTTTTGGCATACATGAAAAATGTATAATTGTGACCCATACAATGTATTGTTGGCTATTGCTACAAATATAGCTGCGCTGTTTATGACTGCTTCTGTGCTCCAGAGACACATATCATCTTCCACAGCAGACGTTCACCTGAAGGATCATCTGTCCATTCAGCAATCCTATAAAGACATGAACAAACTATACTATCCAGAAACCATTTTCTCCTATAATGAGGGACACCCAAAATATTAGGACTTCTCAGTAAGTGAAAACGTCCATCTTCCTAATATGTTCTGAGTTTCAGAGACTGTAAGCAGCGAGAGTCTGAGACGATGGAGAGCGAGAGCATGTGGGTGAAGGGTCACACAGGCTTTTATGAATGGGCTGCTGGGACGAGCGCTCTGATTGGTCAGATCATGGGCTGCTGGGACGAGCGCTCTGATTGGTCAGATCCATGTCTCTGTGTCTATAGTGAAACATGAGACCACAACTCAACACACCGCTTTACAATGTGACTGTTTCCCTGCTGCTGCTTTTATCAGCAGTCAAACACCGCTGGAAGAGAAACACAGTCAGGTCTCGACCCCTGTTCGTCCAGCAAACGATATCAGCGCTCAAGCGTCGCACGCTGGCTGAAGCACGAGAGAGAGATCGTACCGTCCTTCACCTAAAGTGGTCATACGATGCTTTCTCTTTGGAGTGGCACAAGCTGAGATTAAAGTCTCAAACCTAAAGAGATACTTGTTATAAAAGTTAAGACTCGTCTTCCTAAAACGCCTCATTTATATACGCCCACATGTCTACATCACAAGATTTGCATAACTTTTATTCTCGCTGTAGATGCTGTGTTTCGAAATATGGTAACGTTCCAGTCACACGCTTCAGGTGTTCGGCCAATCAGAGCACAGCGTGCTTTTCAGACTTTTCGTATGGCCATATGGGGGGGTTAAAGCTACAAATTATAATAGCTCACTCTCAGTGTAATCTGTGAAAATGACAGACAGACGTATATTTACAATATACAAATATTTCCGTCATTGCTAAAACAATTCCGTCACGTATGGAACATATTCAGTTGACGTAACCTCTGTGTACGGTTTATGAAAAATAATGTAAAGTCACATTATTGATATATTGATATAACGCTGTTTACAATGCAGATTGTGTCAAAGCAGCTTTACAGGATTAAACAGGGTAATAGTGTTGTTCTCCTCGGGCCGCACGAAACCGGACAAAACCTGATGAAACCGGACGAAACCAGTCAAAACTGGACAAAACCAGACGAACCCAGACGTTTGATTGTAGGCTGCAGCGGAGTCAGATTGTTTAACTTTAAGCACATAAACACATTGTATTACAGCAGGTGCCTCGTGTATAACCCTCTTCGTAGATTTCATCATTAAAGCGTTAAAGCACTTTTTTTGGAAATCGGCTCATTTTACGACTCCTCAAGAGTTAAAGAGTTTTACTGTTTTTGAATTCATTCAGCCGGTCTGGCGCTAGCACTTTTAGCGTAGCTTAGCATAGATCATTGAATCTGATTTAGCATTAGCATCAAAGTAAAATGACTAAAGAGTTTAGATATTTTTTCTATTTAAAGCGTGACTCTTCTGTAGTTACATCGTGTACTAAGACTGACGGAAAGTGATATCACGCCGGGCCTGAAAGTAGTCCCCAGATATATCATAACTGGTTACCTGGGACTACTTTCAGGCGCGCCGTGATATCACTACGCCTGCTGCGATGATTGAGGAGTCATAAAATGAGCCTATTTCCAAATAAAGCGGAGTGTTCCTTTAACAGTCAAAGGTACATTATGAGACACGGACTAAACGCTATTTGTGCCACATACATTTTTATTGCCAAAATCATCCCGAATGTTTGAGAATATATCAAAATAGCCATAAAAACGGTTTAGTTCTCATATAAATAGCCTGTTTTAGAATATGCTTGACCTCATTCTTTCCAGTATTTCAATTGTTTTAAACACAAATAAAATTAATGTAGTTTTGCAGAAAAGGTGAACATCTTTTAGCTACGCAAACAAGTTAGACACTTGCAGTGTAAATACAAAAAGCAAACTGGCAAATCTTCAGTGCTTATCTCCATTGAAGAGAGTTAATATTTAATGTACAGTAAATGTGTATATCGAAATAAAAACTGTTTACTTCATCAGGAAAAAGAGTGAGTATGCAGCCAAGAGCATCTGCACATATTTACGCCAAGTTTGTTATAAATCCAGATATGTGCTTGGAAAGCAGCGTTTCTATGCCTATTTTGTTCGTACATGAGGTCCGAGCTCGGTTCTGGAGGGCCGGTGTCCTGCAGAGAGGTTTCTAGTATGCCTAGTAACACCTTGATTAGCTGCTTCAGGTGTTTGATTAGAGCTGGAGCTAAACTCTGCAGAACACCGGCCCTCTATTACACCAAATAATGTTATTTATGACCCCTTTAAACACCTCTCGTTCCATCCTCTCACATCTCCAGAGGTCACAGGTCGTCACAGACGAGCGAGTGACGTCCAGCATCATCATCAGGCCAAAGCATGGAAAGCTGGAGTCACAAGACATCATGGAAACCGGAGACGCCGAGTGGAAAACGAGCGTCACGCGTCAGCTCTGAAGTGTGTTTCTCTCCAGCTGCAGCACATGAGTCAGCACTCCTAATCTGGAACGCTTACAGTCCTGTTTAACTTTCCATCGGCGGCCCCCGAGGCTGTGAACTCGTTTACCAGGTCACATCTGTCTGCTACACTCACTTCCAGGCTATTAAACCACCAGCTGAGTTTAATGCACCTGCTTTGGCGCTGAACGAACAGGTTGCATGAACTCGTCTCCCTTCGTTGGACTGAAGACACACGGTGCATGAGATCTGTCGAGGCCGCAGGTCAGGAGCAGAGCGACGCAGACGTCCATCCTTCGCTCAGTGGTCAGTGTAGGTCCGGTCTCCGCCAGCAGCTACATCTGGCTACTGGGTCTCTGATGGCCGTCAGTCCGTGATTGAGCAGCGCTTCAGTAAACCCACGAGCGCGAGGGGAGACGGATGCGGTCCTGAACCTGGCATACAGTGTAGACATCTGTGTTTGTTAAATTACAGCTACATTGTCTGCTGGGTTTCAGAAACGCTTCATACCGACGGAAGCGTTCAGTCAGGACACGTTTAACACAATGTCAGTCTTTAAATGTTCCAATAAAGATTAAACGTGGTCACTTTGTATGAGGAGCCGTTTGTCACTGTCTAACAATTCCTTTTAAAGACAACATTATATGAATATATCGTTGAGTGTCCATCAGCAGCTGCTGAACGAGTACAGAAGAAACAGCTTTATAAACTGCATTATGTGTTATCAACTCTCACACACACACACACACACACACAAGGAGATAAACGCACACACACACATACACTCTCTCTCAGACAGACAGACACACACACACACACACACATACACTCTCTCCCTCTCATACACACAGACTCACTCACTGACACACACACACACACACACACACACACTCACTCACAGAGACACACACACACTCACTCACTCACAGAGACACACACACTCACTCAGAGACACACACACACACAAGGAGATAAACGCACACACACACACACACACACTCTCTCCTCTCATACACACACACACACACACATACTCACTCACTCACTGACACACACACTCACTCACTGAGACACACACACTCACAGAGACACACACACACACTCTCTCCCTCTCATACACACACACACACAGAGACACACTCACTCACTCACAGAGACACACACACTCACTCACAGAGACACACACACACTCACTCACAGAGACACACACACACAGAGAGACACACACACAACACACACACTCACAGAGAGATACACAGACAGAGAGACACACAGACAGACAACAACACACACACACAGACAGACACACACACACTCACAGAGACACACACACACCTCTATCTGCTGACTATTTCCATTAAACAACAGCAGACAGTGAAATGAAGACAAGATCGTTACTGACCACACGTGTGAAGACCAAACCAACTTCAAGTGCTCCGGACCACAAGACCTCTGGAGGAACATCTCAGCAGACAGACAAACGAGGGATGCTCGTTAAGAGCAGACACGTCAGACATGAACGCTGATGAACTCCAACAGACCTCGTGAGATATTACTGTATACAGTGATCGTGCATTTGGAAATAAAATGCATCATATTCAATACAAAGATTGCAATGTCATCGTACAGATTAACGAGAAGGATCAGATATGTCGACAACTTGTTTAATAACTCATAAAACATTCTTCAAACAACTTTATAGTTTCTGTACAATGCTTACTAAGCAGTTTAATTCTATATAGAAAATGCAGGAGTAGATTAAATGACCAAACTCCTTCAAATTTAATGGCAGGTACTCTGGGAAAAATAACAGCATTCCATCCACAAATATCTTCAAGCAATAAATATGTATTTATAAATAGTGTAAATGTACATCAGGATTAGAAACAAACAAGGAAGGAAAAACAGACGATGTGCAACCCATTGTGTTTCTTCCACAAACTTGTCCTTTTTCTTATCTAAGAAACAAAATATCCGACATGGTGTCAGATACGAGACCGGTACGACATAAAAGCGGTACAAAATTATATATATATCACCTAATTCTTCACATTACAAATGTTTTGAGTGTAGATTTCGCCATCCAAAGTCATGGTAAGATCGCTATCTATTATACAAAAAGCTCGACTAGCGCTCCTCCGTGAAGACGCGAGGAAAAGAGATTTCAGCATGTTAATAAAATACAAAAACAAGGTCTGGAGTCAGTAGTCTGTGGTCGCCGATGCCAGCTGTGACAGACCATATGTACAAAACGAGTTCCCTCCCCAGTTTTTGTGATTGGTTTCTCGGTGTGTAGCGAGGACGTTGGCTCACTAGCGCCCCCCCGCAGGCCACACGCTGCAGTTTATAAACCGGTTGCATAGACACACAGTCACTTGAGTCGACGTCCCGAGCTCTCCGATGGTCACCAGCCACGCGAGAGACGAGCGCCGCGGTCCTGAATATCAGAAACGGTCCGTTTAGAGTTCCAGTAATGCCATATTATCCACTTAATGTCAAGATGAAGACGAATGCAGAGCAGGAGCCTGCAAAACACAAGAGCGTTATTCATGCTCAGTTATACACATACACATTCTTTTACAATAACAATACGTTCAAATGCATGTTAATTAAAATAAATAACTGTTAATGCTAGTTTCTACTTAAGCTGAAGCAGAGCCAGACGCAGAGGACATATCACGTCACTGAAGATTGTGATTGTTATTAGGAGTTCAACTTTAGTTTTGGAGTCTAAGTGTAGAATTCAGGTACAAATAAATAATAAACTGTCAATTAAAAACAGATTAAAGTTATAAAAGTTATTCAGTCGAGAGCAGAGATTGATTTTCTGTCGTAAGGTTATCATTAACGACAGATGGCACATATTTTGGACTGACACACACACACACTCACAGACAGACACACACACACACACACACACACACACACACACACAGACACACACACACAGACAGACAGACACACACTCACACTCACACACACACAGACAGACAGACAGACAGACAGACACACACTCACACACACACACACACACACACACACACAGACAGACAGACAGACAGACAGACACACCACACACACACACTCACACACACAGACAGACACACACACACACACACACACACAGACAGACGCACACACAGACAGACACACACTCTCTCACACACACACACACACACACACACATAGACAGACAGACACACACACACACACAGACAGACAGACACACACACACACACACACACACAGACAGACACACACACATACAGAGAGACACACAGACAGACACACACAGACAGACACACACTCACACTCACACACACACACACACACACACACACACACACACACAGAGACACACACACACAGAGAGACAGACACACACACAGACAGACACAGAAACACACACAGAGAGACAGACAGACACACACACACACACACACACACACACAGACAGACAGACAGACAGACAGACACACACACAGACACACACACACACACACACACACAGAGAAACAGACACACACACAGACTGACACACACACACACACACACACACACAGACAGACAGACACACACAGACAGACACACACACACACACACAGAGACAAACAGACAGATACACACACAGACTGACACACACACACACACACACACACACACACAGGGAGACAGACAGACACACAAACAGACAGATACACACACAGACAGACACACAGACAGACATACACACTAGGGGTGGTTTGTCACGATTCGATATCGATTCTCATACCCAGCGATACGATATTAGCCGATACCTCAAAACATTCTACGATACGATTCCATACAGGAGTATATCGATCGGTATATCAATATTATGATATTACATACATATTTGTGAATTATTCTATCACTTAATGACAATTTTTGTATTATTCCTCACCTCCAGGTATTTTAATAAAGCGGCTCACTATAAATGTATTGCTCTGTCAGTTTGGTTCTGTCTCTCAAAACCCCCCAAAACGTGTTCTCTAACGTTACATACTCATGGACGAGACATGTGTTAGTGACACGAATGTGAAAATACAAATGCCAGAATGTAAAATGAGTTGTTTTATGCATTTAAATGGTTTCATTTTTGTTTGTACTTTTAAAATTAATGAATAAAATATTGCATATGTTCTAGTATAAGTGCACTGTGCTCACATACACTTGTGCATTAAATTACAAATTAAAATACATATCAGCTTGCGCCTTATTGTGATCTGGAAATGCACGCGAGCCTATATTTTAGTATGCATTTGAGAGACGTTCTGATAATGCATCCATGCATGCACAGTTTGCAGCTTTAATCACCTATTTGGTAATTTCATGACTTAACTGATGATGTTTATGATGTTTATGATATTTATGATGACGCGATCAGGACGTGCGCCGTGAGCACAGTGACGGCTGACAGCACAGGGAGGTTTGTTTTACTGACATATAGCCGAACAGCAGAGGTGGACAGTAACGAATTACATTTACTCGCGTTAATGTAATTGAGTAGCTTTGTAGTGTACTTTTACTTTTTAAAGTATTTTTGTTAATCTGTAATTTAACTTTTACTTAAGTATATTTAGTTTGAAGTATTGTACTTCGCTACATTTTAAAACACATTAATTACGGAGTAAAAAAATAAAATAAATAATCGCTCCCTGAAAACTAATGCAGTAAATAATGGGCAGAAGAAGAAACTGGCGCTAAAATCACAAGAAAGATGCAGACGGACTAGACAGGCGTTAATGGTGCAGACCCAGCTGAAAACCAGACCCCGTCATACTCTGCTGAAGTTGAACTCGAAGGAAATGAAGTGAACCCCTGGCCATATTCATGCTCTATTATGCAGTGTAAGCTGTGTTTGCCTCGGGAGACCGAACTAGCAGCTTATAACATCTCGACATTGCCCTTCGCAAGCATGTAGAGGTAACGTAAGGTAAATACTTGCATCGTTGCATTGGTGGTTAAAATGAAGCTTTAACAGTTTAGCAAAAGGGTCTGCACAAATTAGCCAAAAAGACAGTGGTTTAACGATGTGCGATTATCAGTATTTTGCCAAAAACCAAACAAAATATTCTAAACAGTGTGCCGTGAAATCTAGTAATTAGACTAACGTTATTCCGTGTGCATTTGGAGTGCTTTCTTTCACTGCGTGATTCAGTCTGTTAAAATGCGTTTCGAATGATCACAAAATTTAATATATAGGGGCAAAAAATTTATATATTTATATCATTTCATATAGTAAATCAACATCACACGAAGAGTGCCGTTTTTTCTCCACAAATCAGCACGATTACATAGGCCTGTAGATAAAAAAAAGAAAAAAGAAGTTAATTAAGAGACTTAAGTTTTAGTCACCATATTGCCTGTTTTTGCTCTATTTCGACAACAAAAATAATTCCAAACATACACCATACACAGTTTTGCGTCTCTGACTCTGAGCAATGACGGTGTTTCATTCCTTGAATTAACTGTTTAAATGATTCTGTTCAATCGCAATGACTCTCTTATCAGTGACTTGCTGACACCTACTGGTGGTTTTAATTTAACATTTAGAGTAACTCTTTTATATATATTTTCGTACTCTTTCCACCTCTGCCGAACAGCATCTCATTGTTCTGTCGAAGCTCATTTGACTAACACCGGTTCCTCGTCTTTATAAAGGCATTTCTTGTCAAGAAAAAGGGAACAAAAACCCCTTTTGAGCAGGGTGGCCAAGCTAAGATCAGTGGCTTCGCACGCTTCAGATGTGTGCGCGGAAAACGTCCCACACAATACTTGACTG
Source organism: Schizopygopsis pylzovi (assembly GCA_027422435.1). Lineage (NCBI taxonomy): Eukaryota > Metazoa > Chordata > Actinopteri > Cypriniformes > Cyprinidae > Schizopygopsis > Schizopygopsis pylzovi. Next base: position 457,518 of record CM049830.1, on the reverse strand, counting down.
TTACGCCAACAATCCCGAGCGTCTTTTATGCTTGCGTTGTGCGGGCAGTCCTTATATCGAGTCGGCCATAACGTGAAAATGTGGACAGTGCCAAAATAAATGTTCCTTTTTATACTACAGATATCGATATTTTACGCGTGGGATCAATGCATCGTATCGTCATACATCGTATCGATTAATCGTTACACCCCTAACGCACACACACGCATGCACACACACACAGACAGACACACACACTCTCTCTCTTACACACACACTCTTTCTCTCTCTTACACACACACGCATGCACACACACACAGAGACAGACATGCGCACATGCACGCACGCTACACGCGCGCACAAACACAGACACGCACACACACACACACACACACACTCTTTCTCTCTCTTACACACACACGCATGCACACACACACAGACAGACACACACACTCTCTCTCTTACACACACACACACACACTCTTTCTCTCTCTTACACACACACGCACGCGCACACACACAGAGACAGACATGCGCACATGCACGCACGCTACACGCGCGCACAAACACAGACACGCACACACACACACACACACACAAACAGACGCGCATGCACGCATGCACACGCACGATCCGTCACTAGCTAGCCTGCTGATCATCTGTACGAGCAAAAGGACACATGCGACATATTTGATCAAATAAAAGACTTACTAATGAGAACTGGTCGTAAACCTGCATGAGGTCCTCCATCCTGTACTGCTCCAGCACCACGAAACCGTCGAGCTCACTGCTGCCCTTCCGCGCGCAATCCTGACACTGAACCACAGAGGACTTCTGGGAGTAACTGTCGCTCGTCACACAGAGCAGGTTAAACACCTCCACCTGGAACAAGGCAGCACAGGAGCGTGATTCAGACGAGAACGGACGGTTGTTCTGCTGTAGAGTCCAGCACTCACCTCACAGATGCTGCAGTAGTGCGCCGGCTCATCTCGGCTTCTTCTGTGCCAGATCGTCTCCTTCCCAGCGGACACCAGCGCCTCTTTTATCGCCTGACACTGCTTGAGCGTCCGCAGCAAACAGAACCTGTGAACCGGACACACGCTTTACCATCCAGATCAAGGGACACGTCGAATAGGGGTGTGTATGGCCACTGGATTCATGATTCGATTCCCATGTCATCGATTAGAATATGGTTATCATGTCAACAATTCGATTTTATTACGATTACCATGTCAGCGATTAGATTCTATTACGATTATCATGTCAACGATTAGATTCGATTATCATATCAACGATTCAATTTGATTATCATATCAGCGATTCGATTCTATTACGATTATCATATCAACGATTCGATTCTATTACGATTATCATATCAGCGATTAGATTACGATTATGTCAACGATTAGATTCGATTATCATATCAACGATTCAATTTGATTATCATATCAGCGATTCGATTCTATTACGATTATCATATCAACGATTCGATTCTATTACGATTATCATATCAACGATTAGATTACGATTATGTCAACGATTAGATTCGATTATCATATCAACGATTCAATTTGATTATCATATCACGATTCGATTCTATTACGATTATCATATCAGCGATTCGATTCATTACGATTATCATATCAACGATTCGATTCTATTACGATTATCATATCAACGATTAGATTACGATTATCATATCAACGATTCAATTTGATTATCATATCAGCGATTAGATTCTATTACGATTATCATATCAACGATTAGATTCTATTATCATATCATGTCAACGATTAGATTCGATTATCATATCAGCGATTAGATTATATTACGATTATCATATCAACGATTAGATTACGATTATCATATCAACGATTCAATTTGATTATCATATCAGCGATTAGATTCTATTACGATTATCATATCAACGATTAGATTCTATTACGATTATCATATCAACGATTATATTACGATTATCATATCAACGATTATATTACGATTATCATATCAACGATTATATTACGATTATCATATCAACGATTAGATTCTATTATCATATCATGTCAACGATTAGATTCGATTATCATATCAGCGATTAGATTATATTACGATTATCATATCAACGATTAGATTCGATTATCATATCAGCGATTCGATTATATTACGATTATCATATCAACGATTAGATTCGATTATCATATCAGCGATTCGATTATATTACGATTATCATATCAACGATTAGATTCTATTATCATATCATGTCAACGATTAGATTCGATTATCATATCAGCGATTAGATTATATTACGATTATCATATCAACGATTAGATTCTATTATCATATCATGTCAACGATTAGATTCGATTATCATATCAGCGATTAGATTCGATTATCATATCAGCGATTAGATTATATTACGATTCTCATATCAACGATTAGATTCGATTATCATATCAGCGATTCGATTCTATTACGATTATCATATCAGCGATTAGATTCTATTACGATTATCATATCAACGATTAGATTCGATTATCATATCAGCGATTCGATTCTATTACGATTATCATATCAGCGATTAGATTCTATTACGATTATCATATCAGCGATTAGATTCTATTACGATTATCATATCAACGATTAGATTCTATTACGATTATCATATCAACGATTAGATTCGATTATCATATCATGTCAACGATTAGATTCGATTATCATATCAACGATTCAATTTGATTACGATTATCGTGTCAACTATTCGATTAGATTACACAATGCATCGCGGCGATTCTCATCCTCATTTTTAAATAATACAGCACATGGTTATATTTTGATATTCATTATCAAATTTATATTGTGAATTTGTATTAAATTATATAAGCAGGCTAATTGAGTAATTTGAGTGTTTTTAACTAATTAATAGAAATAATTGATCAAAGTTAAGTCGAGGCAATTTTTTTTATTTCTAAAATATTTGAGTTATTATATAAAATCGTTGTTGTCGATTTTCATAATAACTACATATATTAATGACGAGAAATATAGTTTTGGTCACGTCGCCCACCCTACATCATAGACACGATTAATTTGAACATCCACACTCACTTGATCATCTCAAACAGCTTGTGCTCGGACACTTTAATGTTCCTCGCCATGTTCCAGGACAGGTGCACCATGGGAACCATAGATTTGACGCTCTGGAGCTTGTTCCACTCGTAGCGTTCCACGGCTAGCTTGTACTGATACGCTGCAGGAGGCAGAAACACACAACAATCACACAACGAGATACAAAAAGGTCACCAAGAGCTTAAGCCTAGTTTGAACGTTTAAAGCCGTTGTAAAAACCTGAAGTTTGAAAATTTGGATAGATGTTGATAACATGTTTCTAGCATGATTAGCATGTTTCTAGCATGATTAACATGTTACCAGCATGTTGCTAGCATGATTAGCAAGTAGCTAGCATGTTTTAGTATGACTAACATGTTACTAACATTTTGCTAGCATGGTTAACAAGTAACTACCATGTTACTAGCATGATTAGCAAGTTTTAAAATGATTAGCCTGTTATTGGCATATTGCTGACATGATTAGCATGGTGCTATCATGATTAAGAAGTGACTAGCATGTTGCTAGCATGATTAGCAAGTGACTAGCATGTTGTTAGCACAATTAGCAAGTCACTAGCATGATTAACATGTTACTAACATGTTAGCATGATTAACAAGTTACTAGCAAGTTTCTAGCATGATTAGGATGTTACTAGCATGTTGTTAACATGGTTAGCAAGTTCCTAGCATGTTTCTAGTTTGATTACTAGCAAGATCAACATGTTAATAGCCTGTTAGCATGATTAACAAGTTACTAGCATTATTCGAACAAGATTATAGCATGATTAGCATGTAACAAACGTGATTAGTAAGTTACTACCATGTTGTTAACATGATTAACAAGTTACTAGCATGATTCTAGCATGATTACTAGCACGATTAACATGTTAATAGCCTGTTAGCGTGATTAACAAGTTACTAGCAAGTTTCTAGCATGATTAGGATGTTACTAGCATGTTGTTAACATGGTTAGCAAGTTCATAGCATGTTTCTAGCTTGATTAGCACGTTAATAGCTTGATTAGCAAATTACTAGCATAATTCTAGTTGCTAGGCTTGGCTAGTGATCGATACATAGATTAGAAATATTAGATAGATGGGTTTGAATGGATTAGAAATAGTACACAGAAGGGAAGCTTGATGGAGTCTAACGGGCTTCAGTGTGTTGAATTTTGACAGTTGGAGTTTGAATAGTCTTGGCTCATCTGAACATTCCGTCAGTGTAAGTCTATGGGATTTTTATGATTTTTAATCTTCAGTTTTATGAAAACCATAAGTCGGATCAGTCTGAAACGATAAAGCACACTAAATCAGATCAGTTTGAAAAGCTGGCCCGAGTTTGGTGGATCTAGCGTGAAAGCTCTAGGACGAGGAGCGTTCAGAAATGTAGTCTCAGAATAAGCTTAAATAACAGATCAGTAGGCGACGCAGAGAGCTGGACTGAACATCTGCGCACCGGTCAGAGGGCCCACGTTCCACGAGATGTTATTACACCAGCCGATGGCCTGACCCCAGTGCACCGTCCCCGTGTTCAGCCAAACCAGGTCTCCAGGCCGCTGGATGAAGCGGTACACCGGCACGTTCGCCTCGTACAGATCCTCCAGATCAGGCCACCACGAGCCCTTCAGGAAGTTGATGTTGTTCCTGAAAGAGAGACTCTTGCACATCAACAGACGCCATTTTAAGATCCGTGACCCTGGAGCACAAAACCAGTCATACGGGTCAATGTTATGAAACTGAGATGTATAGATCATCTGTAAACTGAATAAATAGAGTTCCATTGATGTATGGTTTGGATAACATTTGAAAATATGCAATCTGAGGGTCTCAACAAAAATCATCTTTAAAGTTGTTCTTAGTATAATTTTTGGTATTATACACTGCGTTCCAAATTATTATGCAAATTGGATTTAAGTGTCATAAACATTATATATATTTTTTTCAATTAAACTCATGGATGGTGTTGTGTCTCAGTGCTCTTTGGATCACTGAAATCAATCTCAGACACCTGTGATAATTAGTTTGCCATGTGAGCCCAATTAAAGAAAAACTACTTAAGAAGGACTTTCCACATTATTAAGCAGGCCACAGGTTTCAAGCAATATGGGAAAGAAAAATGATCTCTCTGCTGCCGAAAAGCGTCAAATAGTACAACGCCTTGGACAAGGTATGAAAACATTAGATATTTCATGAAAACTTAAGCGTGATCATCGTTCTGTGAAGAGATTTGTGGCTGATTCAGAGCACAGACGGGTTCCTGCAGATAAAGGTAGAATGAGGAAGGTTTCTGCCAGACAAATTCGTCGGATTAAGAGAGCAGCTGCTAAAATGCCATTACAAAGCAGCAAACAGGTATTTGAAGCTGCTGGTGCCTCTGGAGTCCCGCAAACCTCAAGGTGTAGGATCCTTCAGAAGCCTGCAGTTGTGCATAAACCTACTATTCAGCCACCCCTAACCAATGCGCACAAGCAGAAACGGTTGCAGTGGGCCCACACATACATGAAGACTAATTTTCAAACAGTCTTGTTTACTGATGAGTGCCATGCAACTCTGGATGGTCCAGATGGATGGAGTAGTGGATGGTTGGTGGATGGCCACCATTTCCCAACAAGGCTGCGACGTCAGCAAGGAGGTGGAGGAGTCATGTTTTGGGCCGGAATCATGGGGAGAGAGCTGGTAGGCCCCTTTAGGGTCACTGAAGATGCGAAAATGACCACGGCAAAGTATATAGAGTTTCTGACTGACCACTTTCTTCCATGGTACAAAAAGAAGAACCGTGCCTTCCGCAGCAAAATCATCTTCATGCATGACAATGCACCATCTCACGCTGCAAAGAATACCTCCGTGTCATTGGCTGCTATGAGCATAAAATGAGAGAAACTCATGGTGTGGCCACCATCCTCCCCTGACCTCAACCCTATTGAGAACCTTTGGAGCATCCTCAAGCGAAAGATCTATGAGGGTGGGAGGCAGTTAGCATCAAAACCGCAGCTCTGGGAGGCTATTGTATCCTGCAAAGAAATTCAAGCAGAAACTCTCCAAAAACTCACAAGTTCAATGGATGCAAGAAGTGTGAAGGTTATATCAAAGAAGGGGTCCTATGTTTACATGTAAATTGCTCTGTTGTTTTTGATTGAAATAGCTTTTGATTTCACTAAATATGACCTCCTAATGCTGCAAATTCAATAAATGACCATTTTCAGTTCTTTACAACCAATAAAATGTTTTCAATCTCTGTTGTGCATAATAATTTGAAACAGTGCATTTTGAGTTTTTCATTTTTGAAATAAATACTGTTAGCATTGGGAGGTTTGTTCAATAAAATTCTAATTATACCCTAACGGTTGAAATTATACTGACTGTCATTTGCATCGACTAATTAGGAAAATCAGAGAAAAATATCAGTTGCATAATAATTTGGAACGCAGTGTAATGTATAATTGTGATGTATTGTTGGCTATTGCGACTGCTTTCGTGCTCCAGGCTCACATTTACCGAAGGGTAGAGCCATGCACGTACTTCTCACAGAACTCGCTCATCACGCCCCAGTACGGCTCCGGCACGGCAAACCACTCGCAGTCGCCCGGCCCGATGTTGATGTTGACGGCGCAGAAGTTATTGTGCTCTTGATGCCCTGAACACGAACAGAGAGAGATCACGTGACCGGCTGCGACAGACGGCGCTACGATAACAGCGGCGGCGTCTCACCTGGAGTTCTGCTGCCCGGGACCTTCATGAAGAGCTGGACCGTGTTCATCCCCAGAATGCTGTGTCCCACGTGACTCAGCAGGTTCCCAGCAGACACCACACGTGCAAACGCAGGCAGCTTGCTCAGTTCCTGCAGCTGCAGCTTCCACCTGCAGGGGGCAGCACCTCGGCGTTATCAGACTTACATTACAGTGAAGCTGATGTTAAACTCAGAAACTGACCGCCATTTGCTGTCTCGTGCGATATAGATCATCCGTGCAATTTTACATTATCGAGCGCATCACAAACAAAACACCTACAGAGTGCACGAATATTAGGGCTGTCAAAAAAATGAATTTCAAACACTCGTCGCAATTTAATATGATTACAAAACGTAGGACATGGGGGTAGAAAATGTATATTTATCGAATTTCATATAGTTAATCAATATTACACGAAGACTGCATGATTACAAATGTGATTTTATACAAAAGTGAAATAAGAGATGTTTTTTCTCTATTTTGGCCACAAAAACATTTCCAGACACATCTACAGCAATGTTTAGCATCTCAGTGATTCGTTCCTGAATGAATCAATCTTTAAATGATTCAGTTCAATCGCACTGACTCACGTCTCAGTGATTCGTTCCTGAATGAATCAATTGTTTAAATGATTCGGTTCAATCGCAATGACTCAGCGACGTGCTGTCACCTGCTGGCGGTTTTAATTTCACATTTAAAGTATCTGTTAATTAATGCATCAGGTGAAAGCATCCCATGTCCCTCTGAGCGGCATTAAATTATCGTTATCAATGAACACCGAGATGTGATTTTTGGTCAATATAGCACTGCTTGCAAACGCAAACACTCAACCTGACAAGAAGTGCAAAAAGCAAGCCTCATGAAAACTCACTTCTTTTCATCGGAGACGTCAACGTTCGTCCCAAACTTGACTTGTTTGAAGGGCGCTCTCTGCCTGCTGGAAACACAGCAGAACGAAGAGTAAGCGCAGGATTACGTCCGCGCAGCTAAAGCACGTCAGTGCAGCTAAAGCACGTCAGCGCAAGCTACACTCACATTTCTGACGACACTATTTCAGCGTCTGGCGTCTCCTTCTGGCCCTTCTTCTCATTCTCCTCCTGAAAGCACACAAACACTGTTATTTAACATGCACAATGGGTTCGGCAGACGTCGCGGTCGGATGCAGACTCACCCGCAGCGACTCCTGGAAGGACGCGGCCTGGTACTGAGCGTATTTGGCGATGGTGGTGTACGAGCGGCTGCTCTCGCAGCGCCACTGTTTGCGCAGGCCGCTGGCGTCCCAGTTCTCATCCGCCGGCTGACACAGCTGCGTCCGCACCTCCACCAGGTGCTCCGGGTTCGCCTCTACTAGCGTCTTCGTGGAGAACAGACCCAAATCTACAGAGACAGAGAATACTAACATGAGCCGAGATCCTGCAAGTGTTCGGATGAGCGTTTGTTTCATATTCCATAGTGTTCATATCGTCCGCCTGTGAGGTCTACGATACACAATATGACCGTGATCATTTAACTACTTCAATTAATCGCCGGAAAGTGAACTAACTCCAGTCTAAAAATAGCCTAATGTTTTTAATATGACTAATTTGTATTTAACATGATGTAAATCATGTTATCACGTAATCACGTCTGCATAGAGAGAAGAGCTTGCGGTACACTGGGTAAAAGCATCTGTCAAGTGTATTTATGCTCTTGTAACTAATGGTCACGTGATATTATATCTCCTAATGACTGATTTGATAACATGATAGAGCAAGTACAGCAGAGAAAAGCTTCACAAGTGTTAATAGATGTGTATAATACTGATGTATAATACTAGTGTGAGCCGTACAGTAGTCAGAATTTCATCCAGCAGACCGGCCAAACGTCCTTGAACTCTGTGCAACAATGGAGAGCAACGCAGGACTCAATCTGGTTTATAGTTGGCATGGAAACTGCAGTGAAACACGTGTGTGTGTGTGTGTGTGTGTGTGAGTGCGTGTGTGTGTGCGTGCGGGTGTGTGTGCGTGCAAGTGTGTGTGCGTGCGAGTATGAGTGTGTGTGCGTGTGTGAGTGTGTGTGTGTGTGTGTGTGAGTGCGTGTGTGTGTGAGTGCGTGAGTGCGGGTGTGTGTGCGTGCGAGTGTGTGTGCGTGCGAGTATGAGTGTGTGTGCGTGTGTGAGTGCGTGCGCGTGTGTGAGTGAGTGCGTGTGTGAGTGCGAGTGTGTGTGTATGTATGTATGTGTATGTGAGTAAGTGTGTGTGTGTGTGTGAGTGAGTGTGTGTGCACGAGTATGAGTGTGTGTGTGTGTGTGTGTATGTATGTATGTATGAGTGTGTGTGTGTGTGTGTGTGAGTATGAGTGTGTGTGTGTGTGTGTGTGTGCGAGTATGAGTGTGTGTGTGTGTGTGTGTGTGTGTGTGTGAGTGCATGCGTGAGTGTGTGTGCACGAGTATGAGTGTGTGTGTGTGTGTGTGTATGTATGTATGTTTGAGTGTGTGTGTGTGCGAGTATGAGTGTGTGTGTGTATGCGAGTATGAGTGTGTGCTAAGCTAAAGGCTAAAGCTCTAACCCAGTTTGAGGGCTCCTGCTAGGCCGCGGATGACGGTGACGGGGTTGGAAGGGTTGGTGCAGAACTGGTGCAGCGGCGGGAAGAACGCATCTCTTTTATTCTCCAGCTGAAACCAGAACAAACACACATTTATACAGAGACAGGCATCACATACACGCAGTGTTAATGATCGCGAGGCCGGCTCACATAGATGCTCGGCGTCGGCGGGTTGAGCTGGTCTTTAGCCAGCGGCGGTGACGGAGGAGGAGGAAGCCTCGGCGGAGGACACTTGTTCAGCAGGACACTGACGCTCGACAGACCGTTCTTCCCAAGAACCCTGGAACGAAGCGGGACTAGTGATGGACCGATATTGATTATTTGAATGTTTATGTACCCGATAACCGATATGCAGAACCGATATTGTTATAAAGTAAATAAATAATAGAGTGAAGCTTTAGTTTTTCCTCCTTTCAGTCATCTTAACAACAACAAAAACTGATGAAAATTAACATTCTTTCATGTAAAATTTAATCTTCAAATTACAACAATAAAAACATTTTATTTATAAAAATCATCATAAGCAACACTGATATTAACAATAAGCAAAATAATGTTTTCAAATGGAGAAAATAAAGGACAGAAGTCATATCAACTTCATTTTAATCTACAGTTTTAGGTTTATAATCTGTTTAATAGACTAAAGAGTGAAGAATAATTCACTGAATAATATTCTCTGGAATATTGAATTAAACTATAACAAACAAAACTTCGTATTTTATTGCATTTCTTAACTGTTTTATCAGAATTATTAAAATGTTTTTGTCATTATAAATTATGAAAACTGCTGACAGCGGTTTATCTATTTACACAGAACTATACTCAAACTGCGATCGCTTGCGGAGATAATAAATCATTAGTTTAGATAGAGATGTGTTTATTTAGATGTTTATTGGTGAAATAATGGTTCTATAGTAAATGTTAATATAATTTAGCGCGTTTCAAACGAGTCAATCTTGTATAAAGTTACATGCGGTGGCCGTGCTGGAGCTTCTCCTGAGTGAACAGTGGACACACACACACACCTGGAGCAGTGGACACACACACACACCTGGAGCAGTGGGCCACAAACACACACACCTGGAGCAGTGGACACACACACACACACCTGGAGCAGTGGGCCACAAACACACACACCTGGAGCAGTGGACACACACACACACCTGGAGCAGTAGACACACACACACACACTCTCACTCACTCACTCACTCACTCACTCACACACACACACACACACACACACACACACACACACACACACACACACACACACACACACACACACACACACACACACACACACACACACACACACACACACACACACACACACACACACACACACACACACACACACACACACACACACACACACACACACACACACACACACACACACACACACACACACACACACACACACACACACCTGGAGCAGTGGACACTGTTCACTCAGGAGAAGCTCCAGCACGGTCACCGCATGTAACTTTATACAAGATTCACTCGTTTGAAACACGCTAAATTATATTAACATTTACTATAGAACCATTATTTCACCAATAAACATCTAAATTAACACATCTCTATCCAAATTAATGATTTATTATCTCCGCAAGCGATCTCTGCAAGTGTGTGTCCACTGCTCCAGGTGTGTGTGTGTATATGTGTGATACTTTTAAAACAATACCGGTGCCAAATCGATACGGCACCGTATGCCGTATCGAAGCGTATCGAAGCGCCCCCCCCCCCCCCCAGTTGTCCTGAAGGGCTAAATTAGCTATATAGACCAAAACCACCTTTTGTACCAGGCTGTAAACTCGGTCCTGGAGGGCCGGTGTCCTGCAGAGAGGTTTCTAGTATGCCTAGTAACACCTTGATTAGCTGCTTCAGGTGTGTTTGATTAGGACTGGAGCTAAACTCTGCATGACACCTGCCCTCCAGGACCGAGTTTGGACCACCCTGCTCTAAAACACCACGGGTCACCACTAAAGGGCGCCGCTCCTCATCACTCCACAGGAGCCGAGCGTACCTGCAGGCCTTCAGGACGTCTGCGGATGATGGGTAGATGGAGACGGTGGAGGACGAGCGAGACGGTTTGAGAGCTGCTCTGATGCACAGCTCCGGCGGGCTCCGAGAGTCCTCCGAACACGCCCCCCCTCCGCTCCCGTTAACGGCTCCGCGGGGCGACGGGGACGAGGAGGCGCTGGAGTGGACGTGGTTGACACCCGCCGGACTCCTCTTGGACAGCTGGGGATTGTCTGTGGAAGCGGCCGGCGGCGAGCGGTCAGGGCTGTGGTGGTTGGCGGCAGTGGAACCATTGGCCTGTAGGGCGGCGCTCTCTTTGGTCGGGGCGGTGCCGTGGGGCGCACCTGAGGTAGCCGTTTGCGAGGAGGACGAAGCGGGGGACGACGTGGAGGAAGGAGAGGACAGATGATTGACAGCTGGGGTCGTGATGGAAAGTCCAACCTGATTGCGAGGGCCAGCGTCGGCCGAAGCGCTGGAAGAGAGAGTCCGGTCTCCATTAGGACCTGCCCAATGCGAACCCGGACCTTTCTGGAGCCCCTGAATCGGGAGGAAATTCAGAAGTACAAGTCACCAAGACAGAAACCCAATGGAGTCAAACCAGACTCGGATCAAAAAAAACAATAATAGTGTTAATATTAAGCTCGCTTTTGGGTTTGTACTTCATGAAGCGTGTTGCTAAGTTTCAACGCAACATATGAAAATGAAAAAACTTGACTATATTTGCTTATAATTGTCCCATGATGCAGAAAGTGTTGCCTGATTATTAGAGCTACTGTTGCTTTAAGAGGGGAAGTCATGATTAAGGTGGAGTCTTTTTGCTAGGGAAACCTTAAAGGGACAGTACACCCAAAAATTTAAATTCCGTCATTAATTACTCACCCTCATCTCGTTCCAAACCTATAAGACCTTCGTTCGTCTTTAGAACACCAATTAAGATATTTTTAAGGAAATCCGAGAGCTTTCTGACCCTTCATAGACAGCAGTGGTGGACAAAGTACACAGATCAAGTACTTGAGTAAAAGTACAGATACGTATAATAAAATATTACTCCAGTAAAAGTAAAAGTACTGCTTTTTCAATTTTACTCGAGTGAAAGTACAAAAGTACTCAATTTTTTATGTACTTAAGTAAAAAAGTACTGATAGACAGATTTATTTTGCAATTTTATATAGACTACTTTATTTAATTTTATATTAGCACATATTTTTATAATCATACTGCCCAAAATACCTGGGTTTTTCCCAAAATAACCACTATAGAGTCAAGATATATATGTTGTTGATATGGACTACGTTGATGAGAGTGATGTAGTAATGTTCACTGTGAAGCTTACACTGCCATGTACCTGAGAGAAAACAGATTTCACCATCTAATCTTCACCAGTAAGAAAAAAGTGTTTTAGAACTTGTTGTTTTGCAGAACGTCAGTTATATATGACATGAGAATTAGGCCTGAAATTAGGAAGAACATTTTAAGGAAAATCTAATTATATTTTCATAATGATTTTTTTTTCTTCTCAAACCTTGTCTGTGGTGTAAAAACACCCCTGGCCAAATGCCCCCAGAAGGCATCACTTCCCACTCTGATAATTACTGTAGTTACTATGTTCTGAACATCACATCCTTTCTTTTTCCCTCAGATGGAATCTATCTAGGTGGCTGAATAAAGATATTTGAATTTTATATCTAAAAATGTCCTCAACTTAACACCAGCAAGCTTGTTAGCTAGACAGTTAGCATCAGCTAACAATATTTACTTATTTTCAGTATGGTTATGAATAAACATTCATATCTGTCTACTCGGCTAGTTGATCTAAACAATATAAAAATGTATACTGTTGATAAACAATATAAAAACAGACGTCACATAGGTCTAAATGCATAGCATTTTAATAAAACTGCGAACGTTACAGCAGCGGGGAATATGAACGTGCATGAGTTATTTTATTTAATCTGTGTTATTTTAATGTTTTGTTTTTTGACCTAAAACATAACGTTGGAGACACTGATGATGATCTGTCTGCATTCAAGCATTTCAGTGGGCTTAAATAGATCACCCTTTACAGCAGATTTAGTTCACAAACAACTGACAGTTTTGACCTAAATATTATTTTAAGTTACAATAATGAATCCTAAAATTCGACATTAGTCACGTACTTTTCACAGCATCAGTAGCGCGCGCTCACGAGATCTCCCGGTTCTTTACTTGTGAGTTCAGTTCACTGGAGAAGACTCGCTCTAAACGGATCGTTTGAATCAGTGAGTTTTCGACTCGAGGACAACTGCAATCAGATCATTGCTATTCGTGAATGAATCGTTTGTTGCGATTTGCGAACCGATTGAACAGGTTCATTGAAAAGAATCAGTTTGTTCATGAATCAGACACCGCTTCTGCGTCTCGGAGCACGTGATGTATCACGTGAGTAACGATATGTTTTATGAAATGTAGTGAAGTAAAAAGTACGATCTTATGCTTTGGAATGTAGTGAAGTAAAAGTAAAAGTTACTCAAAATAAAACTACTCCAGTAAAGTACAGATACTTGAAAAATGTACTTAAGTACAGTAACGAAGTAGTTTTACTTCGTTACTGACCACCACTGATAGACAGCAACGCAACTGAAACGTTGAAGACAAACAATGCCGCTCACACACACACACACACACACACACACAAACACACCGACAGCGAAGATTGCTTCTGATATGAAAAGGTCCCATTTTTTTATTAAACACTGCTTTAATGTGTCGTGACGGATCTCCGTATTCCCTCAACACACGAACCCATCGTCTTTTCATATTTACTTCAAGCACGAAATGAACATGAATAAACATCGCGGTTAAGGCTAGAAGGGATAAAGTTGTGAATACTGGGCATGCACATTTACATATTTCCCGAGCCAACAATATAACATGAAACCATATCTATATTGAAAAAGTTTTACCCCGTTTTAACGTGTTTCTATGGAGACCAGCCGTAGCTTTCGGCATCTGCGTTCTGATTGGTCAGATCGCCTCTCAATCAAGCTCTTTGCGGACGGTCAATTTTCACTTTTGGGTGAACTATCCCTTTAAAACCGTTTAGATGTTTATGCTGTGCATTGAGGAAAACGATGATATTATGGGATACGAACACTTTTTCTGATCTTGAACCAGATGCCGATTAGAGCTAGCATTATTAAGACGTTATTGCACTCAGTTCAGATAATCTAGTATTGAGACCTGCATCTAGTTATGTCTCTAACGAGCATAAGTCGTCTTGTGGCGCTATGGATCAATTGCTGCGTCACATACTATCCGTCCTAAATAGTATTAGTAGTATGTCCCAAATCATAGTATGTTTAAAAGTATGCCGAATATATCCGGATGGTCAGAATTGAAAATGCAGATCGATGCGCACGGTAACGAATAATATTACAAGGATTCGATTAGAACTACAAACATGCATCAAAAGTGTTAAACTACAAACATGGCGGTTTAATGCGAGACCGATGGACTGGTAGAGAAATGGATTTGAGTGATTAATAATCAATGTCTGACCTGATGCAAAAATAATTAATGTTATTCACATTGTAGTTAATCTGCAGCAACACTGTGAACTTTAATAATGATGCGTTTGGTCGTTAACTTTGAAATGCATCGTTATGCAAACACGCATGATCAAAGACCCGCGATGTGCTTCTATATTTCTCTCTAATACGGTAGGAAATCTAATTAAACGAATGTTAACGGTGACAGTGCAGTTTAAACCGTTACAGGATGAGTAACTAATCAACAGAGCATCTCTTAAAGACACAGTGCTACGTCCCAAAGCGTGTCTGCTATTCCTCTACACACTACGTTTTATCAACAAAAAGAGGGCATGTATTTTAGGGCGTTGTGTAAGTAGGTGAATTGGGACACAGTAAATGCCTCTGAAGATCTCAAGGCTTGTGTCCGGTCTCAGGTGTGCACGACCGATGCAGGAGGAGGCGGGGTCATGACCCCATGACCCTCAGGTGTAGTATAAGAGCGCACCGATGCAGGAGGAGGCGGGGTCATGACCCCATGACCCTCAGGTGTAGTATAAGAGCGCACCTGAGCGGAGTGGAGATGCTGGCTCTTCCGTGTGTCTCCTGGGCTTGTGCAGTTGTGAGGTAGTGTGTTGGGGTGCAGGTAAGGCACGTCTCCGTTCGCTCTGGTTCCTGGCGTGTGATTATTGGCGACTGAAGGAGGCAGCGGGCCGTTGGTCAGCAGCGGAGGGATGCAGGGCGGCCGCACGGCCGGACCGCGAGGAACAGGGTGAGCAGGCAGTGAAGGGCCGTTCGGGAGGCTGGCTCGTATCTGCCCAGAAGAGCTTTGTTTCATCTGTGGGCAAAATTGTACGTTTACGGCGCAAGTCAAACAAACAGCCTTATCATCAAATGTAACCACCAGTGTAATTTCATTAACGAACATTTTTTATGTGACTAAGATGAGCTAAAACTAATTTATGATGATAAAAAACTATGACGGAATTTATCCTGCGAGGCGGGACTAGAATCTTAATTAACGGACATTCACTAAATTAACCGTCTAAAAATTGTCAATTTATGCATTTTTTGTGATATATACATATATATATCTCTAAAAGCACCATATGTTATTTTAAATATGCTTATTTTTATTTATTTTTAAATAAGGCGACAGCTAGTTTAGTTTTTGAAAAGCTTGTAATCTTTGCCGTTTACCTCACGTTACACTATGGAGCTTATTATTATTATTATTATTATTAGTTATTTTGATTCCTCGTGTTAGCTAAACATTAGTCGTATATAATACAGCATGTAATGTCTTATTCGTTGTTAATAAATGTAATGTAAGACAGTTTGTCATTGCAGCCTACGGTTTTCTTATAGTGTGTTTTAATTAAGATTAACAACGAATCCATCTTTAGTTTTAGGTGTATAGAGAAGCAAAATTATCTTTTCTAGTAAAAACGTGACGCCAATTTAAATCACAAATCATTCTGATGAAAAATAACGAGTTGAACTCGTCAGCATATAGTAATTATAAACTATGATAAAAGTTTTGTTTTGATTAATGTCATATCAATATCTCCAATAAAGTAAAAACGGTCAATTTATGATTTTGTGATTTTTGGTGTTATATATATATCTATAAAAGCACCATATGTTATGTTAAATATGCTTATATTTAATATTCTTTTACTTCAGTAAAGTATGAATAAGTATCGCTTTGTATTTATCTTTCTTACGGCTTGTTTCACGTCTGTTTTAGTTTTTATAACCAATTCTTACTTTGTGTAAGTCGTTGTTTGTTAGCATGTGTTTTATGATTACTAGCATGCCGTTTGATTTATCTATTTTAATTTCAGATAAATAATGTATGAATTTATTATGTCTACAGGTATTTTCTTTAGTTAGGGTTAGGGTATAAATTGTAGTTATTTTAGTAACTATACTTCAACATACTACATGGAAATGAAATAATATATATATTTTTATACTCATACTTTTGTTGTTTTAATATTTCGAAATGTTTTTAGCTTTATTTTTTGTTTTGATTTAAATGTTTAGTTTTGAAATGTTGTTGTATGCATTTGTCATTTTATTTAATTTCTCAATTTTTTTAAATGTGTATATATAGTTTTAACTTATATTTTTAGTTAATTTTTCTTATTTGTAAGTCGCTTTAGATAAAAGCGTCTGCTAAATGACTAAAAAGTAAAAAAGTAAAAGTTAATTTGCATGCATTGACTAATAAAATGTGCTCGTGCGACCAACGGAGAACACAATTATTAATCAGTATGAAGACAGTTTCTTTGACTATTAATACAAATTAGTTTTTTAATTAGCGTGTTTTTGTGTTTTACTTTGGTGTAAGTAAACGGGGGGGGTGAAAACTGAATGTGTGTCAGCATCACATGCATCCGTCTTAAACGGACAGCGTCCCTAATTAAATACCCATCTGTGTCATTAAAGTTAACCAGCAAACGATGCTAAATAAATGCATACGTGTTATTACTGTATCTGAAAAATTTGTTTAATTCGTATCTCTTCCAAAAATTTAAATTGTTGAAATTTATTCTAGTTTTTCCAAATTCAATCCTTAATTCTGATTTCTCACAAGCTTAATTGATTTGGTCTAAAGAGAAGAATTAATGAGTTTTTGTTTGAAGGCTACATATATAATAGCCACCAAAATAAATGTTAAAAACTATGAGAGACTCGAGATAAAATCAGAAATGCTTGTCAAAGTGAACACTGGTGCGCCGTCTTGAGAAGATGATGCATGAGCTTCTGGAAGGTCGGGTTCTCTAACGAACGCGTCACGACTCTAACTCTGGTCTTTCGACGGTTTGGCGAGTCCTGGTGCTGATGTACCTGTTGCTGGTGCAGATGCATGGCTGATAGCTGAGCCTCCAAGTGCTCCAACATCTGCAGCTGAAGCGGCTTCAGACTCGACCGGCTGGCTCGCAACTGCTCCAGCAACTGAGCGGAACAAGACCGAGAGTGACCGGCGGATTAAACCACGGACACAAGAAAGGAGGTCAACACAAAACAGCCCAGAAACGGCCATGACGTCTGAGAAACTATTTGTGATCTATTATTTAGGTCTAGATTGACTCTTCTGTAGTTACATCGTGTACTAAGACTGATGGAAAATTAAAAGTTGTGACTCTATACTCTCATCCCGGCGTAATAATACCATGTGTGCAACAGGCGTAATGATATCACGCCGCGCCTGAATGTAGTCCCAGGTAACTAGTTATGATATATCTGGGGACTACTCTCAGGCACAGCGTGATATCATTATCCGTCAGTCTTAGTACACGATGTAACTACAGAAGAGTCACGCTTTAAATCATTCATTTTTGAGCGTGATGTTAACGGTCCAAACCGATTCAATGATCTATGCTAAGCTACGCTAAAAGTGCTAGCGCCAGACCGGCTGAATGGATTCAAAAACGGTAACTCTTTAACTCTTGGGGAGTCGTAAAATGAGCCGATTTCCAAATAAAGTGTTCGTTTAATGCTAATTAAAGGGACAGTTCACCCCAAAATGAAAATTCTGTCATTAATTACTCAAGGCCAAAGTATACCTCACTATGAACTCGTACGCGAGGGACAGCGTACAGTGAGCGTGACGCGGATTTCGTCATCAGAATAGTACGCGCATCTGTACGCGCAGGTCGCAGGGGGATCGATTCACAAGGTAGCTGAAGAAAACACGTCTTCACACACCTCCGGAATAATCTTAGACGCTGTCCGGCTTCCCAAACGCTAGCGTACGCAATACTTGATCACAGCGAGCCTTTCCGCGATGCTTACATGAGTTTCTCTTCCGTGTCCTTCGCCACGCTGAAATCTTCATAACCGCTCCCTACGCCCCCCCGCTAGGCCAGGAGAGGTATTGCAATTTGGCGCAAAGTGCATGCGTACAAGTCAAATGAAGTATACTTTGCAAGGCTGCGCATACGACTTTAGCACATATGCTAACATATGCGTAAAAAAAAAAGAAGTATACTTAGGCCTTCAGCCTCATCTCGTTACAAACCCATAAGACCTTCGTTCATCGTCAGAACAAAAATTACGATATTTCTAATGAAATTCGAGAGCGTTCAGACCCTCCATAGACAGCAACACAAACTGAAATGTTCTCAAATGTAGTAAATAGATCGGTAATACCGTCCATCAGTGGCTCAACTTCAGTTTCGCGACGTTACGAGAATATTTTTTTGCGCAAAGAAAACAAAAAAAAACATTCTTCTCCCCCGAGTTACGTCTTCAGCCATTTTGGAGTATTTGACATAATCCGCATGGTTTTCGTTCGGGGGGGGAAGCGCGCACATAAACGTAATTTGCGTATCGTTGTTTACGTTTAGGCAAAAGCGTGAGTTGTGATACTCTCAAAAATGGCGGAAGACGTAACTCGGGGGAGAAGAGCAGTCGAGTAAATTGTTATTTTTGCTTTATTTGCGCAAAATAAATATTCTCTTAGCGTCGCGAAACTGAAGTTGAGTTACTATTGGACGGTATTAACGATGCATTTACTACGTTTCTGGAACATTTCAGTTATGTTGCCGTGCGGCTCTTAAAGAGACAGCGCGCTATATTCCTGCTGCGCCTGTGTGCTTTATATTAATAATCAAACAAATACTTGTGTAACAGTAAATAGGATCCGTGCGGCTCTTAAAGAGAGGAGAAGAACGGTCAAGTAAATTGTTATTTTTGTTTTCTTTGCGCAAAAAAAATATTCTCGTAGCGTCGCGAAACTGAAGTTGAGCCACTATTGGACGGTATTACCGATGTATTTACTACATTTGAGAACATTTCAGTTGCATTGGTGTCTATGGAGGGTCTGAACGCTCTCGGATTTCATTAGAAATATCTTAATTTGTGTTCTGACCTTGAACAAAGGTCTTACGGGTTTGTAACGAGATGAGTAATTAATGACAGAATTTGCATTCTCAGGTGAACTGTCCCTTTAAACTATGAAACGGTGATAGTAACTGTAAGGAGTTTTATCATGATTTATGGTTCGGTGTTGATGCTCTCACCTGCAGCTTCTGAGGAGACAGGTACCAGGTGGGAGTCGGTGCTGAACTGTTGGTCCAAGACTCTGTCGAGCTCTGAGGTGTAACGTGAAGAAACACAGACGTGGTTATTACTGCCCTCTATACATCAGCGGCGTGCTGACCGGAGCAAACGAAGCACAAACCTGGGCAGGGCTGGCGGTCCTCTTCTTCTTGGCTGGACTGGACTGATGGTCAGCCTGATCCAGTGGACTCACGTGAGGCGGGAGAGACTGACCGGAGCCTTGAGCCCCACCTGATGACCCGGGCTGAGGTTTACACGCCTGAGAGAGACCGCAGACACGTGAAGAGACAGACACACGGACGGAGAACATCTACAGCAGTCACTGAGAGTGTGTTATAGACGGCGGTGACCACCTCAAACTCTGAATCTGCTCAAGCCTGTGCATGTGAGAGTTCAATCAGACAGCGGTCAGGCGAGGAGTCGGTCTGTACGTCATGATCTTCAACATTTACAGCTTGAGCGTGGCTCACGTTTGAGGTCTTTTGAGAGGTTTACGCGGTCAATTCGTTCAGATCAAAGATAAATATGTCCCTGGAGCACAAATATTCATAGAAATAGCCAACAATACATTGTATGAGTCTTTGCTTTTATGCCAAAAATCATGTTCCATGAAGATATTTAGTACATTTCCTATCATAAACTTAATTATTGATTATTAATATGCATTGCTAAGAACAACCTTAAAGGTGATTTTCTCAATATTTAGATTTTTTGTGCACCCTCAGATTCCAGATTTTCAGATATTGTCCAAACCATACATCAATGGAAATATCATTTATTCAGATGAGGCATAAATCTCAATTTCGAAAAACTGCCCCGTTTGACTGGTTTTGTGCTCCAGGGTCACATAAATAGTAAACAAACCCTGTTTGATGAGCTTGTTTTATGTTGTTCATAAATGATGTCACTGATTTGGGGGGGAAAAACACACAAAATGACTTATTTTTAATATAAAAAAAGTGATTATGGACTGGATTGTTTTTAAACATTTAGTAGTTTTGATCAGGACTGAGGTTGATTAATAGATTTAAGCAAAAAAATATTTATCTGATATATTTTCACAGCAGTTTAATTTAGTGGATGTTTTCATCCCGAACATAACGAAAGGGTGGTGGATTTGTCCACAGTGTATTGTTGAGTTTTTGAACATTTCCCCAAAATATGCGTCAAAATAAGATCTCACCAAAAATCATTCCATTTGCTGAAACACGGAGAAAGTTGTGGCCAAATTAAGACTCAACAGCACCCAATAGTGGACGAAAACACCCCCAACATCACATGAAAACACATGAAGTGATTCTGACCAATAGCTTGGAACAAACTATATATAAAAATAATAATAAATATCTTATTTTGGTTGGTTGTCTCCATTTAGATCATATGGCAACACTTTAAAGATCATCTGTTCCTCGGTCATTCAAGAAAATTTGAACTGTAGGTGGCGCTATCGATGTGCCACATCTTCTTAACACACGATACATACATACATACACCCCCCCCCAAAACAACAACAACTGAACTCTGAGAGAAAAGATGCAAAAACAAATAAAACACATCATGAGCGAGAGCATCAGTATCAATGAGAGAGAAACACACATCTCATTGTACTGTCATGAACACACACACACACACACACACACACACACACACACACACACACACACACACGACTAGTAACTACTCCAGCCGGACTGCATCAGTGTTTGCAACACTAGAGGGCACAATGACTACAGGACTAAAACTACAGCACAAAACACAGCTCTGGGTGAAAAACGGCAAGACCAGGCACTCGTTAAACCTGTAGCTAATCCAGCCACCGATAAGCCCCGCCCCTCGAACGCAGACTAGCCAATGGTAACTAAGGGGGCGGGGCTTACTGATAGCTCCGTTTGTTTGCCCGAGGGAGCAACGGTATTTATGAGGGGGCGGGGTTTACGATAGCTCCATTAAAGAGACATTGACGTCAAACTCGTTTTTGACCCAGGTGTGATTGAGCAGAGCTACACTACTGAAGCTCACGCACAGAAACCACGCTACTGATCGACTCTGGAAGCGTTTTAACCGAACCAATCCTGACACACTTTGTTCAATCGTGCCACAGCGAGCAGGAGCGTGGTTTCACCAGATGAGCCGTGTGTGTGTGTGTATGTGTGTCCACTGCTCCAGGTGTGTGTGTGTGTGTGTGTGTGTACACACAGGGGGGTAGTTCTAAGAGAGCGATGTCAAAGCGTGTGTGTCTATCTGGTCTCACCTGCTGGCCTGTGCTCTGGACACCCTGTCTGGACGTTAGCTCTGCTGGGATTGGGAGGCTCCAGGCTTCCTCAATACTAGGAAGCATTTTACTTTTACTCTGTAGACTATTGTGTTGGAGGTTACAGAACTGAGCCTAGGATGAAAACGCGTGAAAAAGACATGTAAACAGCCATCTGAAGTGGTGCGGTTCAAACACAGAGCAGTGCGGCCTGATGCCAAACCAGGCTAGATTTACACTGGCCTTCTCGCTCCAGTGACTCACGCATACAAACCAAGAATGAAGGTGAAAGAAATCTGATTGTGACAAAATAACTGAACATTTATCCAGGACAAATGCAACATGTACAAGACACACACACACACAGAGCCGGGCGCCGCAGACCCGCCGGCACACGCTAAAGCCACGCTACACTGTACAAGAAAAAACTACTGAGCAAGTTTGAGTTTAAGGCAACCAGCTTCAGCAAATTTCTGAGTCCTCAAATTATTTTTAGCCGATTTCTGAGTCCTCAAATTATTTTTAGCAGATTTCTGAGTCCTCAAATTATTTTTAGTAGATTTTTGTGCTCTCGGCTTATTTTTAACATATTTTTGCTTTGAAAAAACTAAAAAATCTTCTAAAAAAAAAGGTTGAAAAAACTTGAAATAAATTACAAATAAGTAAAAAAAAAAACTAAAAAAAATACAAAATTAAGCTGTGAACTCAAAAAAAAAGAAAGTAGAACAAAATTCAAAAATCTAAACAATAATTTGCTACCCCCCCCCAAAGAAAACTAAATTAAGCTGTGAACTCAAAAAAGAAAAGTTGAAAAAATAAAGTTGAAAAAAAACCTCAAAAATAAAGTTGAAAAACTTACGTCTAAAAAATACGTTGAATAAAGTAAAAAAAACTAATTATGTTGAAAAACTAAAAAAATAAAAAAATTGAAAAAAGACAATAAAAAAAATAAGTTGAAAAAAAACCTCTAAAAAATAAAAATAAATAAATAAGTTGAATATACTCAAAAAAACTAGCTGAAAAACTCAAAAATAAAAAAAAGTTGAATATACAACAAAAAAAGATTTGAAAAAAAAGACAATACCAAAAAAAGTTGAAAAAAACCCCTCAAAAATAAAAAAAAACAACTCTAAAATGACAAATAAGTTGAATATACTCATAAAAATAATAATACGTTGAAAAACTCACCAATAACAAATTGAAGCGGAGAACTCATAAATCTAGAACGAAGCGGAGCACTCACAAACCCGCTGAAGTGCTCCTCTTTCGATGTGGTTACAGTGTAGCGCGGGTCGAGCGGACGCACGCGTGGCTCTCACCTGCAGGTATTTGATGCGGGCCGCCAGCGCCGCCGTGTTGCTGCAGTATTTGCTGCGCGTGGCGTTGATGTAGCACTTGATGGCGTCCTGCGGCTGGTTGCAGGACTCGTAGAGCGTGCCCAGGTCCATCCAGGCCGCGGCGTGACTGTGATCCAGCTGCACGGCACAGATGTAGGCCTGCAGCGCGTCCATGGGCTGATTCTGCTGCTGATACAGCACGCTAACAGAGCCAACGACAGCAGCAGCGTCACAAACCAGTCGCGCCTCATGTCGTCAAACTAAATAATCACGGTCCAAATTGATGCGCTGCACCAACAGAAGGGCTGCTCGATTACGACTATCAGCATTATTCTGGTCAATACTGAGAGTTAATGCTCAGGGTCTGCACTCGGTTTGTGATATTCCAGTTATACAGTATTTTAGAGTCAACAGTAGAGATGCAACAGTTAGCTCACGGTTCAATAAGGCTTTTGGTTTAGTTCTTCTTTTGCTATTTTTACTACATTAACTTAAGTCCAGTATACTTCTGAACACGGTAGAAAAACATGGATTCTCATGTCTACTTCAAATCTCTTTTGAGAGAAGGATTATTTTTATGGATTGGCCATTATTTTGTGCTATGAACACGTAATGTGCGATTCATTCATCCTCACATAGACACACACACACTCACACACACACACACACACGCACACTCAAACACACACGCAGACTCAAACACACACACGCAGACTCAAACACACATGCAGACTCAAACACACACACGCACAGACTCAAACACACACACCCACACACTCAAACACACACACACACACACACTCAAACACACATTTTCGAAAAAAAAAAAAAATTTGACAGTCCTAGAAATTACTGGTAAAAATGCCAGTTACTGACTTAAAGCTAGAAATGACCCAAAATGCTTTGCAAGCAAGATAATTGACCCTTCGCTAAACCACGCCTGAAAATCGCCACAGACCAATCGTGGCTTAGCAACCGTAACTAGGCGCGGCAGGTCTGGCAAGCTTTCGAGCGAGGGAAACATGCCGAAGCGTTGTGCGTATGGATTGTGCAAATCTGCATCTGCCAAATCCCATAATTATTACCCATAAACATAAACTTGTCTGCATACCGGTGTTCTGACGATAAATGCTACCTATCAGATTGTGCTACCAGCATCTTATTCATGCGGTTTGAGGATTTTTTTAATGTCCATACCTACCGCTACCCTAAACCTACCCGTCCACACTTACCCTTACCCTAAACTTACCCTTAAAACAATGCAAATATATTACTAGTAGCACAATCTGAAAGGTAGCACGTTTCGTCGGTACACCGGCAGTCGATTGGTCGCCGCATACGGTTTTCATTGGCTTTAGCGACAACTACCGATGATATTGGCACTGCCCTTATTTTGTTACCCCTTGGCTTCTGCCACTGCTGTGGCAGAC
>CM049830.1:345000-427500 GCA_027422435.1 Schizopygopsis pylzovi | reverse complement strand
AGATCATTCATGTAGAAACAGACATGTTTTGAAGCCGTGGCATGCACTCCGTCACTTTAAGCTGGAACCGAACTGTTGCTTTCACATAGGCCTAGGACGCAATGCAACATGTTGGTTTTTATGGTTTACGGGGACGTCATAGGCCGTCCTGGTTTCTTACTGCCCAAGCTGTATGTGCTATTGCCCTAACACCTACCCTACACCTGAATCTAGCCCTCACAGGAGAATCTCGCGAATTTGTTTCACTTCAAGGGGGGGTGACTCTGTACTTTATAAGCGTTTAAATTAGGGACGAAAATGTCCTCATAAATCACCTTTCTTTGTAATATCTAATGGTCAATACCCATGTCGTTACAGAAATTTGTGTCCTCATAAACCACATAAAGATGCAACAATCTCTCAGCACACCACATTAACACACCTCTCTCATATGATCACACAACACTGCGCACACAACACACACCACACACCTCACTCACAAACACGCGCACACTTTACACGCACACACACCATGCACTCTCTCTCTCTCTCACACACACACACACACGTTAACACACGTTAACACACACTCTCTGTCACACACACACACACGCACTCACTCACAAACACACGTGCACACACACACACGCACATGCGAGCACAAACACACGCACGCACCAACCATCACACACACACGTTTGAATTTAATCTTCATCAGTGGCTCACCTTCCAGTAGTCTGATTGTAAACTGTAGTACCGCTGGTACGCCGATAATGCTGCAACACAAAGACAGGCGTGTTAGGCGAAGCTTCGGGTCATGTTAGTGGATCAGAACACAAGAGCTTCTCGGCACCTTTCGGATACTCCTCCAGTAAGAGATTGAAATGACCCAGCTGGCAGAAGAACTCGGGATCCACTTTTCCTTCAGCTTTCAGGATGAGAGACTCGTAGCAGCGCACGGCCTGAGCGAGGAACACATTCAGCATCACACACACACACAAACATCATACTCATAAAGATATCATTTCTGTTAGAGGTGAGAAAGCTTGTCTTCTCTCCTGCGGCCACAAGCTGGCGCATCGAGCTAAATATCACTAATGCACAATTATACAAAGCTATAAAATAACACCACTATATTGATATAAATATATAATTAATTAGTGACTGTAGCCTGATGGGAACAATCCTCCTAGACTACATAAATAATAATAATAATGTTCAATGTTGAGCTCTGCTCTGATTGGCTGTTTCACAGCGCTGCTTAATGTTGAGCTCTGCTCTGATTGGCTGTTTCACAGCGCTGCTTAATGTTTAGCTCTACTCTGATTGGCCGTTTCACAGCGCTGCTTAATGTTTAGCTCTACTCTGATTGGCCGTTTCACAGCGCTGCTTAATGTTTAGCTCTGCTCTGATTGGCTGGTTCACAGTGCCACTCATCAGCAAGAAGGAAACACAGGGAGGAAAATATTTAAATACTTTCTCTCTCAGTTAGATCGTCAGGTAATTATACTATATATAAAACGAGGGCATCAGGGAGCCTGTTTTCAGGTCTTTTTTAATCAGGAGATTTACATGAGGAAACTATTGGCTCACTGTATGTCATTTCCATGTACAGAACTGATATTATTTAACTATGCCAAGGTAAAGAGAGTTTTTCATTCTATGGCACCTTTAAAGGCACTTATGTAGTTTTGTGTGTGTTGTTATTGTATTATAATTCTATGTATTCTTGTATGCGACTGGCCTTATGTTTTTATGAAAGACATATTTCCTTGAAAACAAACAAATAAACTAATCCTGAATCTCAAACACTTATGTCTGAAAACCTAAATTAAACGAGGCATTACATTGTCCGTTTATTATATTCTCAGCAGAAAAGATGATAAATTCACAAGACGTCAGGAAAACAAAGCCACTTCAGACTAACGATCAACGGCCTCCAGATGTGGTTTATATTCCCTCGAACCCTTTCTCCAGCTCCGGGACCCTCCAGAGATGATGTCCTGTGGTGCTGAAGGACACGCCCCCGTCCCTCCGAAGCACCAATCACCATCCACGAACACAGACTGTTAATAGTGCACGGTTTACTCCACAAACACTGATCAACACGACCACGACATTAAAGCAAAGGATTTATTTGTTCCCAAACTCAGGTTTATTTTTTCTAAATTCAGTTTTTTTCCGTTTTAATTTTTCTAGATAAATGTTTTAAAGGTCAAATAAAATGAATGAATAAAAAAAAGCACGTCTAATTAATACAAATCATGAAAGTTTGAAACTTTTACAATTTTACATTAATTTATTAAAAGTGCATCAAAAATGACATGTTTAGAAATGTTACATTTTTCTCACCTTATGTTTTATTGTTACCAAATTCGGTGTTTTAGCTCGTCTGATTATTTGAATGCATACAAACTATTTGTATTAATTCTTACAGTAGCCTTATGAACTGATATACCGCCCAGTACTACACTGAACATTGTTTAACAGTCTAGCCGATATTATACTAACAAAACTTAATTAATAAGTTAGTAAATTAAGACATCTTTGAGACCCCCTTCTGGAATCAGGCTTGTGATTGGCTAAAGAGAAGGAAAACTGAGCAGCAAATCAGCATCTTAGAATGACTGATCATGTGACACTGAAGAATGGAGTCATCTATTTATTAAAATTGATTTGAAAAGGGACCATGTACAATTTTAACATTTCATGCATAGCTTTGATCCCAGGAATAAATTAGCCTACATTTTTCTATATATCCACATACAAAACATTTATTTATAAATAACCATGAAGGTATATCAAAGTAATAATTTGGTCTGCCGGACATTCGGTGCATCTCTAGTATTAATTAGTCTGAGTAACGCACAAGAGTATGAGAAACACCTGCATTTGTTAATTAGGTTAAAACAAGCCAGACCCGGTTCTCAGCATCTGTGACCAAACAAACCATCATTACTCACCGATCAAACTTACTTTCTTCTGTACAACACAAAATAGAAGATTTGTGAAGAATGTCGAGCACCAGACGACTAAAACACTTCGACTTAAGCTCATAAGGGCCAGAACAACATGTTTTTGGGTGAACTGTCCCTTTAAGCAGTGAATATGAACACAATAGCAGGTTTGACCTATGACCTCAGCAGATATAAAAGGAGTCCTTCACTTCAAGCCCTGCTGAACATCAAACCGGCCCGCTTCGGACAGCATGACCCGTCCTAAACCAGCACGACCCATCTCACACCAGCACGACCCGCCCGTCCCAAACCAGCACAACCCGTCCCAAACCAGCACGACCCGTCCCACACCAGCACGACCCCTCTCAGACCAGCACGACCCGTCCCAAACCAGCACGACCCGTCTCACACCAGCACGACCCGTCCCACACCAGCACGACCCCTCTCAGACCAGCACGACCCGTCCTAAACCAGCACGACACGTCCTAAACCAGCACGACCCCTCTCACACCAGCACGACCGGTCCCAAACCAGCACGACCCCTCTCAGACCAGCACGACCCGTCCCACACCAGCACGACCCCTCTCACACCAGCACGACCGGTCCCAAACCAGCACGACCCCTCTCAGACCAGCACGACCCGTCCCACACCAGCACGACCCGTCCCACACCAGCACGACCCGTCCCACACCAGCGCGACCCCTCTCACACCAGCGCGACCCATCCCAAACCAGCACGACCCATCTCACACCAGCACGACCCCTCTCACACCAGCACGACCCGCCCGTCCCAAACCAGCACGACCCATCTAACACCAGCACGACCCCTCTCACACCAGCAGGACCCGCCCGTCCCAAACCAGCACGACCCCTCTCACACCAGCACGACCCCTCTCACACCAGCACGACCCGCCCGTCCCAAACCAGCGCGACCCCTCTCACACCAGCGCGACCCCTCTCACACCAGCGCGACCCGTCTCACACCAGCGCGACCCGTCCCAAACCAGCGCGACCCGTCCCAAACCAGCGCGACCCGTCCCAAACCAGCGCGACCCGTCCCACACCAGCACGACCCGTCTCACACCAGCACGACCCGTCTCACACCAGCGCGACCCGTCCCAAACCAGCGCGACCCGTCTCACACCAGCACGACCCCTCTCACACCAGCACGACCCCTCTCACACCAGCGCGACCCGTCCCAAACCAGCGCGACCCGTCCCAAACCAGCGCGACCCGTCCCAAACCAACGCGACCCGTCCCAAACCAGCGCGACCCGTCTCACACCAGCACGACCCCCTCACACCAGCGCGACCCGTCCCAAACCAGCGCGACCCATCTCACACCAGCACGACCCCTCTCACACCAGCACGACCCGCCCGTCCCAAACCAGCACGACCCCTCACACCAGCACGACCCCTCTCACACCAGCACGACCCGCCCGTCCCAAACCAGCACGACCCGTCTCACACCAGCACGACCCCCTCACACCAGCGCGACCCGTCCCAAACCAGCACGACCCATCTCACACCAGCACAACCCCTCTCACACCAGCACGACCCGCCCGTCCCAAACCAGCACGACCCCTCTCACACCAGCACGACCCGTCTCACACCAGCACGACCCGTCTCACACCAGCACGACCCGCCTCACACCAGCACGACCCGCCCGTCCCAAACCAGCACGACCCGCCCGTCCCAAACCAGCACGACCCGCCCGTCCCAAACCAGCACGACCCCTCAAACCAGCACGACCCCTCACACCAGCGCGACCCGTCTCACACCAGCACGACCCCTCTCACACCAGCACGACCCGTCTCACACCAGCACGACCCGTCTCACACCAGCACGACCCGTCTCACACCAGCACGACCCGTCTCACACCAGCACGACCCGTCTCACACCAGCACGACCCGTCTCACACCAGCACGACCCGTCTCACACCAGCACGACCCGCCCGTCCCAAACCAGCACGACCCCTCACACCAGCGCGACCCGTCTCACACCAGCACGACCCGCCCGTCCCAAACCAGCACGACCCGTCTCACACCAGCGCGACCCCTCCCACACCAGCGCAGGGCTCGAAATTAACTTTTTTACTTGGTAGCACTGGTGCTCCCAACTTCAAGAAGTTAGGAGCACCACAATTATTTTAGGAGCACCCACTGAATATTAAGGAGCAACACAACCGCCAATTGAGCAGAAGGCCGGGCAACATCCTTCCTGATGATTAAAAGCTTCGTCAATTGAACCTGATCCTTAAGCTGCAGTGCTTTGTTTTTTATACATGCAAGATGAGAAGAAAATGTCATTTAAACTTTTCTCA
Source organism: Schizopygopsis pylzovi (assembly GCA_027422435.1). NCBI lineage: Eukaryota > Metazoa > Chordata > Actinopteri > Cypriniformes > Cyprinidae > Schizopygopsis > Schizopygopsis pylzovi. Next base: position 422,243 of record CM049830.1, on the reverse strand, counting down.
AAACAGTTCCTCTCAGAAATACATTCATATAGACCCCCACTCCCAATTCAATGTTTAGGATTTCCTTTCTATATTTTGCATAGTGGCCGTTGAGCTTGCTCAGGCTGCTACAGTATTTGATGTTCTTTGTGTCCGTCTTCAGCGTCTCTGGCTTCTGTTAATGGCTGTTTACAGACTTGGTAATATTTCCACACAAATTAAATTTTGGAAAATGATTTCAATGCAGTTTGTGCAAGTGCGGTCACAAAACCGGTCAGTTCCAAGTAGGGATGGGCGATATGGCAAAAATATCATATCAATTTTTATTTTTTAGACATTTCACGATTTTATCACAGTTCTTTGTCATGTTTGTCTGAGCAGTACTGCCAAACTAATTTCCCTATTATAAAGACAAAGCCTTTCAAGGAAACAAAATATAAATAAGAATGGTGGATATTTAGGCCAAAGTGGGCGAAGATAAAAAATCTTTGTCATTATTTTATCTTTGTTATGAAAAAATAAGAACAAAGATACACATTACAACTACACATAATATACAAACAGTGTTTAATTATCAGGTACAATAGGCATATTTAGTAGGAGCATTCAAGAAATTGAATGAACAATTAATAAAAATAAAACACTATAGATTGATTCCTATTAAAGTAACTGTTGTTTTTTTTCAGTCAAGAGTAGCGAGTTATGTTTTTCTCTATGGTTTTGTTGTTTTAACATTAAATAATAAATTCGGTCATCTGTCTGTCGATTCTGTCATAGTGTTTTATATTAATACCATCATTTACTCACTCAAAATTAGTTTTAAACCTGAGTGAGTTTCTTTCTTCTGCTGAACATACATGCTATTTTGAAGAATGTGGAAAACCAAACAGTTGCTGGTCCCCAGTGAGTTCCATAGTATTTTTTTATATCCTACAATCAAGTGGACCAGCAACTGTTTGGTTACCCACATTCTTTGAAATATCTTCTTTTGTGTTCACCACAAGAAATAAATTAATACAGGTTTGGGACAACATGTCAGTGAGTAAATAATGACAGAAATAAAATTGTAGGGTGAACTATCCCTTTAATGACAGTCGGCTGCATGTTTAATACTGTCCCTTTAAGAGCTGCACGCATCTAATATACAGGCACGCTTCGGTTCCACTCACCGGTTTAATTTCTTTTTAAACATAACCAACTGAGTCTATATGTAAACCTTGTGTGTTTTGACAGTATTGGCTCAAAAGATAACTTAGTTGAGTAATCAGGCGCTGTTAGGGGCCGCTCACATATCGCGTCTTTTGCGCGCTCAAGTTCGTTATTTCAAATGTAGACGCGCCGTATGCGCGCTCATAATGGAAGCGACGCGGTCGCGGTGCGACGCGCTCGTTTTTTCCAGGCGCGTCCGCGCCGCATCGAGATAAAAACATCTAAACTTTTCAGAATGCCGTAGGTGTAACGGAGAGCGCAGCTGATGGTTGCTTAGCAACGACAAACGCCTCCGGAGCGCAACCGCCCGAGCGCTTTGGAAAAAAGGAGAAAGCAGCGCGCCTAGCGTTTTCCATGCGTTTTTAGGCGCGATATGTGAACGACCCCTTAGACAGGCTTTTTAGTTCTCGCGTTTCGGGTGCACGGGCTCAGAAAAAGCACACTTTAGACGAGCGCGCGAATGAAAAGCTTAACCTGCTTTAGCTCCCGGTCACGTGGCACATGCTGTGCAGTAATTCTTGAACGTTTAGCAGAGAACTGTAGAGGTCGCACCACAGCAATTATTTGCACTCGCACAAATGCTCCCAAATATATTTTGGAGTCGCACAGATTACATTTCGGGAGCATATGCGACCAAAATGGTCGCAATTTCGAGCCCTGCACCAGCGCGACCCGTCCCACACCAGCGCGACCCGTCCCGCACCAGCGCGACCCGTCTCTCACCAGCGCGACCCCTCTCGCACCAGCGCGACCCGTCTCTCACCAGCGCGACCCCTCTCGCACCAGCGCGACCCGTCTCTCACCAGCGCGACCCGTCTCTCACCAGCGCGACCCGTCTCTCACCAGCGCGACCCGTCCCAAACCAGCGCGACCCGTCTCTCACCAGCGCGACCCGTCTCTCACCAGCGCGACCCGTCTCTCACCAGCGCGACCCCTCTCGCACCAGCACGACCCGTCTCTCACCAGCGCGACCCGTCTCTCACCAGCGCGACCCGTCTCTCACCAGCGCGACCCGTCCCAAACCAGCGCGACCCGTCTCTCACCAGCGCGACCCGTCTCTCACCAGCGCGACCCGTCTCTCACCAGCGCGACCCGTCTCTCACCAGCGCGACCCGTCTCGCACCAGCGCGACCCGTCTCGCACCAGCGCGACCCGTCTCGCACCAGCGCGACCCGTCTCTCACCAGCGCGACCCGTCTCGCACCAGCGCGACCCGTCTCGCACCAGCGCGACCCGTCTCGCACCAGCGCGACCCGTCTCGCACCAGCGCGACCCGTCTCTCACCAGCGCGACCCGTCTCGCACCAGCGCGACCCGTCTCGCACCAGCGCGACCCGTCTCTCACCAGCGCGACCCGTCTCATATAAAACCATATAAAAGGTGTTTTAAGACTTTATGTTGTGAATAAAACAGCGTTGTTTTGACATAAAATACGACGTTGTCATTTAATTAGGCTAATTAAATAGTGTATAATTGTGCGTGTACATAAATGTATTAATTAACATGAATGCATTTGCTAATGTTAAATAACACAACTTGTGATTGTTATAATTGCTGAAATTAAGATTAATTGTTAATTCTTAGTTCATGTTAACTAATTAACCTTATTGTTAAGTGTTACCAATTAATTGCAATTACATACTATGATTTTTCTAAAGCTGACTTAATGCATAACTTAATGTTTTAACTAATTACAAAAGCTGAATAATCAAAGTTTACTGAAATAAATACTCGTTTATTGCAGCAGTAACTACAAATCATCTCAACTGTGCTTCACTCACAGTGCAAACATTCAGACAACCCCCCCAATTAGGTTAATTAACATTAGTGCAGACAGAAGCGGAAATGCCAGGATTGGACTCGATTATTGATCCAGAAATTATCATTGTTTACAAAACATATTTTGATTCGTTTCTGCAAAACAACACCGGACCTTTATTTTATGGAAAAATAAATCAAAATATCTTCTTTTGACTTCCACTCAAGTTTAATAACAATACAGCTCGTGTTAATTAAAGTCAGTTAATCATTGACTCAGTGTCGAGGTCACTGGAACTACATCCATCCCATCAACGGTGACGTCACAGGTCAGAGCTCGTGTGTATAAAGGACTACATGGCTGAGAGTAAGGGACAGAGAGCAGCTATCGCTCCAGCACTGTGTGCAACGAAGCCCAGGGTGTCTAACTAGAACCAGCACTCAGTCTCGGTCCACTCTCTAGTGTTCACTACTGGACCGCACGACCGGTTACCCACAAGCCTTCACGGGGCTCCGAGTGGAAGGCTGTATTCGCGTCTGTTTCTGCAGCGTTATAACGCGCTAGCTCTCACCCCTCCCCACCCCGCCATCTTGGGCCGACCCAAGCAGCCATTACCACCGTCTCTGCATACAACCGAGCGCGAGTATTCCTCCGCTCAGCTCTCAATCACTGAGGGAAATAAAGCCGTGATCTGAGGAACAACGCATGTCCACAAACACGCTACGTTACATTACTGAGTAAACACACATACAGACGCGCGGCTAACGCTAGGGACGCGCCGCGTTCACCTGTGTTTGTGAAGCTACTGAATCAAGCCATGGAGTTATCCGCGCGACGCTCGCGACTAAGCTCCGAGTCAAACCGAGCTAGCTTAGCCGCGCACCTCTGAGGAGAAAATTGCCCTCACTGTCATTTCGCACCGCGAAGTGTTGAATTAAACGCGCGTCTTTACCTTTACAAGCAGGGCCTTCATGCTGGCGCCATCTTCATGAAGCCGCTGGTATCCGAACAGAGAGCTGTGAACGACACACACACACAGGGTTAGTGATCACATCTCACTCAGAAACTATGAAAAGCAGCTAAAAGACGCCCGCGGCTCCGACCTGTCGACGCGGGCCAGAGCGTCGCTCTCCTGCGCGCTCATCCGCGGTGAGTCCTCCTCGGGTTCGCTCGCTTTTCCCGCCGCCATTTTCTTCTCCTCATCACCAGCAGCGCTGAGGCGTCGAGCGGCGGCGACGGCGAGCGACGCTCGGCACGATTTCATGGAATCGCGCCGCGAAATCGAGGGAAGGCGAGCTCCGTGCGTCCAAAAGCCACAATAAACGCGCACTTTTTCTCCAGTGAAACGCGCCTCAGAGTCTGAAGTGAGCTGGCCCTCCAGCGGCGCGTCGTCTCACATTGTTTTGTAGGAATACACGGTGACGCGGCGGCTCAGCGTTGATGCCCTGCACGCTAAAAAACGCGGAACGTATTAAAACACGCTCAAAGTTGCGCTCGCCTGCAGATTAAAGTTGTTGTAATTGTGTCACACAGGCGAACCCACGCCGTCGCCGTCACCACGCCCTCCCGGGCTCGCTAGCCAATCGCTGCGCAGGACGCGAGCGCGTCACTGGCCTCGTCCCAAAATGTTGTGGATGAGATCTTTAGGTAATATCGATATTTTGTGCGCTTGAGCCAAAACGCGACGCGTGGGAAAGTTCTGCGATTCCCTCTAACAGAAGACTCCGAGCGGCTCATTTGCGTTATGAAATGCAAATAAAGAGGCGTGGATTTCCTAAAACGGGGAGATTGGACTGACAGCCCAGGTCCTGTTCACAGTCACAGATGCACTGCAGTCTTTTATTAAAAATGCATACATATGTGTCCGTGTGTGTGTTATGGATATTAAATCACGGGATTATAACCAATGTTTGAAACATTGACGTGGCTGTGCTCACAGCTGTCAGCATCACCTGACTTCGTGACGTCACACGCGGCACCCAAAATGGCGGAACAACAACAACAACACCGCAGAGGTGAGCGCGTTTACCGTCACGTTTATCAGAATTAAATCAAGTGTTTAGAGCACCGAGGACCGCACAGAGCCCGTCGATTCCGATGCTGTCTTAAACACAAAACGGAGAATAACGAGCTCGTTTCAGTCTCCTTCAGATACCAGGTCACATCTCACCCCAAAATCAGCTTCTTATCAAGTATTGTGAGGTTTTAGACGGGTAATATTGTAGTCAGAATATATAGAGTTAACGGAATTCTGATATGTGTGCTTTAGATGTGGTTCGTGATTCACTGTAGGCTGTAAGGTACAGCAGGGAAACTAAACAGAGCTTTTATAATTAAAAACTGTGATTTAAAGAGAGCCATTCAGTAAACCAATTCGATAATTAAAATGTTATTAGGATGGAAATCTACCTCAGCTTTAAACTATATGGAGCCTTTTTTACATTACAATTAACAACACAGCCCAGATTAATATTTGTTCTTAATATAAAAATAAACACTTGATTTAATTATATGCAAATGTGTAAATTAACACCAGCAGCGCGCGCAGTAAATCTAGTATTCATTCTAATATCATACATTTAGAATCACAACATTCAAGACATGGAGGCGAAACATGTATTTATGCAATTTCATATAGTTATCAACATCAAACAATGTGTCGTTTGTAATCCAAAAATGACCATGATTATGAATATCATATTGATTCCAGAGAACACAGAACTGTAAACTTGGTTCCGACCCAAGCATCTTAGCGATAACGCTGTGTTTTTCAGCGGGAATGTTATTAATTTCCTCAAAACATGGATTTGATTGATTATATTAAGACTACACTTCACCCAGGACAGTGTGTAATGTAGGCTGCACACAAATGAACGTTAATGTTAATTAAAGATCAGAGCTTGTAAACAAACTGCATCTTGGAATTAACCTTGAACACAAAGCCACACCACTGGCTTTTAATTGTTTGTTTCATTAGCAAACATGCAGCTATAATTAAGTTTCCATCGATCGATTTCTTTCACATTTATAATATTTCATAGGTTAACGTTAACCTATCCGTCTGCACACGTGCTTGTTCGCTTCGCGGCTCCTTTAAATATATGAAAAGCGTGCACGAGTCTTCCTACAGCGCTGCTGGCGTGTGAACGCGCAGAGAGTGACGCCGATTTCACACTGCGCGCGTAAGCAGCGCATTAACAGATTAGAGCGTTCACACGCGCGCCCGTTTACGCTGAATTAAAGTCACAGTGCTTTGTTCTTGATCAAAATTGACCCGATTAACATTAAAAAAATAGCATAAAATCATGTGTTTGGTGTCTCACACTCACCATATGGAAACATCACTTCCAGAGTTTTTGCCCAAACTTCAAAGATGTGTTAAAGTAATCAAACTAGAAGCATATTTCTTTGCTTTAATATTACTTTAAATTCAATCCAATTACACTTAACTGTTGGAATTCCAATTCACGGTCGCATCAGAGTATGCTGCCGTATCATACATCAAAGCACACAGTATTCAGAGAACGCTCGTAAATATAACAGAGGACGCTCCTGGTCCAGCTGCGCGTGACGAACACTCTGCATACCTGAGATAAGAGTGCGCGCCCGGTGAGAGTGCACTCCCCAGTGAGAGTGCTACCTTTAAGAGTGCCCGCCCGGTGAGTGTGCTACCTTTAAGAGTGCATGCCCGGTGAGAGTGCTACCTTTAAGAGTGCATGCCCCGTAAGAGTGCCCGCCCGGTGAGAGTGCTACCTTTAAGAGTGCCCGCCCGGTGAGTGTGCTACCTTTAAGAGTGCCCGCCCGGTGAGTGTGCTACCTTTAAGAGTGCATGCCCGGTGAGTGTGCTACCTTTAAGAGTGCATGCCCGGTGAGTGTGCTACCTTTAAGAGTGCATGCCCGGTGAGTGTGCTACCTTTAAGAGTGCATGCCCGGTGAGAGTGCTACCTTTAAGAGTGCATGCCCGGTGAGAGTGCTACCTTTAAGAGTGCCCGCCCGGTGAGTGTGCTACCTTTAAGAGTGCATGCCCGGTGAGAGTGCTACCTTTAAGAGTGCATGCCCGGTGAGTGTGCTACCTTTAAGAGTGCATGCCCAGTGAGAGTGCTACCTTTAAGAGTGCATGCCCAGTGAGAGTGCTACCTTTAAGAGTGCATGCCCCGTAAGAGTGCCCGCCCGGTGAGAGTGCTACCTTTAAGCGTGCATGCCCCGTAAGAGTGCCCGCCCGGTGAGAGTGCTACCGTTAAGAGTGCATGCCCCGTAAGAGTGCTACCTTTAAGAGTGCGCGCCCCGTAAGAGTGCGCGCCCAGTGAGAGTGCTACCTTTAAGAGTGCATGCCCGGTGAGAGTGCTACCTTTAAGAGTGCATGCCCCGTAAGAGTGCCCGCCCGGTGAGAGTGCTACCGTTAAGAGTGCATGCCCCGTAAGAGTGCTACCTTTAAGAGTGCGCGCCCCGTAAGAGTGCGCGCCCAGTGAGAGTGCTACCTTTAAGAGTGCATGCCCGGTAAGAGTGCATTTGTAATCCAAAAATGACCGTGATATTGATACAATATCTTTTTACAAAAGATACATTAAGAGACTTACGCTTTAGACTCTGTATTGTTCTATTACAGAGAAGGTTAGGGTTATATCAAGATATTAATTAGTCAATATCGCTCACCCCAAGACAAGATGCCTAATTGTGATTGCATGGTGGTGTCTTCTCCCGCAGCAGCATCTGATGACGATCCGGGTAATTACAGCTCATTAACCTCTAAATCGGTCGTTTCAGGTGGACTTCCTGCTTGGCCTCATCTCTTGAGAAACCGTTTCCTGTGAAGAGCGTCTTCCCATCATGCACCTGACCGGACTCGGTGGCTTCGGTTGATGCTCATCATCTCTGAAACCCAAACCACTGCCTCCTCAGCTAATGCTACTGTACGTGTTGGTAAAACATTTATTGTTTACTTTGTAAATAAAAGTGACTTCTGATTCAACTTTTTTCCATCTTGATTAAATATTTCTTAATGTAACAAGCATGTTTCCTCTCCAGCCTTTAGTTAGCGCTGGGTCAGAGGTCACTGGAGGTTTATCATTCAGCGCAGTTTACAATCACATCGTTAAGCCTAATGACCGGTTCAGTCTTTAGTGATGGATCTAGCCAAGCTAGAAACATACTAACAACAGGCTAGTCACGTTAAGACATTATGAACTCACCAAGTGTGTACGACCTAAAGTGTGTTCACTAAACGGCAGCTTTCATATTCAGAGGACCTTAATGGAAACAGTGGAGCAAAACCCAGATGCCATAAACGCATTACTGTAAACGATGGAGCATTTTCCCCCCCGGTGTTATTTCAATGCAAGACGATAAACCCAGAGACTTGTTCCCCTCGGCTATTAAACCCAATCCATGTGTTTGTTCTGGTTTCCTAACCATGTTCTGGTCCGACTCTGAAGGTAATAACAGGGTTTAAAGATGCAAAGACACGGTTTCTGTATTTGCAATTTCCAACTTTAATTTGGTAAAATCATACAATAAACACACATTTAATTTTTCGTGCAGTGCACAGCCTCTAAACTAGTACATAAAGCAAATACTCTAATTCTAAGGGCTGCGGTGATGTTCTTTCACATGATTTGGTCAATCTTCATGCTTTCAACACCTCACCCAGAACTGATTAATTAATTAAGACTGAAACCTGTCAGAGAACACCAGCGCCGTTGCCCAATATGCAAATGCAATAGAGAATAACCACATGTTTTTGTTACTTAAGATTGCCATGTGCCAGACATTCACTGGGGGGGAGGGGGGGGGGACAAATGAAAAAAATATTAATAATATTGGAACAAATAACTGGAGAGAATCTGATCCACATTTACAAAAATATTTGGATCTTTTTCCCAAACCTTGGCATGGTTGTTTATCGTTCAAATTGCGGCTGCCGATTTAGACCAATTCGTTTAATTAGATGAAATTCAAAATGACCGTAAACATTAAAAAGCTCACACTACCCGGAAAAATATATAATTTCACGCATACGGGTGGACATTCGACATTCAAGTGCCAGTGTTTTTGTACGGATCTTTTGGTCAAGTTACTTGAAACTATCACTTTTAGGCTTACAAAAATAAATATTTCTTAATAAATTACACAAACTAGCAGCAAAATAGAATCTAGTAATTGTGCAAATAGCTAAATCCTCCACTGCTAATGGTCCCAAATCAATCCTGGGTAACTATTGAGAACCCTTCCCCTTTTGTAAACAAGCTGCGTTTTCACAATCGCCACACACAATATTTGACACGCACTCAATATAAAACCCTAGATGTGCAATAAAACAACTTTTGTAAAACTGTATGGGCTTAAGTAGCACCGCTGGCTCTCAAGTCACCTCAATACTGTCGACCGCTTCCAAATTTATGTCCAAAGGCACAAAACACGCTTGAGAGTAAATCTATTGCACTTCGGTTAAACGCATCCCACTCGGCTGCACCACGAGTCTGGTTTCACAGCACAACGGCGTGAACGGGGGGGCGGGGGGGGTACGGGAGCCGTGTCTCGAGACCAAAGCCCGAGGATGTCTTTCGGAAATTCAACGCAGCTTGAAAAAAAAAAAAAAGAAAAAAGAATAAAACCAAAAACGTGAACGCATGTTTCTTGTAACGAACGTAAAAGCCTGCTGCAGAAAATTGAAAATTGACCAAAACACAAGAACACTAGCATGCGGATTTCTTCAGAGACGAGCTGGGCTTTCTCGGACCCAGACGGCGTGGTCCTAGAGAAGCCAGTCGAACGGTTTACAGCGTCAATCGACCTCAAGAACGGATCACATTGCTACCTCCGAGTGAAGCAGCGAATCCAACAGCGCCGCGTTTCATCACACTGGAACGGCTTGGTTTCTCAGAAGACTTCCTCCAGGATAGAGTGAGCCAGATCTTTCCCTTCCAACATTAAATTTGGTGTTAACTCCCTTGTGATAGTTACCACACGAGAGGGTGTACGCCAATAGAGGGGGGGGTCAGCTGACCCCATACCAAATTTCAGTCCAAGACGAGGACCATCCCAGACTTTGCCAAGGTTTGATTGTTACACCATCCAAACAAATCTTTCGAGCAGGGGGGGGGGGGGGACAAACAAAAGAGGGGCTAAGCCAGACATTAAAGAAGAAAACACAGCAAGTCTAAATTTAAAGGCACAGTACATTAACAAACAAATGATTCTCATTTAGTATAAAGAAATGAGATGTAGTGGAAACTAGAGTTTAAGAATCTGCCCGCGTTCCCTCTTTGTCCTGCTACCGTCGAAATCCCGGCGTCCCCGCAGAGCGCAAGCCTCGCCGGATGTGGTCAGAGAATCACAGCTGGTAATGTACTGCAAAGTTCTTCGAAGCTACACAGGGTATATCGTCTGGCTATGGTACATGTGGTTTCCATTCAGTGAGTTTGGCATGTGATCCAGGGAAGAGGTGAAGGAAGGGGTCTTAGTTCCCCCACCAGTCCACTTGGGAGTAGTTCCCTCCGTAGCCGTCACTGCTGTAGAAGTTCCCAAAGCCGCCTGAGGAGCACAAACACCAGAGACGTTACTCAACAACGGGTTCTGCGGTGGAAGAGATCAAATCGCTAGCGTGATGTCGTGTAGAGGGCTCTCAATTTAGGTGTATATAAATATGAGGCCATAAATGCATTAACGGAACATTTTACGACTCCTCAGGAGTTGAGGTTTACCGTTTTCGAATCCATTCAGCCGCGTCTTGCGCTAGCACTTTTAGCGTAGCTTAGCATAGATCATTGAATCGGATTGGACAGTTAGCATCAAAGTAAAATGACTAAAGAGTATCAATATTTTTCCTATTTAAAGCTCAACTCTTCTGTGGTTTCATCGTGTACTAAGACTGACGGAAAGTGATATCACGCTGCGCCTGAGAGTAGTCCCCAGATATATCACAACTAGTTACCTGGGACTACATTCAGGCGCGGCGTGATATCATTACGCCTGCTGCACACATGGTATTATTACACCGGGATGAGAGTATAGAGTCACAACTTCATTTTCCATCAGTCTTAGTACACGATGTAACTACAGAAGAGTCACGCTTTAAATCGCTCATTTTTGAACGTGATGCTAACGGTCCAATAAGATTCCATGATCTATGCTAAGCTACGCTAAAAGTGCTAATGCCAGACCAGCTGAATTGATTCAAAAAAGGTAAAACTAACTCTTGATGAGTCATAAAAAGAGCGGAGTTTCTTTAAGTGGTATAAGAGAAGTCTGATAATTTCAAGAGGTCGTACACACTTGTACAAGAATTACGATAAATCTGTATTAAAACTTCAAAAGGCATTGAGTCCAAACACGGCACGGATGTCTCAGAAACATGTCGTTGGCATTTAATCTACTTGCAATGCTCGTTAAAGCAGTGTTTTTGAGCGTGGTGCTGCTTCGTGTTCAGCCGTTACCGGAGAATCCGCTATATTTGCTCCTATAGCGCCACCTCGTGGCTGAGAGCGGATCTGCATTTACAGTGTGCCTCGTGTTCAGATCAATGCCAATATACACCCGTGTTTAATGCAGCATTTGTGAAGCGTCCTAAAATACGAGACAATTACGAGTTATACTGATATAAAATGGCATTTCACCAATTTCAGGGACAAGTCAAACATGTGTAAATCTAAACCAAATCATGTAATTTTATGGCTTTCAAAAGTTACCTTTTAGCTCACTCATACGTGTGCAGCTCTTAATGATTCTGCAGATAATATGTAAATATATAGTAGAGCTATCAGTGGTTTTGAAAGCCCTGAAAAGCCACTAAGGCCGAGCGAAACCGATCCTTACCACCGCCGCCGCCAAATCCACGGTTTCCTCCGTGACCTCCGGGGTTACGGCTGCCGCCGCGGCTCCCGAAGCCTCCGCTGCTGGGGCCGGTACTGGTCTGACGGTAGTCTCTGGCACCAAACCCACCAGAGAACCTGAAACACACCCAACCGGTTTAACAGGGTGCCCAGAGGACGGTCATAAAGCAGAAAGCTTGGGGCAAGCGCGCGCTTCACCTCTTGGAGCGTCCGCGGGTGCTGCTCTTGTGCTGGTGCTCATAGGCCAGGCTCTCCAGCCAGGACGGCACTTCCTGTTTGGCCTCCACCAGGATGTCCAGCAGGTCCTTGGTGATGTTGCTGTTCTTATCATTGAAGAATGATGTGGCAAGACCTGTGACGACCCAACAGAACCACTCAATGAGATGCAGACGTTTACATTAGGGTGACATGTACCCCTCGACAGGATTACTATACGGTCTAAAACAGGGGTTCCCAAACCAAGCCGTTCCACCTAGACCAGTATTACCATTTCAAGACCCATCATCATATTTCAGAAAAAGACCATTTCTAAGATTAAGCTTATAGTAATGTATTTGAGAAAAATAACCATTTGTGACCCTGGAGCACATAAACAGTCATAAGTTGTGAAATTGAGAGTTATGCATAATCTGAAAGCGGCATACATGATATTTCCATTGATGTATGGTTTGGACAATATTAAAAAATATGGAATCTGAGTGTGCACAAAAAAAAAAAATCTAAATATTGAGACAATTTAAATAAAGTTCAAATCAATCAAATTAAGTTTATATGGTAGGAAATGTACTAAACATCTTCATGGAACATGATCTTAGTATAGATCATAATCATTATTTTTGGCATACATGAAAAATTATAATTGTCTTTGGCTATTGCTATGAATATACTTATGCTTACTGCTTATGACTGCGTCTGTGCTCCAGGGACACTGTAAAATTCCACGACTAACATTTAAGTTTTAATTTCTACATTCATAGGTTACCGAGTCTATGAAATAAGTCTATAAAACCTTGAAACGAACCGTAATCAGTGTTAAAATAAATGCCCTCCCAACCAAACTCTTTATTTTAGCAAAGCACAAGAAACTAAGCATAATTCTCAAACAATTTGGAGATTAAAATTGTAAAAATAAACTTTAAATAAACACTAAAAACAGATAAGAAATGGTCTAAAATATCTAGGTTTGCGTGTGTAGACGTTCCTACGCTTGCATATCAAATGCTAGATCCCGCCTTTTCTCTCACACACACCGTGATTGGTCTATTATGTACAATGCCTGCATGTTATTGGTCAAACTACTATTCTATCATTACATCAGCAAGCATGGGAACCAGAAATGGCACGTATGGTCACCTAGTATAATAACTAGGACTAGATGCACTCAGAATAAAAGAGTCACATGTAATCATGTCAATCACAAAACTTCAATCCGATATAAACGCTCACATCAACCAATCACTAATTAACACCACGCTCCGATTCGTCAATCAGAAGCTAAACACAGGGTCATGTAATTACCGAGGTTGCCCACGCGCCCGGTTCGTCCGATGCGGTGCACGTACTCCTCGATGTCACTGGGCAGGTCGAAGTTAATCACGTGTTTCACGTTGGAGATGTCCAGACCACGAGCGGCCACCTGCGGGACAAAACAGGTTGAGACTTGCACCAAAACACACCACGTATTAAAGCGGTCATATGATGCGATTTCAAGTTCTCTGTGGAGAGTCACAAGCTGCGTAGATGAGATCCCTGATGTTATAAAGACTAAAGTCTCAAAACCGAAGAGATATTCGTTATTAAAGTTAAGACTCTGACAACGACGAGCGTTTCGTGAAGCTAGGAGAGGACGTGATTCTGACTTCACGACGACAATCTGGCGCTTCTGAATCAGTGACTGTTTGTTATCAGTTTAAGTATTTGCTATTGACTGTTCACATGCGGAGCTTTGTGTGTGTGTGTGAGCGAGAGAGGGTTACAGCGCAGAATCGTGAGTAAGAGCACGAGAGAGAGACAAAGTGAGCGATAGATGTGGTCGCAGCGTTGTGTGTGAGAGAGAGGGTCACAGTGCAGCATCGTGTGTGTGAGTGAGCGAGCGAGGGTTACAGCGCAGCATTGTGAGTGAGAGCGAGACCGATGGTCGCAGCGTCATGTGTGTGTGACAGAAAGAGAGGGTCACAGTGCAGCGTCGTGTGTGTGACAGAGGGTCATAGAGCAGCATCGTGTGTGTTACAAAAAGAGACAGAGGGTCATAGCGCAGCATCGTGTGTGTGACAGAGACAGAGGGTCACAGTGCAGCATCGTGTGTGTGACAGAGAGACAGAGGGTCACAGTGCAGCATCGTGTGTGTGACAGAGAGACAGAGGGTCACAGTGCAGCATCGTGTGTGTGACAGAGACAGAGGGTCACAGTGCAGCATCGTGTGTGTGACAGAGACAGAGGGTCACAGTGCAGCATCATGTGTGACAGAGGGTCACAGTGCAGCGTTGTGTGTGACAGAAAGAGAGAGACAGGTGACAGTGCAGCGTCGTGTCTGTTACAGAAAGAGACAGAGGGTCACAGTGCAGCGTTGTGTGTGTGTGTGACAGAAAGAGAGAGACAGAAGGTCACAGTGCAGCGTTGTGTGTGTGACAGAGGGTCATAACGCAGCATCGTGTGTGTGACAGAGAGAGAGAAGGTCACAGTGCAGCATCGTGTGTGTGACAGAAAGAGAGAGACAGAAGGTCACAGTGCAGCGTTGTGTGTGTGACAGACAGAGGGTCATAGCGCAGCATCGTGTGTGTGACAGAGAGAAAGAAGGTCACAGTGCAGCGTCGTGTGTGTGTGTGTGTGTGTGACAGATAGAGAGAGACAGAGGGTCAAAGCGCAGCGTCGTGTGTGTGAGATCGATAATGTACAGTATTTGAAAAATAATAACCGTGACCCTAATATTAAAGCAAGTCAACATATTCTGTTACACCAAGTAATGATCTTTAAAAAAAGCATCATATGACTATTTAAACAAGCGAAAGCGTGAGGAAAGAGCGTACAGCCGTGGCGACTAAGATGGGGCATCTCCCCGAGCGGAACTGCTGGAGCGCCTCCTCGCGGTCTCTCTGGGATCGGTCTCCATGAATACTGGTGCAGCCGTAGCCTTCGCGGTACAAGAAGTCCTCCAGAGAGTCCGCTCCCTTCTTGGTCTCCACAAACACCAGAGTCAAAGACTCTTTACCTGTTGAAGGAAATGAAGACCATCAACAACGAGCAGAAGCTAATGAACGGAAACAAACCGGCCGCGAGCAGTGCTGGGGGGGTAATGCATCACACGAAACGATATCAATTACTTTCAAGTTACAAGAAAATCTCAAAGTTGCTTTTTCACGCCAGTTATTGTTTTCTCATGTATTGATTGACAGCTATGGGGTTGCCATGTTGAGAGAAATCAGGCAATATATATAGAATATATGACTATATTTGTAGCAAAACACATTGTATGAGTCAAAATGATCATTTTTCATGTATGCCAAAAATCATTAGGATATTAACATCATGTTCCAAGAAGATATTTAGTACACTTACTACCATAAACTTAATTATTGATTAGTAATATGCATTGCTAAGAATAACTTTAAAGATGATTTTCTCAATAATTTAGATTTTTTTTTGCACCCTCAAATTCCTAATATCATCCGATCATAAACCAATCAGTGGAATCCCATTCAGCTAATTTCACAATATTGACACTTAAGACTGTTTTCTGCTCCAGGGTCACAAATACGAATATGCATTAATTAATCCCACAAAATGCAAACTCGTATTATGAAACAAACCTGCAATAATTAAAATGAACTGCAGATGATCCAGTTCAATCATACTAATACGCAAAAATGAGTTTAGCTAAACTAACAGTGTTTTAATGCTTCTGCGTTATATGTACAGACGTGGTTTATTCATCATACTGGGTGTTAAAAAGGCAGTTTGCATTAGCTATAAATATAACTTGCCTATTAAAACAAACAATCGTATTCAAAACATAACACATAAGTACGTTTGTTTAGGAGTAACGCAATATTGTAACGCATTACTTTCCCCAACACTGGACATGAGCACGTGGATCTCACAGAGGTGAGCTTCGCGTGTTATGCTGCTGAACGCAGGTTAATTATATCTTTATAATTCAACACGGCATTGGTTACATGCCACGCCATGCACAGATCCGACCAGCACGAGAACTAGCGCTCAAACAGAGATCAGACTTACATTCGTTCCCCTTCCAGCAGACAGATAAACGTCTCTACTCACCAGGTTTCTCTAGGTTCTCCGCCGTAATCTCCTGACCCTCACTCGGCATGACTGAATAAAACCAGACCGTATATGAGCTTCAACAAACATCAGGGTCAGTCTTGAAAAGGTTAACATGGGTGCTGGTGCAGCATGAATGCAATTCATAATTATCTGTAGCTCACTGAATCTTAATTTCTGGTGTTTAGAGAGCCGCTGTGATAACATTCACCTTTACAGCGAGCTTCAAAGATTTCTAACGTGTTGAGTAATGTTTCAGACATATCCTCGCATTGTAATAAAGTATAGACATAAGAGATTAACTGTGTAATGTTGATTATAACGGAGATATATCGTGATTAACTAAGGAGAGGGACAGCTTACAAATGTGATATTGATTTAATACCGTTCATTAAATTAATATTAATTGACTTAGGTTTGACTGCAACTGACAGTCACAGTCGAGCCGCGGAACATCTCCATTCACACACAGCGGTGATTCGTTTATGAATTAACTGTTTTTAAATGAATCTAGTGAGTCAGTGATTCAATAACCCATTCATAAAGACTCATTCCTGAATTAATCAGCTGCTCGAACGAATCAATTAAATGATTCAGCAATCAAATCAGTGAATATTTAATTTTTAAAGTATACTTTTTGTTATTGAAATCATTTAATATTTCTATATTTAAAACATTAACCTCATTAAACGTCTGAAAATCCACATTTGTGTTCTTCTGTGCCATCTACAAAACTAATTAATTTCTTAAAAACTGATTTAATTTTATTGGCAACAACTTGTTTTAATTAAAAATATATATTTTGTGAATTTGCCAAAAGATGTTTTAATAAACGATAGAAAATGCCATTATAAAGATACAAACTGAATAAATCACTTTAACGAGTCGTGATTGAAAGGTTAATTGATTAGTAGGTGCTCCTAAAAGAGTGACTTCTAGTAAAACCAGCTAATTAATCTCCTCAAACGAGCCGTGACGAGCAGCCTACACCACGCTCGTACTGCAGAGATGAAACCAGACGCCGTATGTACCTGTAGCATTGAGCAGGTCGAGCAGGAACGACCTCTTGTCGTTGTCTTCGACCCACACCACCTTCTGAGTGATGTTCTCCGAGGTAGAACCGACCCGGCCCACAGCCAAGAAGATGTATTCCTCCAAGAAGTCACGAGCCAAGATCTAGGAAGCGTTAAAGATCATCAGATCGATGTAATAAACCGGACAAGCCAGGTGCATCTTCAGGCGGACACGCTCACCTGGATCTCTTTGGGGAAGGTGGCACTGAACATCATGGTCTGACGGAGCCCTTTGGGCGGCATGGTGTCCTGCTCGACGATCCGGCGGATCTGTGGCTCGAAGCCCATGTCTAACATCCGGTCTGCTTCATCCAGAACCAAATAACTAGCCACGGAAACACAAGCTCACGGTCATAATTAATACACATTCATATTTAGTCTAGATTAGATCTACAGTAAGATCATGTTCACACGGCGCACTGTCATCGATAAATGGAAAAAAACAAACTCAGATATTTTCTAGTAAATTAAAAAGTAATGCGTTACTTTACTAGTTACTTGAAAAAAGTAATATTATTACGTAACTTGTAATGCGTCCCCCCCAACACTGCAGACATGCACATGATTAGATTGTAAACACAGCGCAATGTTCCACAGAGATGTTGACATACTTGCAGTAGTCCATGCCGATCTTGCCCCGCTCCATCATGTCCACCAGACGTCCAGGTGTGGCCACCAGCAGATGACAGCCTCGCTCCAGATCACGGATCTGCTGACCGATGTCCGCGCCTCCGTACACCACACAGGGCCGCACGTGGGAGCGGTACGCAAACTACACACACACAAGTATTATTATAAATACACAAACCATCGGTAAGTTCCAGTGAGACGTGTTCTGGTTGTGGTTATTACCTTCCTGGCCTCATCGTAGATCTGGAGAGCCAGCTCCCTTGTTGGGGCTAAAACCAGTGAAAGGGGATACTGCTTACGCCGGCCATATTTCCCATTTTCCTAAACAAGAATGCACTGGTTAAGACAAATGACACGTGTAGAGAGCCAAGCTGCATCCCAATTCACCTATGCCCTAAAATACATGTGCTCTTTTTGTGAAAGTACATACTTTTGAGTGTAGAGGAATAGTAGACACGCTTTGGGACGTAGTACTGTGTCTTTAAGAGATGCTCTGTTGCTTCGTTAAGCATCCTGTAACGGGTTAAACTGCACTGTCACCGTTAACATTCGTTTAATTTGATTTCCTTCCGTATTGGAGAGAAACAGAAGCACATCGCGGGTCTTTGATCATGCGTGTTTGCATAACGATGCATTTCAAAGTTAATGACCAAACACATTATTAAAGTTCACAGTGTTGCTGCAGATTAACTACAATGTGAATAACATTAAATATTTTTGCATCAGGTCAGACATTGATTATTAATCACTCAAATCCATTTCTCTACCAGTCCGTCGGTCTCGCATTAAACCGCCATGTTTGTAGTTTAACACTTTTGATGCATGTTTGTAGTTCTAATCGAATCCTTGTAATATTAGTCGTTAGCGTGCGCATCGATCTGCACTTTCAATTCTGACCATAAGTATTAGACCCTCCGGATATATTTGCATACTTTTAAACATACTATGATTTGGGACATACTACTAATACTATTTAGGACGGATAGTATGTGAATTGGGATGCAGCACCGTTGTCAAACAGGAAGTGCTACCTGTGCGCTGTTCTTCATCGCCTGCAGCGCCTCTCCTGGTCCATCGGAGTATATCTGGCTCAAGACTGGCAACAGGAAGGCTGCAGTCTTACCAGAACCTAGTTACAGTAACCAGGACAACGTCAATCAAGCGTTTACCACACACACAGAAGACACTCTCTCACACACGCACTCTCGACACACACCATGAGCAGTAAGCGTCTCTCACCTGTCTGTGCGCACGCCATCAGGTCTCTCTTACTCTTGATGATGGGAATAGCATGCTTCTGGACCGGAGTGGGCCGTGTGTAGCGGGTCAGGTTTATATTTCCCATAATGATCTCTCCCATTTCTAAATCTTGGAACTGTATCACAACAACACGAATTTATAATAACCGTATAATTAGAAACTCGCCTCACGTCTGGATCAGGGGACTCACGCTCTCAATGTGTGGAGGGCAGTTCTGGCCCGTGGCTTCGACAGGAATATCATCATATTTCTCAAAGTTAATCCCCGTGTTGCCTCCGGCGAAGAGCTCCCTGCAAGAAAACCAGTGTTAGAAACAGGTTGAGACACCACATCGTATCTACTTCAGATCTGATGTCAGTCGGTTTGTAAGGACGTGGACGTATGAACACCTCCAGAGGAACCTGAGAGCAGCATCATGTCAAAACAGAAATACTCACTGTTCCACGCGCTCGTTAGCAGGTAACGGTTTGGACCAATCTTCATCATCTCTCGAGTCCTCCGACCATCGGCTGTTCCCACCGCCACCGAAGCCGCCGCGCTCGTACCTGCCAAGCACAACACCGCTTCAGTCGAACCCATGAGTCACATCACGAGTCAAAGCTCATTCTAGACCTGCACGATTATACTTGAATGCTTATTTAAAAAAGGCGGTGACAAATATTAATAGCTCATTTGAGCGCGAACCAGCTTAGTAACTCAACTAAATCTTGGGAAGCCTATTTCCAAAAAAAGAGAAGTGTTTCTTTAAATCTAGTTGATTCTACAGAGAGCAAGCACGGCTCACCGTCCCCTGGATGAAGACCCGCGGTCATTGAAGAAAGAGGACTTGCCCCGGTCAGAGCGGCCGCTAAAGCTGTTATAGGCGGTGTCTTTTTGGGCCATCTACAAAACTAATTAATTTCTTAAAAACTGATTTAATTTTATTGGCAACAACTTGTTTTAATTAAAAATATATATTTTGTGAATTTGCCAAAAGATGTTTTAATAAACGATAGAAAAATGCCATTATAAAGATACAAACTGAATAAATCACTTTAACGAGTCGTGATTGAAAGGTTAATTGATTAGTAGGTGCTCCTAAAAGAGTGACTTCTAGTAAAACCAGCTAATTAATCTCCTCAAACGAGCCGTGACGAGCAGCCTACACCACGCTCGTACTGCAGAGATGAAACCAGACGCCGTATGTACCTGTAGCATTGAGCAGGTCCAGCAGGAACGACCTCTTGTCGTTGTCTTCGACCCACACCACCTTCTGAGTGATGTTCTCCGAGGTAGAACCGACCCGGCCCACAGCCAAGAAGATGTATTCCTCCAAGAAGTCACGAGCCAGGATCTAGGAAGCGTTAAAGATCATCAGATCGATGTAATAAACCGGACAAGCCAGGTGCATCTTCAGGCGGACACGCTCACCTGGATCTCTTTGGGGAAGGTGGCACTGAACATCATGGTCTGACGGAGCCCTTTGGGCGGCATGGTGTCCTGCTCGACGATCCGGCGGATCTGTGGCTCGAAGCCCATGTCCAACATCCGGTCTGCTTCATCCAGAACCAAATAACTAGCCACGGAAACACAAGCTCACGGTCATAATTAATACACATTCATATTTAGTCTAGATTAGATCTACAGTAAGATCATGTTCACACGGCGCACTGTCATCAATAAATGGAAAAAGTAACTCAGATATTTTCTAGTAAATTAAAAAGTAATGCGTTACTTTACTAGTTACTTGAAAAAAGTAATATTACGTAACTTGTAATGCGTCCCCCCCAACACTGCAGACATGCACATGATTAGATTGTAAACACAGCGCAATGTTCCACGGAGATGTTGACATACTTGCAGTAGTCCATGCCGATCTTGCCCCGCTCCATCATGTCCACCAGACGTCCAGGTGTGGCCACCAGCAGATGACAGCCTCGCTCCAGATCACGGATCTGCTGACCGATGTCCGCGCCTCCGTACACCACACAGGGCCGCACGTGGGAGCGGTACGCAAACTACACACACAAGTATTATTATAAATACACAAACCATCGGTAAGTTCCAGTGAGACGTGTTCTGGTTGTGGTTATTACCTTCCTGGCCTCATCGTAGATCTGGAGAGCCAGCTCCCTTGTTGGGGCTAAAACCAGTGAAAGGGGATACTGCTTACGCCGGCCATATTTCCCGTTTTCCTAAACAAGAATGCACTGGTTAAGACAAATGACACGTGTAGAGAGCCAAGCTGCATCCCAATTCACCTATGCCCTAAAATACATGTGCTCTTTTTGTGAATTTAAAAGTACATACTTTTGAGTGTAGAGGAATAGTAGACACGCTTTGGGACGTAGTACTGTGTCTTTAAGAGATGCTCGGTTGCTTCGTTAAGCATCCTGTAACGGGTTTAAACTGCACTGTCACCGTTAACATTCGTTTAATTTGATTTCCTTCCGTATTAGAGAGAAATATAGAAGCACATCGCGGGTCTTTGATCATGCGTGTTTGCATAACGATGCATTTCAAAGTTAACGACCAAACGCATCATTATTAAAGTTCACAGTGTTGCTGCAGATTAACTACGACGTGAATAACATTAAATATTTTTGCATCAGGTCAGACATTGATTATTAATCACTCAAATCCATTTCTCTACCAGTCCGTCGGTCTCGCATTAAACCGCCATGTTTGTAGTTTAACACTTTTGATGCATGTTTGTAGTTCTAATCGAATCCTTGTAATATTAGTCGTTAGCGTGCGCATCGATCTGAACTTTCAATTCTGACCATAAGTATTAGACCCTCCGGATATATTTGCATACTTTTAAGCATACTATGATTTGGGACATACTACTAATACTATTTAGGACGGATAGTATGTGAATTGGGACGCAGCACCGTTGTCAAACAGGAAGTGCTACCTGTGCGCTGTTCTTCATCGCCTGCAGCGCCTCTCCTGGTCCATCGGAGTATATCTGGCTCAAGACTGGCAACAGGAAGGCTGCAGTCTTACCAGAACCTAGTTACAGTAACCAGGACAACGTCAATCAAGCGTTTACCACACACACAGAAGACACTCTCTCACACACGCACTCTCTCGACACGAACTCTCGGCGACACACGACACACTCTCACGACACACACCATGAGCAGTAAGCGTCTCTCACCTGTCTGTGCGCACGCCATCAGGTCTCTCTTACTCTTGATGATGGGAATAGCATGCTTCTGGACCGGAGTGGGCCGTGTGTAGCGGGTCAGGTTTATATTTCCCATAATGATCTCTCCCATTTCTAAATCTTGGAACTGTATCACAACAACACGAATTTATAATAACCGTATAATTAGAAACTCGCCTCACGTCTGGATCAGGGGACTCACGCTCTCAATGTGTGGAGGGCAGTTCTGGCCCGTGGCTTCGACAGGAATATCATCATATTTCTCAAAGTTAATCCCCGTGTTGCCTCCGGCGAAGAGCTCCCTGCAAGAAAACCAGTGTTAGAAACAGGTTGAGACACCACATCGTATCTACTTCAGATCTGATGTCAGTCGGTTTGTAAGGACGTGGACGTATGAACACCTCCAGAGGAACCTGAGAGCAGCATCATGTCAAAACAGAAATACTCACTGTTCCACGCGCTCGTTAGCAGGTAACGGTTTGGACCAATCTTCATCATCTCTCGAGTCCTCCGACCATCGGCTGTTCCCACCGCCACCGAAGCCGCCGCGCTCGTACCTGCCAAGCACAACACCGCTTCAGTCGAACCCACGACTCACATCACGAGTCAAAGCTCATTCTAGACCTGCACGATTATACTTGAATGCTTATTTAAAAAAGGCGGTGACATATTAATAGCTCATTTGAGCGCGAACCAGCTTAGTAACTCAACTAAATCTTGGGAAGCCTATTTCCAAAAAAAGAGAAGTGTTTCTTTAAATCTAGTTGATTCTACAGAGAGCAAGCACGGCTCACCGTCCCCTGGATGAAGACCCGCGGTCATTGAAGAAAGAGGACTTGCCCCGGTCAGAGCGGCCGCTAAAGCTGTTATAGGCGGTGTCTTTTTGGGCACTCCACCCACCGGCATCTTTGTTCTCATAACCAAGTCCTATTAAAGAGAGAACAATTCACATCAAAACGAGCAATGACAAGTCAAACACATGTTGAACACACCTGGATGGGGGTGTAGGAGTTTACCTCTGAAGCCACCTCGTCCTCCGCGGTCGTTGCGCACGGCGCCGCGGCCGGCGAAACCGTTTCCGCTGTTTATGCGGTTTCCATCATGGTTGCCGTTCGCGAAGCCATTGCTGCGTCCGTTATCCCAGCCTCCGGGAGAATCTATACAAAAGAGCGAGAGATGGTGTTATATAACACACGTGTGCTAGAAACATCCAATCGCAACGCATGGACTCGGCCCTAGTTAAGTCCACCGGTCCGGTGTGCGTTTTATCCATCTGTCGTGAAGAACGGAGCTGCGTTGGAGTGTTTTTGGGTGCTATCATATCATTACAGTATCATTACCATACAGAAATAGAAAGATGAATGTTTTGAGGTTAATGTGCTACAAATAAATAAAGCATAAAGCTTGAGATATTATCTCAACCTGGTGAAATGGAAATGACACGGGGCACTATATTAGTTTATAAACGGACCATAGAACGGGACTCAGTCAATTAGAGTGAAACCACAGGCTTCGGTTAACCTTCGCGAACGCACCACGCGAAATACAGACGTGTGGGGGGGGGGTTCAAAAATCACACAAGGTCCCCAGATAATACTAATCCTGATATTAATGACATGGGAAAAAATACTAAATGCACAAGACTTTTTTTGGGGGGGGGGGGGGGGGGGTCTCAGGAGGATAGAGAGATATATATATAAATATATATTTACACACACAGAAATGTAAAGGTATTCACGGCAACCTGTCAAAATGAAAGTCCGAAATAATTTGAATAATTTGAAAATTAAGTAATTTAAATGAATAAATGTTTAATTTAAACAATGTTATGTATCACTTTACTTCGATTTTATGAGATGAAAAAAAAAAAAAATCAGCATCATATATCGGCCAGAGATAAACCCATATCGTCGACCTCTAATATTTAGTGCCAGTTTATCAGAAAGTGGGGATTTTGACTCGTTGGATATAAACGGTGCGCTTGACGTCGTTCACACTGCAGGTCTTACTGCTCAGATATGATATATTATGATGTAAACGTGACCGCCACCGGTCTCATGTATGACCCGTACACGGTCCTGAAGTGACCGACACATGCGCAGAAGACGACGTGATGTCAGGCACATTGAATGCTGCACGTGTTTAGCTAGTTTTAGGTTAATGTGCAATCAGAGCCTAAATAACGAAGCGATATTGTGATGCCTGGCGCATGTCAATGACGTAAACATCGCATGAAACGCAACACGGCCGTTCAGACTGAAGTCGTGTTGCAAAACAGGATTACGATTTAGACCTCCAGGAATCCCTGCGCCTTCAGAAGAGCAAGAGAAACAGAGAACTGATGAGAGGATTTACAGAAGCCAATGCTCGGGTGTTGCAGGCCGCGCGGAAACTTCCTTTACGTTTCAATGTTCTACTCTCCCCGGAAAAGTAAACAAAGGCCGTACCGCGTTTCAAGTGTTTTGGTTCAAAAATTTGTAAACAAAAATAAGAGCTTGAGATATTATCTCAACTGAGGAAAGGAAAGACAGAGGAGCACAATTAGTTTAAACAAGAGACGACATAGAACGGGACTCAGCAATAGAGAGAAGACAGAGAGAGACAGACAGAGAGAGACAGACAGAGAGAGACAGACAGAGAGAGACAGACAGAGAGACAGACAGACAGAGAGAGACAGACGAGAGACAGAGAGAGAGAGAGAGACAGAGAGAGAGACAGACAGAGACAGAGACAGACAGAGAGAGAGAGACTGCGAGAGAGAGAGAGAGACAGACAGACAGAGACAGGAGAGAGAGAGACAGAGAGAGAGAGAGAGAGAGAGACACACCGGCTCAGGCGGGGAATTCTGAGAAGCTGCAGGGATCTATATTCCTTTCCTTGTTTCAATTCAAAGTTCACTGAACTAATTGTGAACAACACTCCCGTCTTCTTCCCGAGCATGTGAACATGTTCATTTAATATATTTGTATATATGAAATAGGGCATTGTTATGAAGACAGACGTTAAAATTAATGTTCACATAATAAGTGCCGTCATTCACGCGGTTCACAAATTATGTTTTAGCGCGTAATGTTTTAAGAATGATATTCATTGATGCATTAATCAGATTTTCTTTTTAATAATATGAATGTTCATGCTCATTTTTTAAATAGAAATGTCCTAGCCTTATGAGCAGTTGATAATCGACGGACTGTTCTGTTAATAAATGCCATCCTTCGGTTATGTTATATTAATATGTTTCAGCACTCATACTTTACAACCATTAATTTTCTTGGGTTAAGATAGACTATTCTCTAATTAACTAAACAGTTTGTTATCATACAGATTGAAAGCCTGGATGGTCTCTCTCCCCCTCTCTCTCTTGTGTGTGTGTGCGCGCGCAGCGGTCCATGTATGTACCCGGGTATGCACGGTCCTGAAGTGACCGAATTATTCGAATAGTAATCGAATATTACTTATTGACATTAAAATGCCCATCCCTAATTAATATATATATATATATATATATACACACACATAGAAATGTAAAGGTATTCACGGCAACCCGACAAAAAAAATCCGGGTTTTTGGAAGACCCGTGCTGCAGAAATATTTGTTTAGCAGAATGTACATAATACTAAAATTATGAAAACTATTTTTTAAGGAATGATTTCCAACATGTTGTAATTTTAATAGTAAATTCCCTTTGTTTGCCCCCCCCCAAAAAGTTTAATTTTCAATAATTTAAAGATAAATTTAATTAATAAATGTTTAATTTAAGCAATGTTATGTATCACTTTACTTCGATTTTATGTGGTTTGAGAAAAAAAATATGTATATCGGCCAGAGATAAACCAGTATCGGTCGATTTTGTGAACCAAGCCATATTCACAAACAGGGCCTAAAAAGTTATGTGCCACACTTTCAATGGCGTGAGAATGTACTAGGGTTGGGTACCGAAACCCGGTACCAATAAGTCCCGGTACCTATGTTACCGGCCACAAAGCTCTTTACAAACTCCGGTAGTTATTACTACTACACTCACTAAACATTTACATAGTTTAATTTCTCCTGCTGCTGGCGTCTCTATTAAACGCATTTCTCTTCAGTTATACTTATTATAGCCATTCAACATTACAGTATAATTAAAAGCATTATGTTTTACATTTATAGGCTCTGAAATACACCAAGCAACGTATTTTAAAACAATCTTTTCAAGTTACATAAGTCATCAGCGACTATAAGAGTCTAATGTTTTCTCTTGTTCTTTGATTAACGTCAGGTTTCTCTTTAAAAGCTGACGCGGATCTGATCAGATTTTCTCCTAACGGTCATTTAAGATTTGCTAGCTAATTTAAGAATACGCTTATGAGGCATCTCGCCATTAATTTTGAGTGTTTTGGGCCGTTTAAGCGCTACTGGCTCAGCGTATGCGTTTAAACTATAGCTAACTTCACTGCGGTGTTAAAACCCGGCTGTTGTTTACACTACATCGCATTGTTATGTTACTAGTGTCCGCTAACTGGCGACTGACACGGTTGCATGCCCTCACAAACGCTGATTTTAACTCACATGGCATGTGTTAATTTTAGACCCCCTGTGTGCATGAATTAAATTCTCCTCTTTGAATGATGACAGACACGCTGAGCTTTAGGGCTAACCGGACACGTCAAGGAGGAAGGTGCAATGCTACGTACCGTTTTTGGGAGCTTCTCTGTTCCTTAAATGAGGTGGAATGTAACGCCCTGGTGAAGGACAGACTGTGTTAGCACCACAAACATCCAGAGATAAACTGAGGTGTAAGAAGCAGATACTCACTTCCAGTGGCTTCAGCGGATTCCAAGTCTAGGGCAGCGAGCTGAAAGAGAAACGACAGGGTTAAACCGTAAACAGCTGACCGGAGGTCGGTGTGAGGGGCAGTACCGGCTTCCACCGGAGGACGCTGCTCGGTAACACATCTCAGACACCGATGACCTGATTAATTAATACCGCAACAATCGAACACAACGAGCGCACGTGACCTTTACAACACGCGCGCTTATAGTCACTCACATTAGCGTAATAGCCAACAATACAGTGTATGAGTCAAAATTATACATTTCTCATGTACGCCAAAAACCATTATGATATTAAGATCAGGTTACATTTAGATATTTAGTACATTTCGTATCATAAACTTAATTATTGATTAGTAAAGTTAGTTATTGATTAGTAAAGTTGCCAAGAACAACTTTAAAAGGTTATTTTCTCAATATTTGGATTTTTTTGCACCCTCAGATTCTAAATATTGTCCTATCATAAACCATACATCAATGGAAAGCAATTTACACAGATTTCAGATGATATATACACATCTCAACTTCATAAAATTGACTCATGACTGGTTTTGTGCTCCATACTTATTAAATTAACGTTATATTACAAAACAACGTTTACGTAGAAATATTAATGTACGTTTGGGTTCATCTAAAGTACAAAAACAAGAGATATAATAACCGCAAATATACAATATTAGAAGGTAACGTAAACAGAGCGAAATAAAGAAAGAAAAGGCCAGAAGCGGCTCAAATCACAGGCCTCGGAAAGTTTTCCGGCGGATCGCGATGTATTTATTCGTGTCGCGCGGCTATAAACTACACAACCATTTATAAAATACACTTAAATCTCTAATTTACACGAAAACCATTCTAAACTGCCAAAGCCGGTTTATTAACGCGTCCCGTGAACGCAGCCGCGTGTGACGCGACGCAGCTCCGCCATCATCCGCTCCTCACAGCCTCCATCTTAAACACGCTCCGCCGCTTCACCGCTCCCTCCGCGCCCGAAAACAGCCCCGAAACCCCGCTGGAGCCCCGGCTTACCTGCTGATCTAGACCGTGCACATTCTCGAGGGCCACATGACTCATAACTAACGGGTGATGAGGGTTGATGTCGCGCTCAAATGTTGTTTCTTTGTTCGCCGGTATGTTGCTCTTGCTCGTGTCCCGCGGTTCCCGTCGACGCCGGTCGGTAAGACGTGTAACTCTGTGATAAATGAAATAAAACCGGGTCCCTCCGAAGCGTAAACGTCGCTTTAGGATGAAGCGTTGGTGTTTTAATGTTCTTCTGTGTGTCTGAGGAAGACTTCGCGTCGATGATAATAGGAGCTGCGCGTCGTTCTCAATCTGAGGTGAAATAAGAGCGCAGCGGAAACCGCGTCACTTTATTGGACGACGGAAGTCTCGCGAGATTTGAGGAGCTACGGGCCATACGCAGCTGTTTAATGTTTACAACAGCGGAGATGAATCGGTGATTTACGGTTTATCCCAGAATCCGTGTCATTTAATCTCCCTCAGATCACCTGTTCAACCAGCGCAAATCCACATTGACCACAAAACCAGTCATGAGGTTCAATTTTATGATATTGAGATGTATTAATCATCTGAAAGATTAATAAATACGCTTTCCATTTATGTGTGGTTTGTCAGGATTGGACAATATTCGGCTGGGATACAATTATTTTAAAATATAGTGCAAAAAAATCTATATATTGAGAAAATCGTCTTTAAAGATGTCTAAATGAAGTTCTTAGCAATGCGTATTAGTAATTAAAAAATACTTTTTTATATGTTTATGGTACAAATATCTTATACGCTGCTAGTATGAAAGCACAATGGGGACGCGCTGCTCCTGCTCTGCATACGCGTCGCTTCAGCGCCGCTCAAGCTTGCGGTGTGAAACGGGCGTATGACGTCACAGTACCGCGAGAGTCGTTCGAAAGCATAGGAACCTCCTGCTCTCTCTTTGATATTCTGCGCAGCGCCGCTGAAACGAACGCGCTAAAGTTTTGAGCGACAAGACACGCGCATGCGCTGTGATCATCAGCGGTCTTCAGTGCACTCAAGACAACCCTGTCAGATTTTGCTACCTCCCATTAAAACAGTGGCTACCTGTTAAAGTATGTTTTATGAATGTATACACCTACCACAACCCTAAACCTACCCTTACAGTAAATATTGTTCAGCGTGAGAAAAGCATGCAATATTGATCCGCGCATGCGCAGTAAGCCGAGGTAGGATAAAATGTCGGGACACCGGGATTTCCAATCTGTGATTTTATTATTGATATTCTGTGACTTTTCCTCATTTAGGGGCAAAGTCACGATACACTGATGTGCTTACTTGAAATTTTCTGATGATTTTTGATGTTCACGGGTCTATTTGACCCACTTATTTTTAATTCCAAGGCCCAAGTTAAATATGTTTATTGGATATATGTTGCTATTTTGGTATTTTACTATCCTGGAAAAGAAAAAAAAAATGCTTTTTCTCATTATTTTTAGTGCTGAGGAAGACTTATAAGTGAGATATCATTTCTATTTTACATGTATATGAAATACTTTTTCTTCCAGAAATTGTAAATTTTTCTCACTTAGGGCCATAAACATGTCTAAATAAACTGTTCCAAATTTGAAGTTGATCTTAAAAAATAGTTCGGCTGTTCAGGCGTTATACAGAAACTGGCCACCGGGGGTCATACGAACTCCACTATTCATTAATATTTTATGCTATTTTTCCGTCACAAATTTATATTTTTTCTCTCAATATTAATCACAAAACATGTAATCTAGAGACTCAGATCTCTCTAACGACATGTATTTTGTCAAGATTATTAAAAGTTTTGATTCTATAACACCGTAATACATTTTGTAAAGTAGTATAGTAGTAAAGTACAGTAATAAACATTGTCTGGGACGGTAACAGCTAAGGGGTTAAAAACATTTATAAAATAATAATAAAAAAATAACACTTTTTGATATTAATTCTGTCACTGTGAGACAAATACTGATATTAAAAGTGTTCGTACCTGATTCCGTCTTGTTTTTTAATAATGTGATATTTAGGGAATTGCATTGAAGTTAATTAGGGTCAGTTTGACCCGCTCCATCCGAACCGTACCCAGAAACCGAACACAATACAAGGTTAATGGAAACACAGCACATACAGTGTTTATTACACACATGAGCAATATTATTAGATGTTTTGAGAAGACAAACACGTAATTCAAATAGCATTTATTTATACCTTTAAAGTGTAATTGTACAGTGTGCTGGGTTTGTACAGTACTCGAAGGCTGATCGAGGAATATTATCCATGCAAACGGGTTTTAAAGTTATTTACAACAAACGAAGGAGGAAGGATTCTTAACAGATGACCCATAGTGCTAATTAGGACGGTTTAACCCCCGAGTGGTGTAATGCTTGTGTTATTATACACCTGTGCAGAAACAGAAAGGGGTCACATAACTCAATACAGTAAATATCCTCTAAATAATAACAACACAAACACTCAAACTCAACTCTATTAAAGGCTTTGATTTCCCTCGCAGGGATTTCATGTTATAAATCCAGTGCAGCTGATGAATGAGCTTCCTGCAAATCTGCCCGGATACAGAGCACTGTGCATTTTCATTGGACAGGGACAGAGCAGGTGGGAGGAGCCAAGAGACAGACTCAGAACTAGGCCAAACGAGACGAGTTATTACACTTTCCATCCCTCTGACTCGAGATCTGTCACACCAACCAGTTAAAGCAGATGGACGAGAAAGTCCATGTTCAATCACAACAAGATAAACCAGAGAGATTTCAATGCCATCTGAGTTGATCCAGCAACACTCGGCCGCTGGGGTGGATGATGATGATGATGATGATGGTCCAGATGTTTAATATACACCATCACACGGTTCATCAGAGACAGAGTTAGGAGCGCCGGAGCTGCTACTCTTTAGTCTGGACCTCGTCGGTTCCTTCCCAGCTGTCTTGAGGCCTCGGGGGGGGTTTCTGTGGGTTATTCATGTGCTGGGCGGCCGGGCCGGTGTAGGGCTGGTTGTTCGGCTGCAGAGAGAGCGAACACAAATCAAGTCATTTATAGTACACGTTTAACAATACAGATCGTGTTAAAGCAGCTTTACAGTATTAAAGGGGAGCTAAATCCACAGCTGTGTGACAACAACCAGCCTGTAATGGTAACACCCTGTCCTAGCTATACGCCATAAAAGCTATCTTTTCCATGTTAATCTGAGTTTCTGTCCTAACTAGCTGCGACACGCGATACTGAATAAATTCCACCATGCGCATCAAAAAAAGTGTACGGTCATGGCTCGTGTATGAAGGACTAGCGTGTGGACGTCACCTGCTGATACTGCGTCGCTGGAGGATGAGGATAAAGAGCCGTGTCCTCCGGCGGAGACGAGTCGTGCTCATCAGGTGCTTCCGGATCATCTGGCTCCTGAACAAACAAACAAACAGGTGTTGATCTAGTACAGCGACTCCCAAACGAGCACATGTACACCTTGAATGCAAGTCACTGTCGATGTTAGCATTTTAGCCGTTAAGCATCAATACCTACTGAACTCTTAGCCTAATGCTTATTAAAAATCGTATTGTATTATTACCTATTATTCAAGAAATAGACCAGCTCCCCAAATTCTGTATTGATTAGTTGGGATGTAATGATATAAAAATCTCACGATATGATAATATCTCAATATGAAGTCCCCAATACGATATTTAAATACGAAGAGTTGGGGAAAAATTACATTTTAAAGTTAAATTCTTCGAATCTAGTGCACTTTGAGAGTTCACAATTAAGAGCTTCACCCCATGTTTTTTAACTAAGACAACTTGAGTCGGAAAAACCTGAACTTTAAAGAGGACTCGAGCCTCTTTTTATTTGTGATATACTGTCTGTCTAAATTACATTCACACTGGTGTTTCAGGAAGACAAACTAATTAGAATATAATAGTAATAAAATTGTATATTGTTGTTGTTGCTATGACAGTAATAGCCAGAATGTATTGTAAAACAATTTCACTGTAAAATAAATGAAAATGTATATTTAATAGGTATATTATTTTTGCTTTACACTACAGTAGGGAGATTACAATACTACTTTCCGGCGGCGGAGCTTTTATTTTGAAGGAAACGGCAGCTTCAGTGTAAACAGGCACAAAAACACGTCTCACTACAAATCTAGTGAAACGCTGTAATCATCTGCAGGTGAAATAAAGCATAACTTCGCTCCCAAATGCGTGATAAACTCATAGTGTAATAAACGAGTTGACTGCATTCATTCAGTGTGAACGGAGCCGTTCTGAGACAGAACAAGAGCTAATCATCTGAATGAAGTGAAACAGACTTAATGAAGATACTATATTGTGCTTTCGGTTTGGATTCGTTTGACAGATACTGTGCTAAAGCACAATAACACCGTGATGATATCCCGATATAGAGGATCTGGTTAGATCCCGATTGATCCGGAGGCTCACCTCTTCAGGACAGAGCTCGCAGGCCTTGGTCAGCGTCATGCGTGCGCTGTGAGAGCGCTCGAGGAAGTAGCCGTTAGACGTCTCGTTGCTCTGGACCGGCGGAGACCAGTTGTTGTAGCTGTACTGAGGGTTTCCCGTGTACGGCCTTCTCTCCAGCTCATCACCCAGCCACTCCACGGCCCACGTCCACTTCCTCTTCAGATCGCCGTTACTCTGTCACACAGGACCCAAACAATCACTACAACACATACAACATCATAACAACACCTACAATCACTACAACATCACAACAATCACTACAACACCATCACAAACACTACAACACCTACAACAACATCACAAACACTCACTACAACAACATCACAACAATCACTACAACATCACAACAATCACTACAACACCTACAACAACATCACAACAATCACTACAACATCACAACAATCACTACAACACCATCACAAACACTACAACACCTACAACAACATCACAAACACTCACTACAACAACATCACAACAATCACTACAACATCACAACAATCACTACAACACCTACAACAACATCACAACAATCACTACAACATCACAAACACTCACTACAACACCATCACAAACACTACAACACCTACAACAACATCACAAACACTCACTACAACAACATCACAACAATCACTACAACACCATCACAAACACTACAACACCTACAACAACATCACAAACACTCACTACAACAACATCACAACAATCACTACAACATCACAAACAATCAAAACATCACAAACAATTAGTGCTGGGCGGTATACCGGTTCATACCGAATACCGGTGTTTATTTTTCTTACGATATGAATTTTTTAAATACCGCAATACCGGTGTCATTTAAATAACGTTTGAAACGCGACACTGCTAGAGAGGGGTCTCTTTTCACTATTGCATTTTGGTGAGGATACAGCTGTATGTGTTACTATGTGAAAGTTCCGAAACGGAAGCACTAGTAGAATGTGATGAGAGAGAAGTCATCCACAATATCCACATCGACCGCACCAAATATCCACCGTCCGCTGCATCAGCTCCCGCGTCTCTCACACACACACACACACACACACACACACACACACCGTCCGCTGCATCAGCTCCCGCGTCTCTCATAAACTAAAGTTCTCCGTCGATACGACAGATTCCCGTCAATTGCAGGGTTCCCGCCTTCTTAAATTAACTTTTCATCATTTTAAGACCGTAAATACGCTTACATTTCTCAAATAGTGTTATAAATGTCTTGATTTTAGCTTGAATAGGTCTTAAATGAAGGAAAGACGAGGTGCATTCAGTCTGTTGAGGGGGATGTGATCAAAGCCTGGAGTGGATTAAAGCACGTTCCTCTCTCCACTCTAAGCGTTCTGTAATCACTCCGCTCCGGATCCACTCCGGGTTTCCCACTCACGGAAAAACTGCTCTGTGTTCACTCCATTTAAACGTTATCAGGGATTACTGAGGGGAAAGAAACATGTAGGAATCATGTAGCACACTGTTGTTGTTCTGCGGAACACCAAAAATCATCCCCGCCTCGGCAAACAACATAGTAACGCCACTCGCATCATTCACAGTCGGGTTCTTAGCAGAGAACACAGAGCAGAACTTGAATTTCGGCGCGGGATTGCGGCTATTAATAATAATTATACTCATTCCCACAGGTTCTGACAGAATGCATCACATGTGCACGTGCTTTTGATTCTTGAGCTCACTCACGCGCTCTTAATTTCTCTGCACCCACAGATCGCGATCAGGAGACAGCTTTTAATAATTATAAGGGGAGTTTGCAAATGTGATTGATTTAATACAAAAGATCAATAAACAAGTACTGCATGATTTTGTTCTATTTCATCAACGAAAATAGTTCAAAATAAAGTAACAGCTGAGCCGTTGTGCATCACTAAAAGCAAATTTATATTTAAATATTAATGTCCACATGAATCTATGAATGTAATTGCACTCATGCCACCTCTGAGCCTCATTAAACGTCTGAAAATGTACGTACAAGCCACTTTTGTGTTCTTCTGTGCCAAATTATACAAATTATTTTTTTATTAATACTAATTTCATGATTGGTAACTTATTTGTCCTATTCTACTTATTATATTGTTTTAAATATAAATTTTAAAAAGCTTATAAACACATTTTTGAATTTGAAGTAGATGAAAATTATGCCATTGCTAAGGTAAAAATAAAATACCCCTGTAAGTCACTTTAAGGAGTCAAACGTCACCTCGTATTCGGAAGGCTAATTTTTTTATCAGAATTTTTTTTTATTGATCAGAAGGTACTCCTAAATGTTTTTAATTAGGAGGACAAGCGCTCCTGATTACAAGAAGAAAAGCACCGCTCTTAAACTGTGATTGTGACTAGCCGTATGGCTGTGGAATGGGGTTTGGCCAAGGAAATATTTTCAGTCAAAATATTTTTTTTTGCTTTAACCCCTGTATTTAGTGGACTTTTTCTACAATATTCACTCATCATGACACTAAAATATGGCATTCTAAGTCAATCTACTGCAGTTTTTCCTCAGTCAGTAGAAAATGTGGTTAACACCCGGTCATCCATGGGAAAAAAAAAATACCGTCATATACCGTGAAACCGGTATAATTTAGAAAAATACCGTGATATAAATTTTTGGTCATACCGCCCAGCTCTACAAACAATCACAACAACATCAAAACAATCACAACAACAACATCACAAACACTCACTACAACACCATCACAAACACTACAACACCTACAACAACATCACAAACACTCACTACAACAACATCACAACAATCACTACAACAACACAAACAATCACTACAACATCACAAACAATCACAACCAATCACAACAACAACATCACAAACAATCACTACAACACCATCACAAACACTACAACACCTACAACAACATCACAAACACTCACTACAACAACATCACAAACAATCACTACAACACCATCACAAACACTACAACACCTACAACAACATCACAAACACTCACTACAACAACATCACAACAATCACTACAACAACACAAACAATCACTACAACAACACAAACAATCACTACAACATCACAAACAATCACAACATCACAAACAATCACAACAACATCAAAACAATCACAACAACAACATCACAAACACTCACTACAACAACATCACAAACACTACAACACCTACAACAACATCACAAACACTCACTACAACAACATCACAAACAATCACTACAACACCATCACAAACACTACAACACCTACAACAACATCACAAACAATCACTACAACACCATCACAAACACTACAACAACATCACAAACACTCACTACAACACCATCACAAACACTCACTACAACAACATCACAAACACTCACTACAACATCAAAACAATCACAACAACAACATCACAAACAATCACAACAACACCTACAACAACATCACAAACAATCACAACAACATCACAAACAATAACAACATCAAAGCGACTAACATTGCATTCAAGTTACAGTTACATTTTATCAGCTCTTGTTTCCCTGGGAATCGAACCCATGATTTGAGCTACAGGAAAGTATTATTTAGAAAAGATTATAAAGTGCAATCAAACACATCTGAAGCAGCTAATCAAGGTGTTCAGGGCTTCTTGATTACAGACAGGTGTGTTGGAGCAGAGCCTGTGCTAAAATAATAACTAAACGCATGACAATATCACCTCACCTGCAGGATCTGATGAGCCACAGAGCAGTTGGTGAAGAGAGCCACCATGCATTTAATGCACTGATAGGCCCGTTTCTGATAATGGTTCTTGGAGCGCTGGATGGTGTCAAAGAGCCCGTCTCGGTCATCAGGAATGCCCTTTAAAACATTGTGGATCCTAAAGAGAGAACTGATATGAGGACTGCTCGTTCGGTGACATTCAGATGCGTTCATCACGTACTCACCGGTGCGTCTGCCATGAGTCCTCGATCAGGAGGATCTGCAGCAGGAGATCCAGGTAAGGCCTTAACTCATAGGTGTAGG
Organism: Schizopygopsis pylzovi; assembly: GCA_027422435.1. Taxonomy (NCBI): domain Eukaryota; kingdom Metazoa; phylum Chordata; class Actinopteri; order Cypriniformes; family Cyprinidae; genus Schizopygopsis; species Schizopygopsis pylzovi. The sequence goes on along the minus strand of CM049830.1, from coordinate 385,760 downwards.
AATACGCCACCTGACCGGGAAGCACAGAACACACTGTAAACCCACCGATAGTGGACTTCACTGATACCGATATCTAGGTTGGCCCAAACCGATATTGATTAATCAACCGATAGTTCTTAAAGGGACAGTACATCCAAAAATGAAAATTCCGATCATGTACTCATCCTCAAGTAAACCTGTTTGAATGTGTTTGTTCTGAACACAAAGAAAGAAGAAAGTTTGCAATCGGGCTGTTTTGGGGCACCATTGACTTCCATAGTAGGAAAAAGCAGTTTCCCACATTCGGTATCGGTGCCGATTAATCGCTCTAGTAAAGACTCACGAGTCACTAACCTGCCAGAGCAGCTCGCTGAGGACCGTGGACGAGAACTGTGGGTTCTCCCAGCAGCAGAAGCGCAGCAGCTTCACCGTCTCCTCAGAATTGCTGCAGTCCTCGATGATCTTCTTCACGTAGCTGGTGCGCGCAAACAGGATTTCGGTCACCGGCTGCTGCAGGGGCATGATGGGAGCCGCGAGGCTGGGGTCGCCGTACGGATTGGCCAAAGCTAGGTTACCTGCGAGAAGAGAGCCGAGACCCTGAGAGACTTCGTTTGACGTAGGGATGCCCCCTAACAGTCCACGAGAAGAGGCTTATATGCTTAGTCATAGAAAAAAACAGTAAGTGGCGAAGTCACGTAGTTTGTGACGGAGAGGTTATTAACAGCTGGTCTCCATGCATCGGTCAGGACATGCAAACGTTCGTTTCGATCTCAAACGTGGCTTATCATCTGAAACATGCGAGTCGTAGCCGCTCGCTTTAACGTGAACCTAGAAAAATCACTGCATGACCGATGGACATTTAACTTAAAATGCTCCATCATTTTTAATCATAAAGATAAGAGTAATAAATCTTTCGAAGGTCTACTTTGTATTTGTGTGCATTCTCAATAATCAACAAAACGTTGTGCTTTTGTAAAATAATGAAAGCAAACGGGGTGTGCTTTCTGCCGTCTCGCTCTCTGTCTCCGTGCTTGCCTCACAGACATAAACAATATGTCTACTTAATGAACTAATTCAAATGGAAAACTAATATTTGCAGATTATGCAATCCGTATGAAATGTCCATTGTGGAGACGACGAATCAGTGCAGCCGAGAATACAGTAAACTCAGGATCGGTATCGCTTCGATACAGGCCTTTTCTGCTGGATCGGGGTATCGGTCTGACGAGAAATTCGATATTCTGCATAGCTAATATTGTGTTATTGTTAAGCCCCAAAAAAGCCACAAACACATTATAAAACACCATAAAGTTTTCGTGCACTATATTTCAAGTGTTCTGAAAATTAAAGGTTATTAATGGCCTTTCTTGTTCATCTCATCTGTTATATGGTGCTGCCTCATTACTGTGCAGTACGTTTAAAATAAATGTATTTTAATATTACAGCATATGTATTTCTATATAAATATATTACTTGCTTTCCATTCATGTATTTTACAACAATACAAAGAGCAATGCATAATTTTTTACCAGATTTAGTCCGACACAAATCACTTTTCTTTGTTCCCCAATAATTTTAGATTTTATAAAATTATCGTGCACTCATGATTTTTCTAGAGTAATTTTTGCTACTGAATTATCCACTAACCTAATTTATAAAAGTATTTTTGTCATAGATTATAATTACGTATTCATTCATTTGTTGTTTTTCTTTACAGTAAAGTTGTCTATATTTAGTAGATTGTGTGTTAAACACAAAAGAGTGACGAGCAGGTCAACACACACTGAGATATAGAAATTATACACCGATTAAAAAAGATGCTGGTATCGGATCGATATCGGTATCGGATAGGTATCGGTTAGGGCTGTGCGATATGATGATATATATCGGATGGACGAAATAAAAAGTCTATCGTTTCATATTATGTTCTATCGTTTATATCGTGGTGTCGCAAAACACATTGTTTGAGTGTTAGTTGAGTGACTGTGATCTTTATACGCCGCCCACCACGGAGCGTGAACGAGAGACAGAAGCAGGTGGAGATGAGAACGACCAGCCAGGACACAACAAGGAGCTCGTCCCTAAATGACGGACTACATCTGTGGCATGGTCACGCGTTTTTAAGCACTGCAGTTTTAAAACAACCGATTTTAAGCCGTTGAAAATCAAACAACAGAGCTATATGCGTGCGCAGTCTCTTTCTGTGTGAGAGGACGCGCCTTTTCTTTTTTGCCGACTTTGAACAATTACATAAACACACTTATATGCGTCAGAATCCCCGTCTTTGCAAGTATCCTCGTTAACACAGTGATTTAGGTCTTAAGAGCGAGTAAACGCAGAAAGAGAAAACGCATATGTAACAGTAACTTCGCTCTTAAAGGGGAAGCGTTCCAATATTCCTTCATGTTAATCACAGCACACTGCTAGAACATCTCTCACTGCTCTGGACTAAATCACTTTTGTAACTTTAATGAGAATAAATAAAAAATTACAATAATAATGATATATTTATAATATGTATAGATTCTATACATAATACATATGTTAATTATCTATCATAGATAGATTGATATAATTAACACAGTGAAGACTAATTTATTTACACAATGTATGTAGCGTTTCTTATTTATTGTAGTTTTCTTATCCTTATTTCATCACTGACTGTTTATTTATCTTCAGTGAGGTTGAGTTTTTTCTCTCTCTCTTTAGGCTTGTATTAGTTTGATATTGACATTGGTGACAAGGATTATGAAAATTATATGGTATTAAAGATTTTAATATAATAAAAACCTTTTTAAAAGAAAAAAAACACTATATCGTGATATATATTGTTATCGTGATATAAAATTTGTCATATCGTGATATAAGATTTTGGTCATATCGCCCCCCCCTAGTATCGGTTCTGAAAAAGTGGTATCGAGCCAGCCCTAATAAATGTGTGTCTCTGCAGCACAAAAGCATTCATAAGCAGCACAGCTATATTTGTAGCAATAGCCAACAACACATTGTTTGGGTCAAAATATCATTTTTCTTTTATGCCAAAAATCATTAGGATATTAAAATCATGTTCCATGAAGATATTTAGTACATTTCATATCATAAACGTAATTATTGATTAGTAATATGCATTGCTAAGAACTTAATTTGAACAACTTTAAAGATGATTTTCTCAATATTTAGATTTTTCTGCACCCTCAGATTCCAGATTTTCAAATATTGTCCAAACCATACATCAATGGAAAGCTATTTATTCAGCTTTCAGATGATCTATACATCTCAGTTTAATTTGTTAACTCGGTTTTGTGCTCCAGGGTCACATATAAACGTGCAAGTCAACTAATCGCTTCAAATGAACAGCTATCAGTCGATCAGAATAGTCTTTATTCGAGGGCATGCCTTCAGCGTAGTTAACACTCACCATTAATGGATGACTGCATGCGCGAGGACACGTCACAGCAGCGCACCAGCTGCGAAACCACGGCGTAGAGTTTGCCGAGCTCGGCGTACTGATACTTGATGGGAGGACCGGGACCCTCGTCCAGCGCCACCAGCATGAACGTGGCTGGGACGCTCAGCTTGAGCAGCTGCGTCTTCTCCGCCGGACCTGCAGCAGACAGACCCAATCATCCTCTGCTCCACATAAACCAGCGGAGACGAGCCCAGAGCCCACGAGCGCTTACCCAGATTGGCGTACATGACGAAGAGGTTGAAGTACTGCTGGAGGTGGCGTCCGTGTTCGGACACTTCTCTTCTCAGTAAGTTCAGCACTGACCGCAACAGATGGTCACTCAGGGTCACAATGTCACAGTCCTGCTCACAAACCACAGTAGTAGTATATATTAGATTTAAAGGAACACTACACTTGTTTTGGAAATCGGCTCATTTTACGACTTCCCCAAGAGTTAACGAGTTGAGTTGTACCGTTTTTGATTCCGGGTCTAGCGGTAGCACTTTTAGCGTAGCTTAGCATAGATCATTGAATCTGATTAGACCGTTAGCATCGCGCTCAAAAATTACGCAATGATATTACGCAGCGCCTGAAAGTAGTCCCCAGCTAGGTAACTAGTTATGATATATCTGGGGACTACTTTCAGGCGCGGCGTGATATCATTACGCCTGCTGCACACATGGTGTTATTACGCCGGGATGAGAGTATAGTTCCTAGCCATATCGCTCTAGAAAATCACAACGTTTAATTTTCCGTCAGTCTTAGTACACGATGTAACTACAGAAGAGTCACGCTCTAAATAGGAAAAATATCTAAACTCTTTATAGTCATTTTTGAGCGAGATGCTAACGGTCCCAATCAGATTCAATGATCTATGCTAAGCTATGCTAAAAGTGCTAACGCCAGACGCGGCTGAATGGATTCAAAAACGGTAAAACTCAACTCTTTAATCTTTGGAGCGTAATGCTAACGGTCCTACTCCGATGTCAGCATCTTAAACTATTTAAAAATACAAATAATAAAAACCAACAAACAAATGCACGTTATATTACACAAGTTTTTTTTCATTAACATATGCCTGCTCACAAATCACAGTAGGGCTGTCTCTAACCATTATTTTGGTGATCGAGTAATTTGTCAATTAGTCGGATAATTATAATACATTTTTTATAGTAATAAAATAGACCTAAGCAAACAATAGCCTTGAATAATACTTAAAATACATACATAATAGTAATGAGACAATAATAGTTAGTTCAAATAAACTATCAAAAGAAAGTAATAATATGGTTTTATGGAACAAAACTGTTAAAAAACAATGTATTATAAACAATAGAGCTAATAACGCATTATAACAAATGCCTGTAGGGGGCGTCAACGGCCTGGCGATTATTTTACACTTTACTGCGCGATCTAATCCTTGTTTAATATCGACTAAACGACATTTAGCCACATATTACGGAGAGAACTCTCCATCCTCTCTATATTTTAGGATTATTTTCCTTTCTTTTTCTTAAGAAGCGAGAGGACAACAAAATCATCCTCAATGTTTTGTCCTCAATGTAATTAAAGACATTTTGTATCGTTTAGCGATTATTTTTTTCCGCAACAGATTCATTAATACGCATCGGACTCAAGGTGTGCAAGGTTTGTGTGCGTGACGAATTTTTAGGATTACCAATACGAAAAAATTAATGCGAAAATTTCGGGGACCTTAAAGGGACAGTGCACCCAAAAATGAAAATCCTGTCATAATTTACTCATCCTCAAGTACGTCCAAACCTGTATGAATGAGAGCAAAAAAATCTAAATATTGAGAATATTAAGTTCTTAGCAATGCATATTACTAATCAATAATTAAGTTTTGCTATGTACATTTACAAAATATCTTCATGTAACACGATCTTTACTTAATATCCTAATGATTTTTGACTCATACAATGCATTGTTGGCTATTTCTTGAGCTCCAGGGTCACTAATAACGATCTTTGCTTCTTTCTCTGACTCTTTTAAATGCTTCTGATATGTTTGCTGCATTAGTGCACGCCTCTATTTGATCGTGTCACCTCATTGTTTGGTCAAAAGTTATTATAGCTGTTTTGGTCTGCATCTCTAGAGGTCCTACTTCAGTTGTTCGTCCCTCACCTGTGTGGACGCGCCGGGCGAGGTGACCGGAGCGGGACACGGGCCGTCCAGCAGGGAGAAGTGTGCGATGAACACGATCAGTTTGGCAAAAGCTCCACGCACCTCCGCACTCGGACACTCCAGCAGGTACTCGGAGAAGCGCGTGGGGAAGGCAAAGAGCACGCTGTGTGCAAACCAGCTGCGGACGCTCTTGCTGTGACGCAGTAGGACGCACAGCCCATCATACCTGATAGAGAAACAAGACGAGACGATCAGCACTGATGCACACATGTGCTCCACCGGTTCCTCCATTTCACTAATTGTGTTGGGCCACATGGTTTCTCCTTCAATAGTGTTTAATGTTGGGTGAGAAAGTGGCCCGTGTGAACTGGAACCAGACAAAGGCTGGACACTTTAGTCCTTTAGTACGTCAATAAGAAGAAGTTACGCATAGCTCCATAAACATTATAGAGTTAAGTTTGGTCTCATTTTAAAGAAGACCCATGGCAGATTATTAAAGTTATACAGGTTTAAACTTATGAACAATATGTTATGAAACATGTTGAACTCTAAAATCAAAATCATAAATCTAAACAAGCTGTGTTCCGGATTTGAGGTTGATATCTTAATAAATGAGCTTTCGGTAAGATTTACACTATCTCTACATAATGTATAGATAGTGTACATAATGTAGACGTGTACATACGGTGTATAATGTGTAGTTGATAACTAAGTATGTCTTTATAGTACACTATGTGTACTGAGTATATGTATGTGTATTTTGCACATTGTATTTTGTATAGTCTGTAAATCTGTACTGTCCATATGTAAATTGTTTTGTTTTGTTTTTTTTGCACTGTCTGGAGCACGCTCTTAAGAATTTCACTCACCAAGGCACTTGTGCTGTGGTGATGTGACAATAAAAGTGATTTGATTTGATTTAGTTTGGGCGCAGTACCACATTTCTCCATTAGAGGCACTCCGCTGGAGACACAGTGCTTGAGTTATGATTTACAGTAGAGTTTATCTCTACAGATATTACAGTAATATAGCTGCGTTATTTATCCAATCAGCTCTATAATATGCAGAAAACAGAAATAAAGCCAGTGTTTTGGCCAAACCTGAAAAAACGGCACCATCTGGTAAAAAATAGTCAAATAAAATAATAATTTCAACGCCTTGCAAACAAGAACAAAAGCCTGTTAACAAAAACTGCATAATTGTACAGTTAAACATCACTGTGATTAAAAATATCAGTTTTAATGAGGACGTTCTTACGGTCCTGAGAGGAACTATTTTGTGTATTTGGTGCAAAATACATTTATTAAAGGAAATGAGGGTGGGATAATAAAATTACAATAAAAATGCACGCCTGTGCCAATTTGTATGCAGTTAGCATTAACACAGGCACAATTATCAACACAAGGGTTAATTTAATGGCTTTACTATTAGTCTAAAACAAGTAGATTTATCGTCAGCGTATCAGACGCGCGGTAAACACTCACCAGTCACTAGCAGGTCCGCGGACCGCTTTCTTCGTGTGGAACCCGGCGCTGAACAGAAACCTGGCAGCTAGCTGTATACTAATCATCGCTATTTCTTCAGCTTCCGGTAAAAGGTGATCTTGACCTAGAAAGACCAGAAAAGAGGAGCATCTTAATGATTAAGTTCACTTTACAGAATAAAAATGTCCTGATTATTTACTCACCCACATCTCGTCCAAGATCTTCATGTCTTTCGGTCTTCAGTCGCTAAGAAATTAAGTTTTCCAGGAAAACATTCCTGGATTTTTCTCCATAAAGTGGACTTCAATGAATCAGAGCTGAGGGATAAGTGCTTTATCTAGTGAAGCGGTCAGTCCTTTTCTGAACAAAATCATATTAATAACCACTAATGCTCTGCTAGCGTTAGCTCTGCGATGCGCGTCTTTAATAGCTGATGCTGGAAAGGTCCCGCGGGGTTAGTTCTTCATCTTTGTAATTCGGTTAAAAACTTTACAATCATCCGCCATCGTTGTTTTTACGTTTAATGTAAAGAGCATTTGGCATGCATGTTTGCTTGGGACCTTTCCAACATCAGCTAATAAAGACCAGTGTTGCTAACTAATTTTCATAGAAAGATGCTTAACGAAGGTTGATTTGTTGCTAAACGATGTTGTGATGTCAATGCGCGATGACGCAAAATTGTGTCGCGGCATCAAAACTTGGACGCAAATATATTTTAGATATGTTCATTTAGATTTGCTCGTAAACTAATATAAATGCATAATTTAATATAAATGTATTTTTCAAACATAATATTGAATTATTGAAAACTTTAATTTGTTTTATTGGCTACTAAACTACACATTCTCAACAATTATAGTTATAAGTAGTGTAAAAATAGGACACAATATTTTCCGTATTTGTTTTTCACAGGTTTTTTTATCTGCGTTGTTAATTATGCGTTGTATTGTGTTTTCAGGGTTACTATGGATAGTTAGTCATTTTCTGTATTACTATTAAACTGGACAAATGCAAATAGCAGCTAACTCGGTTCACGTGATGTGTTTGATCTGCGTCTTCCTCTTTTCGTGTAATTTAGATGGAAAAATTTAGATGAGTAACTTATCAAAAGTTGAATTTTTTATTTTTTTTAATTGCTAGATTTGTTGCTAGGTGCTTTTGGAAGAAAACGTTATTAGGTTAGTCTGAAAATTTGTTTAATTTAGCAACAAATTTGCAACGTTTCAACATCAGCTATTAAAGACGCGCATCGCAGAGCTAACGCTAGCAGAGCATTAGTGGTTATTAATATGATTTTGTTCAGAAAAGGACTGACCGCTTCACTAGATAAGGCACTTATCCCTCAGCTCTGATTCATTAAAGCGTTGGACACCATTGAAGTCCACTATATGGAGATTAATACTGGAATGTTTTCCTGGAAAACTTAATTTCTTTGCGACTGAAGACCGAAAGACATGAAGAACTTGGACGGCACGGGGGTAAGTAAATGATCAGGAAATATATATATATATATATATATGGATTTAACTCTTGTGCATCAATAAAAAAAGTTACACATATGTCCGTAGTGGACAAAAATATCCATAGTGTCAAAAAATGGTCATAAAAATGTGAAGCTTGGGATCACAGACTTAAGTTTGGTCTCATTTTACTATGCAGATTATTGTTGAAGTAGAAAAAGTTTAAAAAGTAAAACAAAAAAAAGCTTTAAGTTTATGAAACTTATTTATGAACAATATTTTATGAAACATGTTGAAGTCTAAAATCATAAATCTAAACAAGCTGTGTTCTGGATTTGAGGTTGATATCTTAATAAATGAGCTTTCGGTAAGATTTAGTTTGGGCGCAGTACCACATTTCTCCATTAGAGGCACTCCGCTGGAGACACAGTGCTTGAGTTATGATTTACAGTAGAGTTTATCTCTCAGATATTACACTAATATAGCTGCATTATTTATCCAATCAGCTCTATAATATGCAGAAAACAGAAATAAAGCCAGTGTTTTGGCCAAACCTGAAAAAACGGCACCATCTGGTAAAAAATAATAAAATAAAATAATATTTCAACGCCTTGCAAACAAGAACGAAAGCCTGTTAACAAAAACTGCATAATTGTACAGTTAAACATCACTGTGATTAAAAATATCAGTTTTAATGAGGACGTTCTTACGGTCCTGAGAGGAACTATTTTGTGTATCTGGTGCAAAATACATTTATTAAAGGAAATGAGGGTGGGATATTAAAATTACAATAAAAATACACGCCAGTGCCAATTTATATGCAGTTAGCATTAACACAGGATGGACTAAAAGTCCATACGGCTGCACAATGCATCTTGAAAACAGCGCTCACCTGGAGGAGGGTTCAGGTAGACGCTATTACAGGTCAGCAGCTTCTTAACGAACTGAAAGTACTCCAGGCTGTACTGCATGCGGCTGTGCATGAACTGCACGTTCTGTTTGCGAACGCTGGCCTCGATGGACGAGGGCATTTTAGGCTGGTCGAGCGTCAGTTCGGAGATGCACTTGAGCAGCTCGCCGTCGCCCCCTGCTGCGTCCATGCGCTCGTAGAACAGAATATATGCGTTCCACCAGCGCTTCTGCCGCCGGTACGACATACGCTTCATCATGTGGTCGAACACCTCACCCATGTACTCTCCCCCGAAGCACTGGTTCTTCATCTCCTCGTCATCGTCCATCTTACACTCCGTCACGTCGCCGTCGTCAAACTTGTACCAGCGGTCCTTCTGTCCGTCGTTCCCGTGCCGCTGGACGATGTAGGAGTAGTAGTGTCCGCCGCTAGCCTGCCCCGAGTGCACCAGAACACCCACGAGCCGGTAACGCGAGCTGTGCTTCGGATCGGAGTTCTCAGCGATGACCTGGCTCTCCGGCGGAGCCTCGTCATCCTCCAGCTTGGCCACGCCGGCCACCGTGTAGGGCTCCATGTCCAGCTCGCGAGGGAACTCGAAGTAGTCGTTGAACTTGATGGCGCATTCGCGTTCCCAGTCGTAATCGAAGCGCTTGAGTTGGATGGCTAACACCGGCGGGAGCTCCTTAATGAGGAGACGCTTCACCGTATCCACCTGACGGCAAACCAGAGCAAAGCTCACCACTACGTCACTCAGAACTAGTGTCCAACATTTCAGTATTCAAAGCAAAACACAAAAACATGCTAATTAAAAAACACTATTTTTATTAAAAAAGTTTTTTTTTTTTTACAAAAATCAATACCATTCTTTATACTTATTCAAAACTGTGTTTTTCCGCAAGTAATAAAGTATGAAAAACAGTAAACAAGTTTCATCCAAATTTAATTTGTCTTTAAAACACATTTTGTTTTTTGCCAAATAAAGGGGATAAAATATTTAGTGATTATTTCTTATTATTATTAAACATTAATAGTAGTTTTACGCACATTCTAGTAAATGATAGTAATATATCGATTTCTGGGAATTAAACCGGACTTTTATTTTGACGGGTTGCCGTGAATAGTTCTGTGTGTATATGATATGAGGCTAGTTTAGACTTTTATTTTGACGGGTTGCCGTGAATAGTTCTGTGTTTATATGATACGAGGCTAGTTTAGACTTTTATTTTGACGGGTTGCCGTGAATAGTTCTGTGTGTATATGATACGAGGCTAGTTTAGACTTTTATTTTGACGGGTTGCCGTGAATAGTTCTGTGTGTATATGATACGAGGCTAGTTTAGACTTTTATTTTGAAGGTTTGCCGTGAATAGCTCTGTGTGTAGATGATACGAGGCTAGTTTAGACTTTTATTTTGAAGGGTTGCCGTGAATAGTTCTGTGTGTATATGATATGAGGTTAGTTTAGACTTTTATTTTGACGGGTTGCCGTGAATAGCTCTGTGTGTAGATGATACGAGGCTAGTTTAGACTTTTATTTTGAAGGTTTGCCGTGAATAGCTCTGTGTGTAGATGATACGAGGCTAGTTTAGACTTTTATTTTGAAGGGTTGCCGTGAATAGTTCTGTGTGTATATGATATGAGGCTAGTTTAGACTTTTATTTTGACGGGTTGCCGTGAATAGTTCTGTGTGTAGATGATACGATGCTAGGTATATTTTTTTAGTACCAAGTCTCACCTTCTTGTTGCACTTCTCGCAGTGATATGCGTTGGCTCCTTCCAGAAGATCGCCTTTGACGTACTGTTCTAAGGAGTCAAGGAGGTTTTGGTGGTTCCTGATGTCAACATTCAACGTTGTGAAGGATTCCTCACACTCGTACCTATGAACACACACACAACACATACAATCGATTATTGATATCTTTCAGTCACGTGACCTGACGGGCAAAGCATCCACAGAACTGCAACACAAGCGTGTTAATATTTAGACGCAAATATTTATATCACTTCTCAAAAGAATAAAACAAAGGTATTTCTGAACACAATGCAAGTTTTGGCCATTTGCGATGCATATTAAGAAGGTACGCCAATATTTAAATCATAAACAGTGCAACAAAAGTGTCATAATATATTAAAACGGTAAGATCAAATTCAGTAATCTCTATATTAATGATGCATAGTTTACAGATGAAGCCGAATCCGCTTCAGTGTTTTCCATTTAACGTAAAACTTTGCACGTTGTGTTTATATTCTGGCTTCATCTTCTTGCCTGTACAACATATAATAAGAAATCTGGCCTTTTAATATCTGCGTTTTTCTACATGATGCAATCTGCGTAAAAATAGCCGGCGGTCAGTGTAGCAAAGCTTGGACGTTGCTATAAGAGCGTGACGTCATTGCAAATCCGGAGCACAAAACCAGTCATAAGTTTAAGTTTTGGTAAATTGAGATGTATGCATCATCTGAAAGCTGAATAAATAATATTTCCATTGATATATGGTTTGGACAATATTTGAAAATCTGGAATCTGAGGGTGCAAAAAAAATCTCAATATAGAGAAAATCATATTTTTAAGTTGTTCAAATCAAAATCAATAATTAAGTTTATGGTACGAAATGTACTAAATATCTTCATGGTGCATGATCTTAATATCCTAATGATTTTTGGCATAAAATAAAAATGTATAATTTTGAGCCATACAATGTATTGTTGGCTATTGCTACAAATACCCCCCCGCAACTTAACACTGGTTTTGTGCTCCAGGGTCACATATCTTTGACATGATAATCGTAATCGAATCGTGAAACCAGTGACGATTACTCGATTAAAATACAACCCAACATCCTCAGAGCAGTGCTTCCTTCGCTCACCTGTGAGGACAACCCTGACAGATCTTCTGGTCTGCGAACGAGCCGCCCAAGATCCTGCTGAGCATGCTGGGATGTCCGAGGGCTTTCAGTGCTTCGTCCAGACTGTCCACCAGGGAATTGAAGAACTCCAGCGCGTCGTGCTGCTCTCTCAGATTGACCGGTTCCCCCCATAACCTGCGGGAAGGGTTCGAACGCAGTCGCCTTACTTCACATGGGTTAAAGATCACTTCTGAGACACAAGCATCACCAAACAGAATGACGAAAGAAATTCATGTTTCCTCAACATTCCCGCATCGGACAAGCGAACAGATACGGCTCAAACAACTAGGGCTGCCACTACTGTGGTAATTAGGCCTATGCCAACAATATCCTTTACAATTACATGTATAATAGCAATAAGTCATTAAACACAAGTTCAAATCAAAATCAAGTAATCATATGATTTTATTGAATAAAATACACAATAGAGCTAATTACGCATTATAACAAACGCCTGTAGGGGGCGCCAACGGCCTGGCGATTATTTTAAATGTTCCAATCCTCGTTTAATATCGACTAAACAACATTTAAGTCAAATCTCCACATAATATTTAATATTTGGCCATTTATTTACGACAGAAATGCTAGATGCTATTTATTGAATATTTGTACATCAAAGCGTTAAACTCAGTGTTTGAGCTTTTATTTTGAAATTGTGATCACATTGATGGATTCACCTGTGTTTGCTTAGGTTTATAAATAATTAACCTTACAAATCTGAAATAGCGCACATTGTGTTCTCAGATGAACGGTATAATCACAAACTCGCAGCTATATGCGAATATGAGTTTGAGTCGCTCCATATGTAAATGATAACAGCTCTGAGACACGCATGTAAATAATTAAAGAGCACCTGCATCGTATATATTTAAGTGAATCGTAGTTTTCATTGCATTATGCTCTATTATGATTTTTAAATGGGTTTAATATAGGGATGCATGATATTTGATTTTTGCCGATATCCGATATTTTTCAACTAATTTTGGCCGATACCGATAAATTCATTTTTGTTTGGGAACAACACCAAGACTCTCCTGTGTGTAAATTATAAGCTAATTATGTTTAATTTTGGTTAGTTTTTAACAAGAGCTTATTTGTTAAAATTAAACAAACAATAATGAAGTTGTTATTTTATAATGACAGTGCCATTGAAGCTTTGAAAATATCTATAAATAAACTAAATATCAAATCGCTGATTTTTTTTTTCTTCAAAAAAAAATGCAGACCTTAACATTTTATTTTAATAATCAACATTTGTAGATGATCTAAAGTTCTAAAAATCTTTTGAGCTCAGAATTTGTTTAAAAAATTTAACATATGACGCATTAATGAATAAATCGGTATATATACAATTATTAAATTAACAAGTGTCATGTTTGTGATTTTTATTAAATGTTTTATTCGTGTAGGCTACAGCTTCTGACCTTTAAATCAAAACATACTCATAATTTTATGACATCAATTACTGCTTTATTTAATCAGAAACGGTCTAAATGTTATGCATTTAGCAGACTGTTATTAAAATATCGGATATCGGCAAAAATCAGAATGTTGTGTAATTTACTTTCATTTAATTATAAGTAGGCCAACAGCGCCCCCTACAGAAAACATTGAGTCCCACTGCTGAAGTGATTAATCGCTAGCACACCCTGAGCACATGTGAGTAAACATATTCCTCTTATCGGCGAGACATATCGGCATAATCTTTAATATCCAGCCGATATGTAAGTTTAAAGCCATTATCGTCCGTTTCCGATATCGGTCCGATAATATCGTGCATCCCTAGTTTAATATATCATGCAGCATATTCTTGTGCATAAGAAAAGCACAAGCTTTCACGGCTGGCTGTACCTGAAGTGTTTCCAGAAGCCTCTGGGCACGTAATACTGCAGACGGGACGCGGCGAGGTGACCGAAGATGACCTGCAGATGCCGTAGCACTCCGATGTTGTTCTCCTGACGGTCCTCGGCCTAATTGAGAGAAGGTTTGTCATCAAACTGCTGATGATAACTGAACACATCATCCCTGGGGTCACATTACTCTGCAGCACAATGATGTACATTCAGACGCGTTCCAAGCGACTGTTGGGGATCGTTTTCATTTTACCAATTCCGATACCGATACTTATCGATGCTTATGCTTATCGATTTTAATGTGGTTAAAAAAGTCAAACGTTTAGATACTAAGCATATTTATTCCGTCTCTTTTTGCTAAACACCATGAATCATCTGGCTGAATAAAAACTGGACTCACTTAGGAGCTGTTTGTGTGCAAAATAGAGTCACACGATTCTGTATAAATTTTGACTTTTTAAATTTTTTAATTAAAGGTCTCACAATTTTGAAGAAAAAATATTAGACAAATAAACAAATTCTCATGGAATGTATGAATGGAATAATTTATTAGCCCCTTTCACACATTGCCGGAACGACTTTACAAGTAAATTATTTTTACGCAGATAACGACGTTATGTATTTTTTTCCGGAAAAGCACAATTCGCACATAAACCGATTTCGTTTAGTTGTCACGGTTACATCATTGTATCGTGGCGGCGGAAACACACGGTAACAAGCGGAACGAAACGGGAAAAATCCACAGAATAAGAGATACAATGTATCGTTGTGTCTTTGGATGTCAGAATCAGAACGCAAATAATTTTTATAGATTTATGTCGTCAAATACGCCATTTGACGCTTAAACGGACAGAACGAATGAAACCTGCTATGATTATTCTACTTTTAAAGCATAAATTTGATTTAAACAACAGGTCTATATAATATTCACACATATGTAGTTAATTAGAACATATTATATTTGTCCTACAGTTACAGCATATACTATTTAAACCTATACAATTTTACATTTAACGTTATTTTGTCTCAATTCTTTTTTTTGTTTTTTTTCTCGCACATGCAACTTTATATTTTGTATTTCGGACTTTATAACTCAACATTTATTTACTCCACATTAGCAAGTTTGTCCATTCCGAGGGGGGGGGGGGTGTAGATGTGTGGGACATAAACTCTTAATTGCGAGAATAAAGTGAATAAAATATTTTTTTTATATTGACATTTTAACGCTGCTACCACTGCCAGACAAAAAACACGACGACAGCTGTGGTTAAACAGTGTTTTTGAATGAATCTGTTGAATGAATGATTCAATGACTCACTCAAGATTCACTCGTTTCATTACTGGATGAATCAGTGTTTTTAAATGAATCTTTTGAATGAATGATTCAAAAAGCTGCGCACACAGGAATTGAAATTATAATTTTTACATCAAGTATCCGATTCTGGAATTGGAATAGATTTTTGATTCCCAACCCTAGGTAAGGGGTTACGGTATGGTCGAGTGACACGTGTGTGTGTTTTTTACCTCGTTGTCCTGTTTTTCGTCTCCGGACAGGTCGTCGTCGATGTCGCTGCCGGTGCCGTCGATGGCCAGGAGGCCGTTGCGGATGGGTGGGATCATGTAAAGTTGCTGGATCACGGAGTTCATGTAGCACGTGGCTCCTGCGTTCTTCAGACCCACGAAGCCCTTGGTCGGCCGCGGCCCCACCGGAGGCAGATACTCCCACTCCGTCAACGCCTCGCACCCTGAGACCGGACACATGGGTATAAAACACTGAACGCTTTACGAGCCTCATTCATTAAACTGGAACACAGCAATGCATTTATATAAAAGTTGCATTCCATTGGATTTATAAAGGATTTACCGTGTTCAGAGTTTCATTAAAGGGGTCATATGACGCGATTTAGGGATGTATCTGTATGAAAATTTATTTTCACAATTATAGTGCCCAAAATTATCTCAGTAATATTACAGTATTGTTAAAATGTGCTGGAAATGTTTCAAAATATCTTGAATGAATGATTCAATGACTCACTCAAGATTCACTCATTTCATTACTGGATGAATCATGCGTCTCTCTTCTGATTGGCCCGTTTCCTTTCTAAACATGCGTCTCTCTTCTGATTGGCCGTTTCCTTTCTAAACATGCGTCTCTCTTCTGATTGGCCCGTGGCCTTTCTAAACATGCGTCTCTCTTCCGATTGGCCCGTTTCCTTTCTAAACATGCGTCTCTCTTCTGATTGGCCGTTTCCTTTCTAAACATGCGTCTCTCTTCTGATTGGCCCGTGTCCTTTCTAAACATGCGTCTCTCTTCTGATTGGCCCGTTTCCTTTCTAAACATGCGTCTCTCTTCTGATTTGCCCGTTTCCTTTCTAAACATGCGTCTCTCTTCTGATTGGCCCGTTTCCTTTCTAAACATGCGTCTCTCTTCTGATTGGCCCGTGTCCTTTCTAAACATGCGTCTCTCTTGTGTGAGCTGCGAGAGCAATGCTGATAGAGGTCTCTGTAGAAAATGTGTTCTGTGTGAACGGCTTGGGTTCAGTTTGGAGGTAAACCACATTGATGTTCTGTTGTTCTGTAATATTGTGAATGAGCAGCGCTGCATGCAGTGGCTTTAACTGGATAAGCTACGAAACGATCCAATGACATCACATCTCGAAGCACGTCTAAAATTCAAATGCAGCGTTTTTGCATTCAAATGTGGGTTTTATATTAAATCCGACGAATATTCGAACTAAACTTGTTTTTGACAGCCCTAATTTGATATGTAATAAGTCAGTACCTAGGTAGTACATGTCTGTGAGTGTGTCGGCGATCTGTTTGAGGTTCCGCACGCAGCCGACCGCGAGCGCCACCAGCAGCTCGAAGCCGGCGTTTATAGACGCAGGACTGCTGCACACCGGTATGGCCTGCTCCGCCGGGAACTCGCCGCTCTTCACGTACTGCAGATACACGTTCGACGCCGGGAAGATGAAATCATCCGTCAGCTCCTGCGAGAGACACAGACAGCACACATGAAGCCAGCTTACTTTCCACAACATGTCTGTATAAACTAGCGCAGATGCGAAATCCACGGAAGATCATTATGGTGTTAAACGAGAGTGGACATTACAAATAGTCTGAAAGTTTAAAGCAGTTGTAAAAGCCTGAAGTTTGAACATTTAGATAGATTAGACAGATGTTTCTAGCATGATTAGCAGGTGACTATCATGTTTCTAGCATGATTAACATGTTACTAACATAATTAGCAGGTGACTATCATGTTTCTAGCATGACTAACATGTTACTAACATAATTAGCAGGTGACTATCATGTTTCTAGCATGATTAACATGTTACTAGCATGTTTAGCATTGCTACTAGCATGTTGCTAGCATGATTAACAAGTTGCTAGCATGTTTATAGCATGATTAACATGTCGCTAGCATAATTCTAACATGATTAGCATATTACTAGCATAATTAACAGGCGACTAACATGTTTTTAGCATGATTAACATGTTACTAACATAATTAGCAGGTGACTAGCATGTTTAGCATTGCTACTAGCATGTTGCTAACATGATTGACAAGTTACTAACATGACGCTTGCATGCTTCTAGCATGATTCTAACATGTTTCTAACATAAATAGCAGGTGACTAGCATGATCAGTAAGTTACTAGCATGATTAACAAGTTGCTAGCATGTTGCTAGCATGATTAACAAGTTACTAACATGAGGCTTGCATGATCAGCAAGTTACTAGCATGATTAACAAGTTGCTAGCATGTTTATAGCACAATTAGTAATAAATTAATTAATATTAATAAATGTGATATGTACCGTGCACCTTATGCAGAAGCTTTGCGGCTTGGTTGTATCTTGTGTACAATTACAATAAAAGGAAATTTAAAATATTGCTTATTATATGATATAAATATGAGACAAACTCATTCACGGCCATTTTCTGCCACAATATCTTGAATTTTAGGGCATAACTGCATTGATGCCCTGAATCATATTTATCAACTATATGCAATGTCTGGGGGCGGGGCCAGAGCATTAACTGCGCATAACTTGAATTGCATTATTTTTTCATAGCTAATTAATTAAGCTAACATGATAAACTGACAGCCCTGGTATAAACATAAGTCAGAGCATAGAGCGTTCACCTTTATCAGATTAGCGCCTCCTTTCTCACAGCCGATGTAGAACTTCTTCTCCGGGGTCTGAAAGGCCAGCAGCTCTTTGGTGACCCCCAGATGACCCTCCAGAATGGTCTCTTCCACGCCCGTCTCTCCGGTCCACCTCACCTGCTCCTGAACAGCCAAGAAACCAGACCAAAGAGAGAGAGCAAAAACGTTCGTCGAGGGTTGACAAAGCCTAGCTTGAATGCTTAAAGCAGTTGCTGGAGTTTGAAAATGTAGATAGATAGATGTTGATAACGTTTCTAACATGATTAGAATTTTAATAGCATTTTTCTAGCATGATTAGTGCATAGTTAACATGTTTCTCACACGATTAACATGTTGCTAACATGTTTTGTAAAATGGTTAGCATGGTGTTAGCATAATTAGCATGTTGCTAATCATGTTTATAACATGATTAACGTCATTAGTATGTTTCTATCATGATTAACATGTTGTTAACATGATTAGCATGAAATTAGAAGGTTGCTAAGATGTCCCTAACATGATTAGCATGTTACTAACACGTTGTTAGCATTATTAGCATGCAATTAGCAGTTGCTAATCATGTTTATAACACGGTTAACCTGTCATTAGTATGTTTCTATCATGATTAGCATGTCGTTAGCATGATTAGCAGGTGACTAGTTTGATTAGCATGCTACTAGCATTAATAACAGGTGACTAACATGATTCTAACATGATTAGCATGTTACTAACACATTGTTAGCATGATTAACATATAATTAACAGTTGCTAATCATGTTTATACCACGGTTAACGTGTCATTAGTATGTTTATATCATGATTAGCATGTTGTTAGCATGATTAGCATGCTACTAGCATGATTAACAGGTGACTAGCATGTTGCTAACATGTTGTTAGCATAGTTAGCCAGTTTCTAGCATATTGCTAGCATGATTAGCAGGTGACTAGCATGTTTCTAGCATGATTAACATGTTACTAGTTTGATTAGCATGCTACTAGCATTATTAGCAGATGATTAACATGATTAGCAAGTTACTTGCATGATTCTAACATGATTAGCTTGTTACTAGCACGTTGTTAGCATGATTAACATGTCCTTAGCATGATTCACGTTACTAGCATGATTAGCATGTTTCTAGCATGATTAGCATGTTTCTCGCATGATTAGCAAGTTACTAGCATGTTTGCTAACACATTGTTAGCATAATTAGCCAGTTTCTAGCATGTTTCTAGAATGATTAGCAAAGTTACTCCCATGTTGCTAGCATAATTAGCAAGTGGCTAGTATGTCGCTAGTATAGACAGACAGGACAGATAGATTAGAAATATTAGATAGATGAGTTTGAATGGATTAGAAATAGTACATAGAAGGGAAGTTTGATGGAGTCTAACGGGCTTCAGTGTGTTTAGATTTGAATTTTGACAGTTGGAGTTTGAATAGTCTTGGCTCATCTGAACATTCCGTCAATGTAAGTCTATGGGATTTTTAATCTTCAGTTTTATGAAAACCATAAGTCGGATCAGTCTGAAACGATAAGGCGCACTAAATCAGATCAGTCTGAAGAGCTGGCCTGAGTTTGCAGAAATGTAGTTTGAGAAGAAGAAGAAGAATCCTAATGAAAGTTCCTCGCTCATGGAGTCGGAGCGCTGAGGACTCACCCGGATCCTCTTGAGCCACTCAATCTCGTTGTTAAGCAGCACCTCGGCGTTGGGCAGGTTTATGTTGCTGTTGTAGGCGTAGTTGAGTAAGTGGCGCAAGAGCGTGAAGTAATCGCCAGCGTGCTTCGCTCTTTCCTTAGCCGTACTCTGAAAGAGCAGCGAACGTTTATCTCACACCTGGCATCTAACGGACTCAAAGCTGAGCGCTGTGATGCTGTACTCACTCCCAGAACGGTGAAGAGGAGGGTGATGAAGAACAGGAGGGGTCTGTGTCCCATACAGCACCTGGTGGCCATGAGGAAGAACTGCTCCTGAGCCATCTGACGCACGGCTCTGAAAACACAAAGAAACAGACGTAGATCTTTAGCAATCTTCACTTTTCTAGCCTCGTATCATATACACACAGAACTATTCACGGCAACCCGTCGAAATAAAAGTCTAAACTAGCCTCGTATCATATACACACAGAACTATCTGAATATTTAATTTAAGCCCCGAAATTTGAGCCGTGCATTTCTGCTTTTAAACCCTTAGGCTCACTGGTCTATTAGGCGTCCACTTACTGTAAATGCATTTTATATTCAATTTCTAAACAGAGTGGAGAGCGTCTCCATTCCTGTGAGTACGTACTTGCTCTGGCAGTGCAGCAGCAGGTCGATGATGAAGGTTTGCCAGGCTTTCTCTTTACTGAGCGTGTCGAGGGCCGTAGGGAGCAGAGCGAAGCACAAGGTCATGACCTCCAGAGCCTCACAGCACACCTGCTCGTCTTCAGCGTCCGGCTCGTTACCTGCGTTAGTCTGCAGGACGACAGATGCACGCTTAAACCAGGAATAAGACACAGAGCGCTGATGAACCGGGGGCTTCCGCGGCTTCTTAAATTTAGTTGCATCAACCATTCACCCCCCCCCCCGGTATCACAGACAAGGTTTAAACCTAAAATCTGAAAGAAATTAAATTATCTATCTTAAATTATATATCAGTGCCTTTATTTTGCCTCAAAATAAACACCAGTATTGTTTTTATAAGGCACGTTTATAAAAAGTACTTAAATGTCCTAATTGAACTATGGCCTAATCCTGGTTTAGTCTAATGGGGCGTTCCCACCAGACGTGACTTGCGTGAATAAATCGTACGCTTTTGAGTTTACTCGCGTCATTCGCGCGTGAAATTCACTTCACGACAGATGTGAGTTCGTGTCATGGGAGGGGCTTCTGCCAAGCGGCTCGAGTCATGGGAGGGGCTTCTGCCAGGCGGCTCGAGTCATGGGAGGGGCTTCTGCCAGGCGGCTCGAGTAATGGGAGGGGCTTCTGCCAGGCGGCTCGAGTAATGGGAGGGGCTTCTGCCAGGCGGCTGGAGTCATGGGAGGGGCTTCTGCCAGATGGCTCGAGTCATGGGAGGGGCTTCTGCCAAGCGGCTCGAGTCATGGGAGGGGCTTCTGCCAGGCGGCTCGAGTAATGGGAGGGGCTTCTGCCAGGCGGCTGGAGTCATGGGAGGGGCTTCTGCCAGATGGCTCGAGTCATGGGAGGGGCTTCTGCCAAGCGGCTCGAGTCATGGGAGGGTCTTCTGCCAAGCGGCTCGAGTCATAGGAGGGGCTTCTGCCAGATGGCTCGCGTCATGGGAGGGGCTTCTGCCAGGCGGCTCGAGTAATGGGAGGGGCTTCTGCCAGGCGGCTCGAGTCATGGGAGGGGCTTCTGCCAGATGGCTCGAGTCATGGGAGGGGCTTCTGCCAAGCGGCTCGAGTCATGGGAGGGGCTTCTGCCAGGTGGCTCGAGTCATGGGAGGGGCTTCTGCCAGGCGGCTCGCGTCATGGGAGGGGCTTCTGCCAGGCGGCTCGCGTCATGGGAGGGGCTTCTGCCAGGCGGCTCGCGTCATGGGAGGGGCTTCTGCCAGGCGGCGCGCGTCATGGGAGGGGCTTCTGCCAGGCGGCTCGCGTCATGGGAGGGGCTTCTGCCAGGCGGCTCGCGTCATGGGAGGGGCTTCTTCCAGGCAGCTCCAGTCTCGTTCTAAACGGCTAACATGGGTTTTGTTGAGAGGGTAGCTGCACTTTATGTGCTATGGAAGGGTGAAAAACGACGTAGATATAGCTCAATTTGAGTAAAGTGCTTTTTTTACAACTTAATGTATATATGTACGACCTCCTCACTCACTTTCTTCCAAGAAAGATTGTTTTTATTCCGGTTCCTATAAAAGTACGAAGATGTATCGTACAGCTACGGGTATCCACATACAGCGACGATGGTTTTGTCCTCCATTGTTGTTTCGGATTTCTGCCTCGCTACATCGTAATCACATCACTACTAGAGCAAGCTCGTGATTGGTTAACGCGCGAATCACCCATTACGCGCGACAAACGACCGAAACGCTCAATTGGCACCGCGTCATTTGTGCGAATCACGTCATTTACATTTAGTCATTTAGCAGACGCTTTTATCCAAAGCAACTTACAATTGGGCGAATCGCGCCGCAGGATGTCTATCGCATCTTTGCTTTGACTTAACATGTAAATCACTCGCACTTAACGCTTCGTTCGCGTCTGGTGTGAACGCACCATAAGCCTTGTCTGTGAAACCAGGCCAATTGTACAAGAAAGTCTTTATC
Organism: Schizopygopsis pylzovi; assembly: GCA_027422435.1. Taxonomy (NCBI): domain Eukaryota; kingdom Metazoa; phylum Chordata; class Actinopteri; order Cypriniformes; family Cyprinidae; genus Schizopygopsis; species Schizopygopsis pylzovi. Next base: position 363,167 of record CM049830.1, on the reverse strand, counting down.
ATGAATTCAAGAGGTCTTATATTTGAGGACGGAAAGACCAGAGTTGCGAGACCAGAGTTGACCATTAAACTTCAACTTGTGAAGCGGTAATATTTCTGCTGTTCTGTTGTTTTTGTTCAGACTAATGTAGAAATCGACCCTGCAAACACACAGAGCTGTAAATGTGAACTGGTGGATCGATTAGAGGATAATGCATTAACAAATATAAACAGTAAAATGTATTTATATGTTATTTAACCTCTTAACTGTCACCCCCCCTTTTGAACATAGAAGTGAAAGTGCGCTATTCAAACTTAAATATTGTTATCATTCATAAATGCTTTTGAATACAGAGACCCAGTTTCTCGTTTGGCTGTCAACAGAGGTAGTCGCTTTAGATTTCACTCCCCGCCCTACCCTTTTTTTCCTCCCTGCTGGCTTCTTCTGTCTCGTCTCATCTATTGAAGAGACTCCTTCTGCACGGCTCTCCAAACTAGAAAATTATGGATTTGATCAACTGGTCTCTCAGCGCGATTGACACCATCTTCTCAACGAGAAGTCTGGGTTCTGGGGAACCTGTTTGTCCTGACGGGACGTTCGCGGCCGGATATACGAGGGATGCGTGGGAGAAGTGGCAAATCGTATGTCTGGCGGCTCTTTCCGTGGAGGACGCTGAAGATATCTACCTTTTCGGCACCATGATAACAGGTATTCTGCTGATTGGATTAGGCTTTACCCTGGGTTATCGAAAAATTCAGAAGACGGGAACAGCTGTTCAAAGTCTCACAAGGCTGCCCGTTTTGATTGAAGCTGTGGGAAGAGCGGTCAGCAATGAGACTGAGACTATAAACCGGAATATGGATACCATCATGATGAAACTCGCTGCTTTGGAAGTGAAATTTGGTGATTTCAGAGATCAGAATGGACAAAGAGAATGAGCTGTGGAAATTTTTGCAGCTGTTCGCCCCAAAAGTCATAACAACTTAATCTTATCTTTCTGGCTCCCCGTACCAGCGCCTTGGCCAAGGCCGTCTGGTTTCACCACCCTGAGAGAGCGATGCAGTGAAGACTCTCTTGCTCCCTTCCCCCATTACAGACATTACTCCCCTCCCCCATTCAACTGCCTCTGAAATGCTTTGTACCGCCACTAGGGCGAGCAGGTCTGAGACCGGCGCCGCATGGCACTGGACCGGATGGCTGCTTGCCAGAGCTGGATATGTTTCCCCCTGTTGCAATGTCATGTGTTTATGGTATATGTGCTTTTGTGCTGAGGTGTTTTTTTTTTTCTGTTCTCAGACTGTACTCCAAATGGAGCATAGTCTGGGGGTTAAAAATTTTTTTTTCCTCCTCTCTCTCCTCATGTAAAAAGCTGTATTTTCTAAATACCCTGTCTCCTGTTCTGTCTACCCCATTGTCATATGTATGTTGTGTATGTATGGACAGGTTGATGGCTAATTTCGCTGGTACTTGTACTAGTGACAATAAAGGGCTACTACTACTACTACTACTAAGGTTGGTGGTCTCTTTGTAAAAAAAAAAGACAAAGTATGCAGAAGTTAAAAAATGAAAGTATAAAAAACTTATAGAAGTTTAAATTTACTGTACTATTTTTATTTTATTTATTATATATTTTATTAAATCGGTTTTAATTGAAAATTGCTATAAAATTAAAGCCATACGTCTAAATAAGTTTTCAAATTTGAAGTTGATATAAAAAAAATCCAATGCAATTTTATTTAGGCGTTATACCACAAACAGCCACCGGGTGGCATCAAAAATGTATCAATATTACTTCTATGACAAAATAACCACCGAATATGTAATCGTGAGTCTCAGACCTTTCCAACGATATGCATTTCTGTCACAATTATGAAAAGTTTTGACGTGGTATATTTGTAATATGACCCCTCCCACTAAGGGGGAGGAGCTTGCTAAACGATTTTAAATACGATTTCCATGGTACCAGTGTCCGATTTCAATATTTGAATGCATTCGTAGGTTTTAAGCTTTTAAATTATATATAATATATGATTATTAGGGAAAAAGTAAACGAAGCTCAATTTTTGTTATGACGTCTATGTTTTGTCATAAATTAATCTATTACTAATTTTTTACAAAAAAAAGTGGTGAAATATCTATTTAGGAGTCTTTCCAGCGATACATAGTTTAAGATTAGATTTAATTAAAGTAGACGCCAGCGGGGTTAATTAATATAATAGTTAATTGATAATAATTGTTTAAACAATTAATACCTCTGACTCACCAATTGCGCTAAAATGGTTTAAACGCTTATCGTTTTGTTTTCCTGAAAATCTGTATCTGAACTGTTAATCACATTTAGTATTAATTAATTTTATTTGCATCTAGTCTTAGAGCTTAAAGCTCCTGAACATGCCTTCTCGTAGATCTGGCTGATCTCTTCGTTAGAGCTGAAGACCAGCGGCACCATCCCACAACCTGAAGCCCAAACGATCTTCTGCACGGCGCGGATCACACAGATGTCCGGGATGTACTTGGAGGCCTGGAAGAAGTTCTGTACAGTGGAGGAAAGCACCAGAGTTATGGATATGAGCGTGACACGGGCCTCATACAGCGACTGTAAAGCGGTCAGAACCTCGTCAGAGATCTGCTGGGCCAGCCGGATGGCCACGTTACGCAGCATGCACTCGGAGGCAGGATTGGGAATGTTCTGGAGGGCGTTCTGGAGCACCAGAGCCTGCTCATGGGTCGCCTGATTGATCTGGAGGACAAACACAGTCGCATCAGCACGTCTCAAATCTAGGGATGTAACGATATGATCAATATCGTGATCACATGATAATAAGAAACGTCTTCTAGGCAATTAAAAAGTCATTTAAAATATACCTCAACTACTTATTCTAATATAAAACGTTTTTAGAGTTGTGTTTTGGCACAGTGCCGAACTGAAAACACAATATAATCTCGTCATCAAGCTTTGCTTCATTCAGACGATTATCTCGTGATCCGGTCTCAGAACGGCTCCGTTCACACTGAATGAATGCAGTCAACACAAAATAAAAGCTCTGCTGCCGTTTCCTTCAAAATAAAAGCTCTGCCGCCGTTTCCTTCAAAATAAAAGCTCTGCCGCCGTTTCCTTCAAATTAAAAGCTCTGCCGCCGTTTCCTTCAAAATAAAAGCTCTGCCGCCGTTTCCTTCAAAATAAAAGCTCTGCCGCCGTTTCCTTCAAAATAAAAGCTCTGCCGCCGTTTCCTTCAAAATAAAAGCTCTGCCGCCGTTTCCTTCAAAATAAAAGCTTCGCTGGCGTTTCCTTCAAAATAAAAGCTCTGCTGCCGATTCCTTCAAAATAAAAGCTCTGCCGCCGTTTCCTTCAAAATAAAAGCTCTGCTGCCGTTTCCTTCTAAATAAAAGCTCTGCCACCGTTTCCTTAAAAATAAAAGCTCTGCCGCCGTTTCCTTCAAAATAAAAGCTCTACCGCCGTTTCCTTCAAAATAAAAGCTCTGCTGCCGTTTCCTTCAAAATAAAAGCTCTGCTGCCGTTTCCTTCAAAATAAAAGCTCTGCTGCCGTTTCCTTCAAAATAAAAGCTCTACCTCCGTTTCCTTCAAAATAAAAGCTCTGCTGCCGTTTCCTTCAAAATAAAAGCTCTGCTGCCGTTTCCTTCAAAATAAAAGCTCCGATGGCTTCATCTTCTTGCCTGTACAAAATATAATACGGAATCTCGCCTTTTAATATCTGCGTTTTACTACATGATGCAATCTGCGTAAAAATAACCGGTGGTCAGTGTAGCAAAGCTTGGACGTTGCTATAAGAGCGTGACGTCGCCTGAAAACTATCACTAGAGGTATTATGGTATGGTTACAGCCCTGCTGAAGTCTAAGGCGAGCCGCACCGGAGACGCGGGGTTGGTTCCCTCCACCAGCGGCTGGCAGGCCTCCGCCACGGCCTTCACGTGTCCGAACCCCACGCCGGTCAGCAGCAGCTTGCCGATCTTCAGGGCGTTCAGGTAAGCGCCGCGCCGCGTCTCCATGTCCGCGCTGGGGAGGAAGTTGTTCCTCGTGAGCATGCCCAGAACCAGAGGCAGGCCGCCGCTCTTCAGGAAGTTGTGCTGGAAGTCACTGGCCTCGTCTCCCAGAGTTCCACTGGCTGGCATCAGCAGCGCATACACCACCTGAGAACACACACACACACACGCACGCACGCACACAACACACCTTAAAGCGATCCCCGGGTATTAAAACATGTAGCTTAATATAACCTAAATTACGACCCTTTAACGCAGCACCAATCGGAGAAACAAATATGTGACCCTCTCTGTGAAAACCCAGCTAACGTCATTTTTTTGTGATTTGCTGTTTTCTTCAAAAAAAAAAAAAACATTCTGTGAAAATGTAACTATTATATCTTTAATATTGGCTGAAATGAATGGTAGAAATCAAACTTTGATGCTTGTTATTATCTCATAATTAGATTTTGAGTTCAGAAATGTAGTCTCAGAAGAACAATAAGAAGCTTAAATAGCAGATCAAACAAAAAAAACTACAAAAATGACATTACAACTGTAAAATTCTACAATAATAAAAGTCTTCTTAATATTGAAAATATTGAATGTTGCCCCCCCCAAAAAAAAAAAAGGTTTTTTTTTTTTTTTTTACTAAAGCTTGTGTAAGCACACACTGTACAGCGTTGTCTGTGAAGATACCTCGGTGAGGTAGAGCACTTGTGAAGCGGACGGGCCGAAGAAGCGTGAATCCAGAGTGGGACTCAGACTGTTCTCTCCCAGCTTGGCCTGATCCAAACATATGGCTCGCAGGTTCTCCACCGTAGTGTTATCTGTGAACACAAGCAGCACACTTCAGTGAGCTTCACAGCCAAGCCGCGTGTTACAGAGCAAGCCGTCGCCGTCACTGCTGCTAACCTGGAGGCATGAGCTTCATGAGCACTCGAGCTCCGTCTCGCAGTAACGGCATGCTCACGGTGCAGCCCAGATCAGCCACCTGCCACAAGAAGGAGATATAGCGCAGATGCAGCGACATGATCTGACGAGAGAAGAAGACAACAGGCACCTCAAGACCAGAAATTTCAACTCAATAAACTGATAACCCATAAACAACTGATATTACACAGGATTGTGTCAAACTCAATAACAAATATAACACTAATAACTCAAATCTATTGTTTTATATGCACAATATGCATTAATGAACCTCAATATTATTAATATTTAACGATTAATCGTTAAAATATCTTTATTCAGACACCTGTGTGATCTAACTTCTAAATGATTCGCCCGTGTGTGTGTGTGTGTGTGTGTGTGTGTGTGTGTGTGTGTGTGTGTGTGTGTGTGTGTGAGAGAGAGAGTGTGTTGTGTGAGAGTGTGTGTGTGTGTGTGAGATGTGAGTGATGTGTGTGTGTGTGTGTGTGTGTGTGTGTGTATGTGTGTTGTGTGTGTGTGTGTTAAGAGAAGATGTGTCTGTGTGAGAGTGTGAGTGTGTGTTAGAGGTGTGTCGTGTGTGTGTGTGTTGTGTGAACGTGTGTGCGTGTCGATGTGTGATGTGTGTTGAGTGTGCCATGTGTGAGTGTGTGTTAGAGTGTGTGTGTGAGTGTGCACGTGTGTGTGTGTGTGTGTATGTTCGAATGTGTGCTTGAGTGTGTGTGATGTTCACCGGGCTTGAGCGTGTGGCGAGTCGGACCGGCTGGTCACCGGTTTGAGCCGATCATGTGGAAACCCGGCTAATAAAAAGCGGTCGATCGGTGCATCTCTACATCATACGAAGCACAAGCATGGTTCTCACCACTCCTGGCAAGCAGCTCTCCACCTCAGGGTTCGGGCCGTCGCTGTAGTGTTTCGTGTGATTCCCGGGCGAGCCGGTGGACGAGTCGGACGAGCTGTCGGGGCTGGAGGGCATGTTGGAGCTGACCGGCGTGAGCTTCGCTGTGATGAGCTACGGAAAGAGTCAGAGTTTAGCAGCACATCTCTGGACGCTTCACCTCACATATCAACTGTTCGAGACAGATCGATGTATTGAAGACTCGGTTCTAACGGCAGCGCAAACTAGTTTTAACGTGAAATAAACATGAATGAACAAATCAAGCCTCGTGTTATCTAATCACTCAAACAGTGTTTCGATATTAGACTATACACTCATTATATTTGACATTTCTTGTTAGTGGTGCCTTAATCATTTAATGTATATTTAAATTAGTGCTGGATAATCGCATCCAAAATAAGTTTTGTTTATATAATATATGTGTATATATAAAGACACACACATACAGTATATGTTTTGAATACATTTACATGTATATATAAATCTATTTAATATATAAACATACAATTTTTCAAAAATATATACATGCATGTGTGTGTATTTCCATCTACATGATGAATAGACACAGTACACACATATAGACAAAAAACTTGATTTGTGATTAATCATTGCCCAGCACTAATTTAAATAAATCGTTTATGAAGCAAGACAATCGTTTATGTGTAAATGGATATATAAAAAAATTTTTTTTTTTGATAATTTATGCATTACGTGTTTGCATAGAAATTTTTAATTTGAGTGTCGATTATTATAGTTAAAAATAGTAATTAAGTTTAAGTCTGGGCTCTGCTGTTAATTGTAATCTTATAGTAATGTAAAAGGGCTCCCTGTAGTTTAGAGCAAAGATAGAAAGTTATAATTGTAATTGAATGCATTTAAAGAAAAAGCTATTTTTTTTTTTTTTTTTCTTTCGCTGTACCGAACCGTGACGTCAAACCCGAGGTGTGTTCGGACCCGTGTCGTGTTGGTGTACCGTTATCTGTAAAGCTCACAGTCTTATCTTTGAGGTTGAGCTGTCCAATCAGCCGGCGGTCGTCAGCGGGGTCCACGGTCTCTCCTCCAATCAACAGCTCCACTTTGGTGTGTGTGCTGTTGGCTTTGATGCGCGCGAGGATGCAACGGCGGACCGAGCCGATGGTGTCGTTGGTGTGGGACCAGATGTCCAAATCGTCCACCTGACGGCCCTGATTGGGAAACCTCACCACCAGAGTGATGTGCTTGCCCCGGAACGCCCTGAACGCATTACAGACATTAAAGGGACAGTTCACCAAAACAATCCTGTCATTATTTACTCATCCTCGAGTAGCTCCAAACCTGTATGAATGTGTTTGTTCTGAACACAAAGAAAGATGTTCTGAAGAAAGTTTGTAATCGGGCTGTTTTGGGGAACCGTTGACTTCCATAGTAGGAAAAAAACAACACTGCTCTATTTCCCTCATTCTTCAGAATATCTTCCTTTGTGGTAAAAATGTTAAAAACCCATTACATTACTGATTAACCGTTACAATATTGATAAACCGTTACATTACTAGTTAACCGTTACATTATTGATAACCCGTTACATAATTGAGAACCTGTTACATTACTGATTAACCGTTACATTATTGAGAACCCGTTACATTATTGAGAACCCGTTACATTATTGAGAACCCGTTACATTATTGAGAACCTGTTACATTATTGAGAACCCGTTACATTACTGATAACCGTTACATTATTGCTAACTTGTTACATTATTGAGAACCCGTTACATTTTTGAGAACCTGTTACATTACTGATAACCGTTACATTATTGCTAACTTGTTACATTATTGAGAAACCATTACATTATTGAGAACCCGTTACATTGAGAACCCGTTTCATTATTTTACATTATTGATAACCCGTAACATTATTGATAACCCGTTACATTATTGATAACTCGTTACATTATTGATAACCCGTTACATTATTGATAACCCGTTACATTATTGCTAACTCGTTACATTATTGATAACCCGTTACATTATTGAGAACCCGTTACATTACTGATAAACCGTTACATTACTGATAACCCGTTACATTATTGAGAACCCGTTACATTTTTGAGAACCTGTTACATTACTGATAACCGTTACATTATTGCTAACTTGTTACATTATTGAGAAACCATTACATTATTGAGAACCCGTTACATTGAGAACCCGTTTCATTATTTTACATTATTGATAACCCGTAACATTATTGATAACCCGTTACATTATTGATAACTCGTTACATTATTGATAACCCGTTACATTATTGATAACCCGTTACATTATTGCTAACTCGTTACATTATTGATAACCCGTTACATTATTGAGAACCCGTTACATTACTGATAAACCGTTACATTACTGATAACCCGTTACATTACTGATAACCCGTTACATTACTGATAACTGATAACCCGTTACATTACTGATAACCCATTACATTTCTGATAACCCGTTACATTACTGATAACCCGTTACATTACTGATAACCCGTTACATTTCTGATAACCCGTTACATTACTGATAACCCGTTACATTCAGCAGCACATCACAACAGAAGATCTGCTGCTACTTCTGTTTCATTGTAACTTCAAACTCTTGACCCTGACTCCACTGTATCAGTGTGCTGAGCCAGGACTGAACTCCAGAAGGTCAGTGTAAGTTAGGCACCTGGACATGGGCAGGATGTTCCTCTCCTCGTGGTAGTCGCTGTCACACTCGTTGATGTACTCTCTGAGCACCGTGAGAACGCGCACCATGCGTATAGCCTCCTGTCTGGCACAGTTAATGCTGTCCTTATCTCCATCCAGCACACACAGCGTGTCGTAGGAGGCCTTGAGCCGGTCGAAACATGACTGGATGAAGTCCTCGTGGATCTCTACCTGTTCATGATAACAGCAGCGGATCAGACCTGATTTAACAGCGTGTTCTCGGTCGGGTGAGGAAGCCCGGCTCACCTGATTCACTTGTAGTTTTGGTCCGAGGTTGGTGTATATTTCTTTCAGCAGGTCTATCGCCCGAGTGGCGATGTCATCGCTGCCTTGAATCACGACCTGCGGAGAGAAAACTACATTAAAATCTGAATAACACGATCTGGATGAGCAGTGTTCACACTGCAGCTGAATATGGGGTCTCTGGGTGCGTTTGCATTACAGATTTGCGGTATTTTATGAATGTCAATTCAAAACTATTACGAAACGACAGTGTTTCCATTAACCGATGTTATGCAACTAAAACGCAATAGCGATATGACGACCGATGTTGGTAGGTTTATGTATATCGCAGCCAGTAATGAAACGAGTGAATCTTGAGTGAGTCATTGAATCATTCATTCAACAGATTCATTCAAAAACACTGATTCATCCAGTAATGAAACGAGTGAATCTTGAGTGAGTCATTGAATCATTCATTCAACAGATTCATTCAAAAACACTGATTCATCCAGTAATGAAACGAGTGAATCTTGAGTGAGTCATTGAATCATTCATTCAACAGATTCATTCAAAAACACTGATTCATCCAGTAATGAAACGAGTCAATCTTGAGTGAGTCATTGAATCATTCATTCAACAGATTCATTCAAAAACACTGATTCATCCAGTAATGAAACGAGTGAATCTTGAGTGAGTCTTTGAATCATTCATTCAACAGATTCATTCAAAAACACTGATTCATCCAGTAATGAAACGAGTGAATCTTGAGTGAGTCATTGAATCATTCATTCAACAGATTCATTCAAAAACACTGATTCATCCAGTAATGAAACGAGTGAATCTTGAGTGAGTCATTGAATCATTCATTCAGAGATTCTGTCAGATTTTGTTTAGCGGTCTAATATTTTTTTATTCAGAATTGTAAGAGGACTTCAACCTGCATAAAAAAAAGTCTCAATTTATCCAGAATCGTGCAGCTCTATACACCAGTGATACCAGTTTAGATTTATGAATGATACGAGTGCATGATGCAGGTTTTACCCTCCAGAGGTAGTCGAGGCCGATCAGCTCCAGATCGTCCATCATGTACGCCCTGCGCTTGGCCACCAGCTTGCCCTCTCTGCAGTTGACGGCTTTGAAGAAGCGCTCGAAGCACTTCATGCCGTTCTCCGTGAGCAGCGTGGGGTCCAGCTGCAGCACGTTGTTCTCAAAAAAGTCCTTGTTGATGTCCGGGTCCAGATCCGGCTCGTCACCCATCAGCTTGGAGTACCACTTAAAGCAGGCCTCGCGGTCGCACAGAAAGACGGCGTTCTCCGCCAGACACTTCCAGATCTGCTTGGCCTGCGGAGCGCAAAGCCACAGCTGTCCGTCCTTCAGCAGAAACCTGAGCACGGGTTACAAACTCCTTAATATTCTGCATTCAACTCCTCAAAATCTCCACATGTTAAAGAGGTCATATGATGCGATTTCAAGTTCTCTTTGGAGAGTTACAAGCTGCATAGATAAGATCCCTGAAGCTGCAAAGACTAAAGTCTCAAAACCAAAGAGAGATTCTTTATCAAAGTTAAGACTCGATCACGGCCTCCTATAACGCGCCCCACATGTCTATGTCATGATGTGGGAAGATTTGCATAACTCCGCCCAAGCGTATACGTAATGAAAGGAGGAGCTATTATTCTGGCTGTAGTGTTGTCCTGGAGACGTTGTGAAAGAGAAGCTACTTTGTTTGATCCAAAAGAAGACACTAGAAATCAGTGGGTGAGTTATATTTACAACACTGTTTCAGAACAGCTCAACACACATATTGGAGCGTGTGCAGCGCAATATACGCATGTCCTGAAGCTGGATGAGTAGCATACAATGCTGGCTTGCTCAAAGACGGTTTCTATAAAGCAGAGCAATTCCAGCTTTACAACACAGTCTGAGTTTCTGACTCACAGCCTGTAAGTATGTTTTCAGAAACCACTGACGATTCAAACATGAGTGTAGAGTAGCGCTTGTTGTTTGTCGTTTCTCCGATCACAAATGCAGAAATGGTAATGTTGTAAAAAGACAGTGTAAGGGCATGTTCACACTTGCCATGAGTGCTTTTTAGTCAAAATTTTGATTAGTAATATGCATTGCTAAGAACTTCATTTGAACAACATTATTTAGATTTTTTTGCACCCTCAGATTCCATATTTTTAAATATTGTCCAATCATAACCAACCATACATCAATGGAAAGATAAGTGTGTGTGTGTGTGTGTGTGTGTGTGTGTGTGAGTGCGAGTGCGAGTGCGAGTGTGTGTGTGTGTGTGTGTGTGTGTGTGTGAGTGCGAGTGTGAGTGTGTGTGTGTGTGTGTGTGTGTGTGTGTGAGTGCGCGTGTGTGTGTGTGTGAGTGCGCGTGCGTGTGTGTGTGTGTGAGTGTGTGTGTGTGTGTGTGTGTGTGAGTGCGTGAGTGCGAGTGCGTGTGTGTGTGAGCGTGTGTGCGTGTGAGTGCGCGTGCGTGTAAGACAAAGACACCGCTGACCTCAGGAAATTGAGTCTCTCCTGCACTTCCTGTACGTGGCTGTACCGGCTTCCTGCTCGAACCGTCTGAGGATCAAACCCTGTGTGCTCTGAGCCAAAGAGTTACAGTGAAACTTGGCTTTCGTAAGCATCAAAACTGGAAGCAAAGCAATGCATTTGCTGTCAGACGACACACACCTTTGGAGCACTGCCTCATGTTCTCCATGTACGCAGACAGGTTCTCGGCCACCAGCGTGACGAGCGCGTGATTGTGCTGGAGCTGGTTGATCAGATCGTGGCGGTAGAACGCATGCGGACTCCTCTGCGTCTGACTGCACGAGAGATGAACGATGATCACACTCCTCCAACAGAGCGATTGGATTTAAAGACACCTGCTCAACGACTCACCTGAGGTTCTGAGGAGCTTCTCCAAACAAGCTGCAGATCTCCCTGATCTGCTTCAGAGCCGGAATCACCCACTTATCATTCGTCCGGAGCTCCTCGATGAAGCGGTCGATCCACTGCATCTTCTGCGTGTCGCGGTCCTGAGAGACGGCAAAAACAAACCCGCCGGTGAGTGATGGCACTAGAGGTGTGAATCTACAACGATTCGATTACGATTATCATATCATTATAATCATGATAATCGTAATCGAATCGTCGACATGATAATCGTAAGCGAATCTAATCGTTAACATGATAACCGTAATCGAATCTAATCGTTAACATGATAATCATAATCTAATCTAATAGTTGATACGATAATCGTAATCGAATCTAATCGTTGACACGATAATCGTAATCGCTTGGAGTCTAACGGGCTTCGGTGTGTTTAGATTTGAATTTTGACAGTTGGAGTTTGAATAGTGTTGGCTCCTGAAAATTTTGTCAATGTAAGTCTATGAAGATTAAAAATCATAAAAATACCAGTTTTATGAAAACCATAAGTCGGATCAGTCTGAAAAGATAAGGCACACTAAATTAGATCAGTCTGAAGAGCTGGCCTGAGCTTGCTGGTTCTAGCTGGAAAGCTCAAGGAGGAGCAGCGCTCAGAAATGTAGAAGAATAATAATAAGAAGCTTAAGTAGCAGATCAGTAGCTCTCTCAAGCCAACCGAACTAGATTGACAAGCGTGTATGTGAATGACGTCAGAAGGCTATAATCGATTACGGTCCATTACTATAATTTCCGGCACACTGGTGCATGATGGGAAGAGATGCACTCAGACCTGCGAGCAGCTGTAGTCTAGGATCTTGATGTGGGCGCTCAAAGCCTGGTCCATGATGTCGACGGGGACGTCATCGCTGTGAGCCAAGTTCCACAGCAGGTTGAGCACTTTATGAGCCATCACTCCATCCTTATCGTCCTCCGCTAGCCTGCGGATCAACTCCAGAAGCTTCTCGCGCTGCTTCTTACCAGCGTTCGTCCAGCTGGCCTGCATCAGAACACACAGCGTTATCACATCAACACAAGAGCCCTGTATTACACGGCTGGACAAAATGATCAGAACACTAGAAAAATGGTTTGAAGTCAGTTATTTGTGTCTTTTGCTGGAGTGTGTCAGCAGTGTTTCCCACACATAGACTTTACCTGGGCGGTCCGAGGGTTATACTTTTATTATCCGCCCGAGATAATGAAACCATCCGCGATCGATTAACTATTGGACAATCCCCCCCCTACACGTTTCGTACGGCTCGTTCGGTGTTGACACCCCCACACACAACCTCCAGTGTTTCCCATACGTTAATTTATGTGTGGCGGGCCATCTCAATAGCTTTATAGACCAAAACCACTTTTTGTACCAGTCTGTAAACATCATTTTTTTCTGCTGTAAAGTTGGGCATTTTAACATGAGGGGGGGGGGAGCCAGTCGATGAATTGCAGTGTTAGTCACGTCCGTGTTGTTTTCACAAGAGAGAGAGCGGGAGGTTGCTGCAATAAAGCTAGTTCTGATTCTAGATTAATGAATATGTTCCCCACAGACACACTACAGTAAAACATAGAAACAACTGACTTCAAACCCTTTCTAGCTGCTGGAGATACTAGTGCTATAATCATTTTGGCCAGCGCTGTATAATTCGAGTGTTTCGGCGGCTCACCTTGAAGCAGTCGAACAGATGATCGAGCTGCTCCGGGGAGAAATCCCACGCTAGCTTGGCCAAAAGATCGTGGACGTTCTTAACGATGGCTTCGTGTTTACCAGCCTGAGAAAACATGACATATTTTTTTGTTTTTGCAAAATACTCGATGATAATGTCAAATCTTACAACAATTACGATATACATCTACTTCAGACTGAAATCATTAAAACGTTTTTCTGGACACTTAATAGCTGGAAATATAATCGTATTAGAAGAGAACTGAACTGTTTTCTACAGAGATAATTAAACTCATAATAGATTAAATTTACAAAGTTATTGGTTACAGTTTATTCTGATAGTCCATGTAGTTACTTATGTCAACTAACTCTCAGTAGAGTAGGTTTAGGGTTAGTAGAATAAGTAGAACAAGTTAGAGATGATATGTAGAGAAATGCTGGCTTCATTCAGACCGATGTCAGTGGGATCACGGGTTGGTTAACTGGTATAACTGTAACTAGTTAGGTTAGTGGTGTGGCTGCAGTGATGAACCTGAGCTGCCCAGATGTTGTCCAGGTCCTGCAGGGTCAGAGCTTTCTCCTTAATGACGAAGCGCAGGATCTTCTCCAGCTTCTCCACGTACTGCGGCTGATGCAGACTGTCTCTCAGCACGATGGAGAGAATGTTGTTCTGCTGAATCCATTCCTGACACAAACAACATCCTGAGCACTTCCTGTAGCAGCCATGAAGCAGTGTCCAACACACACACACACACGCACGCTCTCCCTCACACTCACACACACACACACACACACGCACGCACGCACGCACACTCTCCCTCACACACACACACACACACACACACACACACCATACACACACAGTACACATACACACACACACACACACACACACTCTCCCTCACACACACACACACACGCACACACACACACACACTCTCCCACACACACACACACACACACACACACACACACACACACACACACACACACACACACACTCTCTCCCTCACACACACACACACACTCTCCCTCACACACACACACACACACACACACACAAGCACACACACACACACTCTCACTCTCCCTCACACACAAACAAGCACACACACACTCTCCCTCACACACACTTCTACACACACACAGCACTCATCCATCCTCACACACACACACTTCTCCACTCACACACAAACACACACTCACCCTCACACACACACTCTCTGCTCAACAACACACACACTCTCTCACAACCACACAAATCAACAACACACGGTTTTGCTATATCTAGTCCATTGACTGACTAAGTAAAATTTCCAATAATACACAAATCATTCCACTCAAAAACTAAGGTTTAAGCTCAGATCAATAAGGCTTTCGACCAATCAGCTCCAAAAAGAAACCAAACCGGTGCTGAAAAAAAAAAAAAAGTTGACTAAAATATTAAATCCAATATCGAGTGATAATATAGCATAATGAGAGATTTACATGCAATAAAAAAATAATTATGACCAGAAATACCAAATTAGGTGTATTTTAAGCACAGCACAGGTTAGATCTACAGCTGCGTTTCTCTTTCTCTATGAACTGCACATCAGGAGCTTCATGGAGCATGTCGTGTTTAATGTGTTGTGTTCTTACAGCCATTCGCTCCGCGGTCAGCCACTCCTCTTCCTCCGGGTTACCGGGCCGGTGAGTGTAATACGACACGCTCGAGATCACCTTGTTCACTTCATTCAGCGCATTCATCTTCCCATTAAACGAGGAAATCTGCAGCAACCTGTAAAGCAGACGAGAGCAGCGTAGACTAGATCAGATCAGCATCATAACTAGTAACTCAACAAGCGTATAAACCGGAAACGACGGCTTACCGAAGGATCATTTTCAGACGGAAGGTTTCCAGGTTCTTGACGGTTTCCTCTTGACCCGGTACTCTAGACGCCAGGTTCTTCAAGGACTTTATGATCATGGACAGAGCGTCGTTCTTGGCCTCGTTCTTGGCCTCCTTCTTCAGCTCCTCGTCTGTGAGGTTCTCCAGAAACCGTGGGACCATCTCGATTACGGGTAAGAAAAACTTCTTCACCGTGTGCAGAGTCAAGAACTCGTAGCACTGGCCGAAAGGTCTGGAAGATAAATGGAGAAAACCATGAGACTCTGGAGAACTCGCGTGTTATTTAACAGGCGTGGACGTACTTGATGAGAGCTGCGATGATCTGCACGTTGAGAGCCTGGCTGCTTATGAAGCGATCGTGCAGAATCTGGAACCCGTTCAACGTCCCGAACTTATTGATGAGGTCCACCAGCCAACCCTGAACCAGAGACACCAATGAGGAGGTCACGACCAGACCAGACCAGACCAGGACCAGACCTACACTGCTGCTTGCGGTCAAATATTATCACGTCTTCTTTTAAAGGGGTCATGAACTGCCTCTGTTTTTTATTTTGTACTACTCTCTGATGTTATCAGACAGTGATGAAGAATCGGTGGGCGGGGTTAAACAGACAGTGATGTAGAATCAGGGGGGCGGGGTTAAACAGACAGTGATGTAGAATCAGGGGGGGCGGGGTTAAACAGACAATGATGTAGAATCAGGGGGGCGGGGTTAAACAGACAGTGATGTAGAATCAGGGGGGGCGGGTTAAACAGACAATGATGTAGAATCAGGGGGGCGGGGTTAAACAGACAGTGATGTAGAATCAGGGGGGCGGGGTTAAACAGACAGTGTTGTAGAATAAGTGGGCGAGGCTAAACAAACAGTGTTGTAGAATCAGTGGGCGGGATTAAACAGACAGTGTTGTAGAATCAGTGGGCGGGGCTAAACAGACAGTGTTGTAGAATCAGTGGGCGGGATTAAACAGACAGTGTTGTAGAATAAGTGGGCGGGGCTAAACAAACAGTGTTGTAGAATCAGTGGGCGGGGTTAAACAGGCAGTGCTGTAGAAGCAGGCGTTGATCTTCTGCAGAGGCGGTGCTTATCCACACTATGACATCATAGAGTGGCACATTCCACAAGCTGTCGTTTTGGCAGACTGCCTTCAATATAAGCTGTTTTTAGATACATGATAAAGTTTTGAGTTCTGAAACATACAGGATGTTTTTATAGCACAGAATGACGTAGTTCAGTACAGGCCCCTCCCATGATAGTTGATTGACAGGACAGTCTTACCTTAGCTCCGCCCCCCCTGAGTGAGCAGAGAGCTGTGCAGGTAAGACAAGATGTCTCTGATTAAGTGATTCAAGTGTTTAATTGTTGGATGTAATAATGAATGAGTCGTCATTTACTCCCGTCATCTGAGCCGCTGAAGACGCAGAGGATTAACATTAATTAAGAGAATGCACTGATCCCCGATCTACATAAATACATCTATGTTCACCCGAATCATTCGTGATCCAGCTTAATCTACAGAAGAAGCGAGTATAAGGGTTTTTATAAATCTTTGCAAACACCTTTCCTAATAATGTGCTAGTTATACGCCAGTTAATCGGCTGAAGTTTAGTATGCACCATAGATATATATACCTAGATTCCTCATAATCGACTCTTTCTATGTTCAGCGAAACGCAAGCCATCCGCCACGTCTGGAACGGTCTGCGAATCTTTGAGCGCATTGACTGTGTGCATCTACAACAGCAAGTTATACGCTTGAATATTCAGTTGTTATAATAGTGAATGCGAGATGTGGAGGTATCTACACATATCTATGATCTACTCATCACTGCATGGAAGAGAGGGGGGCGGAGTCAGCAGAGCTCATTAGCATTTAAAGCAACATGTACTAGAACAGCGGAGCTGGTTTTAAGAGTAAAGAAGGTGTTTTTTTACACTACCATTGAGAAATAGTATGTTATAGACTTTACTTAAGACCCTAAAGAATCATATCAACTTGTGTAAAATGTGCATCCGATGACCCCTTTAAGACTTCTCTCTATTCCAAAGCACAAGCTTTGTTGAATAGGTTAAGAGAAAACTCTTTTACTGCTATTTAGTTGAACTCTTAGTGCTGAGATAAATGTTTTGTAGTGCTGTGCTGTACCTTAGGAGTGCGTGGGTCCGGCGGCCGGGCGAACAGCTCATCGTCAGCGAGCTGCGCTCCCGCAGGAACGCTCTCGGACGGACGCGTGCCGTTGTAAATGTGGAACTTGCAGTGTGGGTTGGTGGCTATGGCCAGAAGCTCCAGCAGAGGGAACCAATCCTGAGCCAGCTTGACCACGCAGAGCTCCACCAGACGATGGGTGTTATTGATAATACACCTCTGCAACGAGACGAGAGCGACAGATCAGCATCAGAGAGACGTCTGCACCCTCTGATCCACAGATGAACCGACTCACGTGGATCTCAAACTTCCAGCCGCTCACGGCCTCATCCGTCAGGATTTTGGTGAATGAGATCGTCAGGCCGTCGCGGAGGAACCTCTGACACGCCTCGCACCTCACGTCGAACCCTGAACACCACAAACAGCAGAAAACCCAATGAACACGTACTAGCACTACACGATGCGCATCTCGTCAGTAAAGCCAGAAGTAAATCTCCATCACGTGCTTCCAGAGCAGCGTTTAATACACAGAGCCGTAGCTCAATGAAAACCTACGCAATACCGCGTTCATAATCACAGATGATATCATCATAAGCTTCTCAGTGAACTACGGCTTTGTGTATTAAACGCTGCTCCTTATGGAAAATACCACATTTAATAACATCACTAAAATACACCAAACTCACTTCATAACGTCAGTCGAGTGTTTGAAATAAACCCTTCTGTGAGCTTCTTACACAGAATAAGGCACGCAATGTATTTCATAGTATTCTAAGCAGTGATAAAAGCATTGCATATTTTATTATAATGA
>CM049830.1:325000-330000 GCA_027422435.1 Schizopygopsis pylzovi | reverse complement strand
CACACACACACACACACACAGATGTGAGCAAACCCCACTGACACACAGCATGGGCGTGTCTAAGAAGCCAATCATCTGTGAGGGGCGGGGCCAATCACACTACTAGGACACAGGACACAGACGTGATTGGCCGGTGGGTTAGTGTCATGTACCACCACTATGGGATGCTGGGAGTCTATAAGCACCAACGAGAGAAGCAAAGCCTGATGGGAAATGAATCTGGCTCAACAGCTCTACTGCATCCGAGAAACTCACCTTCCAAGACATTTTATCCTTGACTGCAGGTCTGGAGATCTAAGGGTTTGAAAGCATCACACACACACACACACACACACACACACACACACATGCAGTAGAACAGACTGATGTGGACAGGACCGGATGGGCGTTAAAGACCTATTCACACCCAACACAGACCTCTCTTTCACATTCACCTGGCAATAAAGTTATGTTTTTCCCATCATCATCATCGGCGAGCAAAATTAAATGAAGATTCTTATGAAGCTTCCAGCTGCCAATAAGAAAGCAGGACTCTGTTTATGATATTAATGATATTTAATCAGAAAAGGGAATAAACTCCAGAGTTTGACGGGATGCGCTTTGGTTCAAGCGCTTTAGCTCAGGAGTGTGAACGATTCTCAGAACCATGACGATGATCTAAACTGAAAAGTCATGCAGTTGTCGGTGTGAAGAGATCTTCAGGTGGACACACACTCACGCACACAGAGACACACTCACATAACACACACACACACACACACACACGCACACACACACTCACAAAAATGGTAACACAGACTCTCATACACACATACACTCACACACACACACAGAGAGACACACACACACACACACACACACACACACACAGGTAACACAGACTCTCATACACACGCGCACACACGACAGCAACACAGACTCACACACACGGAAGCAACACAGACTCTCATACACACACACACACACACACACAGGCAATACAGACTCTCATACACTCTCACACACACACACACACACTCCCACACACCCACACACACAGATGGTAACACACACACACTCTCACACACCACACACACACACACACACACACTCACGATGGTAACACACACACACTCTCACACACCCACACACACACCCACACACCACACACAATGGTAACACAGACTCTCTCACACACACACACACACACACACACACACACGATGGTAACACACACACACACTCTCACACACCCACACCACACACCCACACAATGGTAACACAGACTCTCTCACACACGATGGTAACACACACACACTCTCACACAACCACAAACACACACCCACACCCACACACGCACACATAATGGTAACACACACACACTCTCACACACACGATGGTAACACACACACACTCTCACACAACCACACACACACACCCACACCCACACACGCACACAAATGGTAACACAGACTCTCTACACACACACACGATGGTAACACACACACACTCTCACACACACCACACACACGATGGTAACACACACACACTCTCACACACCACACACACGATGGTAACACACACTCTCACCTGTCTTCCTTTGGGCTGGATAGTTGATGGCAGATCCTGCACAGAGACATGATCACCTTTATAAACCCTTCACTTCTACATTCACTATTCCTTTCAAACACAAATAAACAAAGCTGATGGGCTCAAACTCTTAAAGAGACAGTTCACCCAAAAATGATGATTTACTCGTCCTCAAGGCATCCTAGATGTATATGTCTTCTTTCAGACGCTATATTTAAAAACCCGGCTCTTCCAAGCTTTATAATGGCAGTGGATGGGTGTTATTTTAGCAGTCCAATAAAGTGCATCCATCCATCATAAAAAGGGGATGGGGGGGGGGGGGGGGGGGTGAATAAAGGCCTCCTGTAGTGAATCCATGTGTTTTTTTAAGACAGTAAACAGTAATCTGTAGTAACGCTAGCTGTCGTGACGTTCACAACAGAACACGTTCCGGCTAGTATCAGATTTTGTGGTTTACTGGGCCTCCCCCCCCGGAGACGTGTTTATTGGACGCTAAAATAACACCCATCCACTGCCATTATAAAGCTTGGAAGAGCCGGGTTTGTCTGAAAGAAGACAGACATATACATCTAGGATGCCTTGAGGACGAGTAAATCATCATTTTTGGGTGTACTGTCTCTTTAAGACAGGGTTTCCCAAAGTGGGTTGATGCATGCCATTGCTTGAATTAATCAAATTATAATAAAAAATGACAGGTACTGAAACTGTAAAATCTAGTGAAAAAATTTTTTTGAAACCGTTTAACTTGCAAAGTGATATGATTTTTTATAATTCACTTAATAATAATAACAATGCCATATGAAACTGTTGTAACTGATAAACTTTTTAAGTTACTATGCAAGTGCCACTGTGACGATCGAGTTGAAACCTTATCACTAAAGAACCCATAATTGCAGTGATCGAAGGTTCGCCTCGATCCCCTGTTAAACTAACCACGGTGTCCAGAGCCTGATTTGCCTGAACCCATGATGCAGTGATGAAGGTATCTTCTAGAGGAGCTGGTGAGCGAGTGCCGTTAGGAAGTGTGGGCGGATCGGGGGACTCTTTCTGAAACGCCAGAGCAAACAGTCTGTGACCTGTACAATCTGTGCTGATGTTCCAGGAGCGGCCAGCGTGTGGCGCTCTGACCGAGAAACACTTACGTCACAGGACAGAGACTGACCGCCGCGGTAACTGGGCACGATCTTGAAGGTGATGCTGCCTCGCATCTCCCGCTGTTACAACACAAAACACAACGGGTCACAGACTAGCCATATTTTAGGGACAGACGCATAGTGAGCTAAACCTCCTTTTGGGGGGGTGCTTAAGAATAAAGCAAGTCAATTGTTTTATGTACAATGCATAGGTTTTCTGTCGGGGTTCTAGTATTTATAACTAGCTGTATAAAAAGGAAGTCAGTGTAATATCTATATTTAGAAAGCTGTGTGTGTTTGTGTCACTTGTGTTTTCTGTATTTATTTTAGCATATTAAATGTTTTCAGAGTCTAGTTCATATACGACGAATAAACCTAACTGACAAAACAACCACGCCGACTTATTTTTTTTTAAGAGATGTCAGTGCTAGTCTCTTAAACATGCATTTTATTCTGGAACTAGGCTTGAGTCTTAAATTATATTTGAGCATGGAGCACAAGAGCAGTCATAAGCAGCACAGGTATATTTATAGCAATAACCAACAATACATTGTATGAGTCAAAATTATAAATTTTAATTTTATGCCAAAAATCATTAGGATATTAAGATCATGCTCCATGAAGATATTTTGTCAATTTCCTACCATAAGCTTAGTTATTGATTATTAATATGCATTGCTAAGAATTCATTTAAACAACTTTAAAGATGATTTTCTCAATATTTAGATTTTTTTTGCACCCTCAGATTTTCAAATATTGTCCTATCATAACAAACCATACAATGGAAATATTTTTTATTAGTATTAATCTCAATTTCACAAAATGGACCCTTATGACTGGTTTTGTGGTCCAGGGTCACATTGTTCTTAATTAATCATCTGTTCTGCTGTCATTGATTAGATACGCTGTGATGAGTAGTTCTGCGCCGGGCCGGCGGAGGTGAAGTCCTCTCTGAGAGTTATCAGACGTGTCTGGGTGGGTTACTCAAATAGTTACCGCTGAGTGACTCAGTCTTTGCTTTAGTTATGATCCTCATCTCTAGCACTAGTGTTTTGTTCTGCTGTCTCTCTCACACACTCTACGCACACACACACACACACACACACACACTCACACACACACACACACACACCAGCATCTTCTGGAGCTGCTCCACCGTCTGATTGGCGACACTGATGCCGTTGATTTCACGAATCTCATCTCCGATGTGCAGCGTCCCTGAGAAACAACAGCATACGTGAGCACAGAGACACACACACTCTCTCTCTCACACACACACACACACACTCATCACACCCACACACACACACACACACACACTCTCTCCACACACACACACACCACACACACACACTCTCTCTCTCTCTCACACACACACACTCTCACACACACGACAGCACAACACACACACACACACTCTGCCCCTCCACACACACACCTCACACACACACACACACACACATCTCTCTCTCCACCGCACACACACACACATCCTCCACGACAACACACACCTCTAAACAACACACACACACACACACACTCTCTCTCTCTCCCACACACACACCACCACACACACACACACACACACTCGACGCAACACACACACACACACACACTCTCTCTCTCACACACACACACACACTCTCTCTCTCACACACACACACACACACACATCTCTCTCTCTCTCACACACACACTCTCCTCTCCACACACACAACACTCTCACCACACACACATCTCTCACACACACACACACACTCTCACACACACAACACACACACTCTCACCTCTCACACACACCCCACCACAACAACAACACACTCTCACACACACACACACACACACACTCACTCTCTCTCACACACACAGACACACACCACACACACACACACACTCTCTCTCTCTCCACACACACACACACACACACAACAATCTCTCTCTCTCTCACACACACACACACACCACACACACACACAGACAGACACCACACACACACACACACCTCTCCACACACACACACACACTCTCTCTCACACACACACACACACACTCTCTCTCACACGCACACACACACACACTCGTACCCTGTCGGTGGATCATCCCGCCGTGCATGATTCTAGCCACGATGCAGTGGTTGATATCGTTCATCTTCAGAGTGATGCCCTGTCAACACAATCACACCCGGAATCAAAACTCTTTTATAACTGATCAACTCTACAGTTATTGATCCGAGCGAATATAAAGATCTGAATAATATCACTATTGTCTTCTGCAGAGCTGCTCTTTATGGCACAATTT
>CM049830.1:300000-320000 GCA_027422435.1 Schizopygopsis pylzovi | reverse complement strand
AAACTATGTTCTAGATGAGCAAATCTTTATCAATATATGAAAATTGTGAATTGTGGGAAATGCACTTAAAAAAATATATCTGGGGAAGGGCTCACATTTGGACCCCCCCAATATCTATACCATGGTTACGCCCCTGGTTTTCAGTAACACACACAGCAGCAGAGTTACTTTAGTTTTGAGTGAAAACAGAGCAGAAAAGCTGGGGGGGGGGTTAAACGAGTGCTGAGGGAATTATACACATGCATTAATTATATGTACCTCTGAAGGTTCTGACGGTCTTCAGAAACGATTCGATGGCGTTTTGTTTTCATCGTGGCTCCACCTAAAGACGTGTTCTTTGTGCACGGTGTTTCAGATACGTTATCTAGAATTATTTATGGAGATCAAATCATTTATTAACCAATTATCATTTTGACTTAACCCTTCCCTGCTGAAAAACACAATAGAAATGTAATGATTTAATGGTTATAATGGGAATTGTATTGGTTTTAATGGGAACTATAATGGTGTCTACTGGTATGTGATGGATTATATTGGTGGGATGGAAAAATGCCCAAAACACATGACAAAAATGAGTTTTGTGATGGTTTTACTGGAACAAGCTAATGGTTATTAATGTTTTAATGGAAACCATTGTGATTCCTGTGATGGTGTCTATTGGGCTTCTATTGTTTGTTTTAGCAGGTTTTTTTATTTAAAGGCTGCGATGTGAGGATTACCTTTATTTAAACATTTACATTAGATATATGAAACTGTTGTCAGTCAAGTTGTCATTTAAAACCCGGACATCATTGGTACTGTTATTGCTTTAGTGTACTTTTGAACATCTCCAGCACATTTTAACACAATACCGTGATAATTTCGGCCACTATAACCGTGATGAGATATGTTCATACGTTACATCCCTCGTCTGCAGTGTGGAAGTATTTCAAACGGTCCGAGAAAGACACAAAGCTCATTACAAGCACGAAGCCCAGACTGTTTAGCACTGCATCTCATGGATGGGGGGGTTATCGCCGGTTACTGTATGATGACTGAAATCACGAAATCGCCTCAAACGATTAGTAAGTAAACTGCAGAATGTTATGTTTTCTTGCATGCATCCAAACAGTGCTGCGCGAGCCCGTGGCGTGTCGAAAACACGGTTACTCGAAAACATTTTATTATTTATTTTTTAAGGACACGTGCAACAAACATCTTCCCAAATTCATAATGAGAATAATTTAAATATCTGCATGCTGTCTAACAAAAAGACGTGCTGGGATCTTCGGGTTTCTGCCAAAATTAAATCTCCATCAACATTCATAAATGTTAGTATTGTAATTTTACAGTTGTTCTGTAAAATAAAATACAAAAATAAGACAATAATAATAATTACCCAATCACAGCTCTATACATTTATTATAACACTCACATATAGTGTTCGAATTGGGATCATTAATACATTCTAATGTTTTTGGTAAAATAATTATTTTCTGCTGTTTATTTGTACAGTAAAAACACACGCCTGATTCAAGAAGGGGTTTTAAAAACGGCCAACAAATATTAATTCAGCATTTTATTAGTTTTGAGTTAAATTGTGCTTTGTTGGTATAATGTCTGATCGAATGTTTAAAAAATGTTTTCAGTGTTGTTGTTTTGTAATTTATTTTTTTAATTTGAAAAGCAGGATAAAAGTGTAAAAAGCACATTTTGGCTATTTAATGTATGCAATGGTGAAAAACAGGCAAAATAGACCTACATGTGTGTGTGTGTGTGTGTGGGGGGGGGGGGGTACAAATTTGGTTTTCGGCCCAGTGTTTAATTTTGTTTGGCTTCGGCCAAGAATTTGATAGATATTAGAGAGATAGAGAGATAGTGAGAGATAGAGAGATGAGATGATAGAGAATAGAGAGATTGATAGATGTAGATTGATAGAGAGAGATAGAGAGAGATAAGAAGGTAGAGATAGAGAGAGATTTGAGATTAGATAGTATGATATGAGATAGAGATAGAAATAGAAGATAGATAATAGTAGATAGTAGTAGTGTAGATAGAGAGAGAGAGATAGAGATAGAAATAGAGATAGAGAGTGATAGAGATTGAGATAGAGAGAGATTAAATTGGATTATAGAAGATTATAGATAGATAGATAGATAGATAGATAGAGATAGAGATAGAGATAGAGTTTATTTTGTCCTCAAAGAGGAAATTCATTTTCACAGAAGGTGCACAACTCCACACACTTATCACAATACACCTGCTTTATTAATCATTTTGGCCAGCACTGTATTATTAATTATATTGACATAACCAGAAGTTAAGAAGCTGAAGTCTTATTAAATCAAGCCACACTGTAACGGAGTGTCACATCTGATCCATTTAACAGCCACAAATCAATAATGTCACGTTACTTGTGTTTCAAGCATGAATACGTGAGAATGTTCTGCTTATGTGGAGCAAGCTAGACGCTGCACAGAACACGGGGGTTATTCTGGTAAATATGTAAATAGATTAATGGTGTTATTACAGCGAGAGCCGTTACGCACCTCTTTGGTTCTCTGGACGGCGTCGCTGGGAGGATTCCTGATCTGGGGCGACGAGCGGGTGTTGATCTTATCGTAGAGCTGAAACACAGAGTTCACGTCTGATCCATTACAGCTGAAATGCAATAGTCAGTTACTTGTGATTTCAAGCATGACATCGTGAGAAGTTCTGCTATGTGGACAGCTAGACGCTGCACAGAACCGGGGTTATTCTGTACAATTGTATAGATAATGGTGTTTTACAGGAGAGCTCGTACGCACACTCTTTGGTTCTCTGGACGGCGTCGCTGATGATTCACTGTCACTCTGGGCAGAACGAAGCAGGATGTTTGATCTTATCGTAGAGCTGAAACACACAGAGTTCAGTTCATCAGCTGAACGCATGTATCTCGTGATCTACAGACATCTATCAGTCCATCGCTCTCACAGAACCGACTACATTTGAACAGAGGCTCGAGCACATCTTCTCACGGCTTGTTATGAAACTGTGTCACTCATCAGAACAAACAGGATTTTACTTTTACTCCTACATTTGGTTTTACTCAGAAACATGTCACACACATCAACACACACACACACCCACACACACACAAACACACACTCTCTCTCTCTCCACACACACACAACACACACACACTCTCTTCCTCACACACACACTCTCTCCTCACATCACACACACACACACACATCACACTCACACCACACACACACAAACACACTCTCTCTCTCTCACACACACTCAACCCACACACACACACTCTCTCTCTCACACACACACACACACACACACACACACACTCTCTCTCTCTCACACACACTCACACCACACACTCACACACATCCTCACACACACACTCTCTCTCTCACACACACACACACACACACACCTCTCTCCACACACCACCACCACAACACAATACACTCTCTCTCACACACACACAAACACTCTCTCTCACACATCACACAACACATTCTCTCTCTCACACACACACATTCTCTGTCTCACACACACACATTCTCTGTCTCACACACACACACTCTTCTCACACCACACACCTCTCTCACACACACACTCTCATACATCTCACACACACACACCTTACCTGTCTCACACACACACACACACACACACTCTCTCCTCTCATCACACACTCTCTCTCAACACACACACACACACTCACACACACACACACACACACACACACACACACACACACACACACACACACAATCAAACGTTCGTGCCGAGATCAGCACTCTGATGAACTTTAACAGCAGTGAGTTGTGGTCACACTCAGCATGCAAACACAGCGTACAGAAACACTGATGCAGCTCGTCGCTGTCAGTCTGGGAACCGGCAGGGTTTTACAGACAGTGATGATGATGATGATGATGATGATGGGAAATAAAGACGAGTCGTCAGGAGTTTTGAAGACGACACGTTTGACTGGCGTCTAGACAGTGGGCAGAATGTGTGTCAGGACTGCTAACAACATCCCTGTCAGTCTGAGACACACCGCTGACAGTTCACTTACTGTAATTAAACAGATTATTAATAAGTAAACAGACTCATGCATCCACAGAGGATCATGAAACTGATGATGTTGTTCTGTTGTGTGATTTCCACTCTTCATTTCAAAGCTTTATTGTATTTATATAAATGTCATTAATAATAAAATCTATCATTAATCTGACGAACACACAGGAAGTGATTTCTTCTGTTCGCCGTCTGCAGTCAGAGTTGAGCTCCAGAGGAACAAACCAAACGTCCGTCTGTGTCTCAGTCCTTCAGTGAGTGTGTGTGTGAGTCTGCGTATGAGGTGTGTGTGTGTGTGTGTGTGTGTGTGTGAGTGAGAGTGTGCGTAGTGTGGTGTGTGTGTGTGTGTGTGTGTGATGGTGATGAGTGGTGTGGTTGGTAGGTAGGTCTGCGTAGGTCGTGTGTGTGTGTGTGAGTCTGCGTGTGTGTGGTGATGGTCTGTGTGGTGTGATGTGGTGAGTCTGCGTAGGTCTGTGTGTGTGTGTGTGTGTGTGTGGTGTGTGAGTGTGAGTCTGCGTAGGTTGTGTGTGGTGTGTGTGTGTGTGTGTGTGTGTGTGTGTGTGGTGAGTGTCTGGTAGGTGTGTGTAGTGAGGTTGTGTGTGTGTGTGTGTGTGTTTACTCACATCCAGCAGTGTGTGCAGATGTTGGTCCTGGAAGACGCTGTGCAGGAAGTCCAGATCTTTCTCACTGCAGTCGGTCAGCGCATGGATCTCCTCCAGACTGTCCAGAACCTGAGACACAGCCCCTAAACACACACACACACACACACACACACATTTCACTGCCCAAAATCTGTGCACATGCATGAATACAGAATCAGACACGTCAGAGAAGCTCCAGAAACTCAACACGTGAAGATGAGCATCAGATCCTCACACAGACATCATTCACGCTGGTTCGGGAAATGAGAGGAATCCTGCTTTCTGATCGTTTGGGTCGTGTTAGATCGTGTGTTTCAGAGACGGAGGAACATGCAAGACAACAGACGATGAAGATGGCAAGCAAAGGCTACGTGGGATACCTACTTTCTGCAGCAAGCAATCCTAAAGTACAGGCAGCGTTAGAAACAACAACAGCACAGAGAGTATTAGAAGAGACACAAACACAGAACCAGCATACTAGCATTCTGCAACTACTGCATCCCACAATGCACTGCACCACCATCTCTAAACACATCTGACCAGACATTTCTGCACAAAACTGAGTCAACAATCGCAATAACGCAATCCGAATCAAGCAGCACACTAAAGTCTTTGCACTGAAGTAGTATGCAGTGTGCACTGAGAGCTGTATACTTCATAGGCAGCAGCAGCAGTAGTATATTATTATTTAACGCCATTTCAGCATCTTAAGCTATCTTCACGGCAAACACAATTAAAAAAAATACACATATAATAAAAACCAGCAAACAAACACAAGATTTTTTACATTAACATATGATACAAATGATCCTGAATAACTCTTTAAGAGAGTTCACTGCATAAAAGAGTTGAAAACATCAAGAACCATGCATCGAGTCGAATCGTCCCCTTTAAGCCAAACATGCACGGGTCAGTCTTCTGCTAAATACCACTCGATCAATATTTATGTATATTCTCTTGTGTTTATGAGACATATGTGAGCCAGTGAAAGTCTAATTATGAGATAACGAGCATCAAGTTTGATTTCTACACTATATATTCAATCTTTGACTTGACCGTACTCAGTCAATATTAAAGACATAAAGGTCTTTAATGTTCTTTACCAGGATTATTGTTTTTGTAGAAAACAGAAAAGCTTTAGCTGGGTTTTCACAGAGGGGGGGGTCACATATATTTGCACGGTCCCTGACTTGCATTTCACTGCTAGTTATATTACGTATGTGACCAATACAAATCTTGAAAAAGAGATGGAGATTATTTCATGCATGTATCCCACTCTTAATAATATATAATGATTAATAATAGGGAGGTATTTAACATTTGCCGTGCTTCATGAGAGTCAGTTGATATTAATGTTTTTTGAATGTGACTCGGTTGAATATAAAGACGCAGCGCAGCGATGTTAAACACCGTCAGCGGTTCTGTTTCTCCGCTGTGGAGTCGAGAAGCAGCGAGCGGAGGACGGCGCACCGCGGTTACAGGAAGTGAGAGTTTAATTCTGTGACAGAGAGAGAAGTGTTTCTCAAAACAAGACCAGAGACTTCCTGTGCATCGGACCTGCTGACGAGGAGCAGAATAACCTTCAGATTAGCAGAAGACCAGAGCGGCTCTCAAAACACCGCTACGCTCCATCCAGCCGGGTCTGAAGAGCTTTTTAAAGAGTTACAGAACAAATCCATACAGTATCAGGTGTCTCTGCAAAACTGGAGCGCTGAAGACATGTGTGATCATTTATTTATGTGACCCTGGAGCACAAAACCAGTCTTAAGGGTCAAATTTATGAAATTGAGATTAATACTAATAAATCATATTTCCATTGATGTATGGTTTGGACAATATTTGGGAATCTGAGGGTGCAAAAACATCTAAATATTGAGAAAATCATCTTTAAAGTTGTTCTTAGCAATGCATATTAATAATTAATAATTAAGATTATGATAGGAAATGTACTAAATATCTTCATGGAACATGATCTTAATATCCTAATGATTTTTGGCATTAAATAAAAATGTATAATTTTGACTCATACGATGTATTATAAATATAGCTGTGCTGCTTATGACTGCTTTTGTGCTGCAGGGTCACATATCTATATCTTGTGTGTGTACATAAATATAGCATTGATTCTATTCCAGTTTTAATATATCACTTTAATCTACATTATAATGTTGCCCTGTGAAGTAGCTAAAATTAATTTTATTTAAATTATTTCAGTTAATGTTTTTTTCCCCCAGTGAACATCTTTTTTTAAATATTTTTAATTTCCCCGTCCCTAAACTTAACATGTCTTAAAATGGAAATCAAGACTATTTAAGGCCTTATTAATCTTTTTGATATGAGAGCTGGTTATTTTGTGGACCCAGAGCGGTTTTCTCTGCGCAGCGAGAGGTCAGCAGAGGTCACCGCGCGGCTCTTCACTAGGCTTTCAGAGACACTGAGGTCCAGAGATGACTGGACGGAGCTCCGCGCGGGGGGGGGGGGTACCTGAAGACGTGGGGTCCTCGGAGAAATCGTGGAGGTCTTCAGGAGGGTCGCCGTAGAACGAGTTGAACTTGTGACTTGAGACGGCCGCGAGGACAGCACCCTGT
Source organism: Schizopygopsis pylzovi (assembly GCA_027422435.1). Taxonomy (NCBI): domain Eukaryota; kingdom Metazoa; phylum Chordata; class Actinopteri; order Cypriniformes; family Cyprinidae; genus Schizopygopsis; species Schizopygopsis pylzovi. Next base: position 312,709 of record CM049830.1, on the reverse strand, counting down.
GAATCACATTCATTCATTACAGAGTCAGACTCAAACAGGGCTTTTGGGTGAAATCATCGAGGAACCGCAGACGCTTGACATTTGCACTCCAGAGACATATTTAGATCATCACGTCTCTTTATTCCTTTATGCTGCAACCGTCACGTAGCTGACTACAACCTCTGAAGCACTAGAAGAAAACATCCCCTGCTTTCATGTGGCTTTCAGCGCCACTCGATACGAGCTTTACTCTCGCTAACCTAAAACTGCTGCTTACACCTGAACTCACTTCTGATTACTGGACTTCTGAAGCATTTCACACAGACCACATATTACAGAAAAACACTTTTTTATTTACAAGTAAAAAGGTGAAAATGCATCTATTTATTTAATTTAACTAAACCTGTTATGTTTTTAGTCAACTAAATCTGCTTTATTTTCATTTACTAATATATTATGATATACTGGACCATGGAGCAAATATCAGACTTAAGCGTCAATTTTATGAAATTGAGATTTATACAGACACACACACACACACTCTCTTTCTCTCTCTCTCACACACACACACACACACACACTCTCTCTCTCTCACACACAAACACACACACTCTCACACACGCACTCTCTCTCTCACACACACACACACACACACACACACACACACACACTCCACACACACACACACACACACTCTCTCTCTCTCTCACACACTCTCTCTCTCTCTCTCTCTCTCTCACACACACACACACACACACTCACTCTCTCTCTCTCTCACACACACACGCACTCTCACTCACACACACTCTCACTCTCACTCACACACACACACACACACACACACACACACACACACACACACTCTCTCTCTCTCTCTCTACACACACACACACCCACACACACACACACTCTCTCTCTCTCTCTCTCACACACACACACACATTTACCGTAGTACCATATGTACCGTATTTGTTCAGTGTGCCGTTATTCAGCAGATCAGATGGAGAACTTTATCAAATAATCTGTTAGTTAGGAGTTAACTAGTCTCATCATCAGAAGAGCTCATGTAGCTCGATCCTGATCCAACTCAAACATATTAATAATCAATAATTAAGTTAACATTTATTTAAAATATATTTTAAAATAAATGTTGCCCTCCATATATTTCAATCCAAGAAAAGACATTAATATTTGAAGAACTAATAGCTGCTGTCTGTAATGCATGTAAACATATAACACGCCTGAATATTAATAAATAATGAATTAATCCTAAACGTAGGTTATTGTAGGATTGAAAATATGTTTTCTTGCCCCTGAAATATATTTCGGTATATGAGGGAGAAAGTAAATATATTTTACATTTCAACAATACATTAATTGAGCTTCATGTTTATAACACGTGACCCTGGAGCACGAAACTAGTCATTTTATTACATTGAGATTAATAGTAATAAATAATATTTCCATTGATGTATGGTTTGGACAATATTTGAAAATCTGGAATCTGAGGGTGCAAAAAAATCTAAATATTGAGAAAACCATCTTCAAAGTTGTTCTTAGCAATGCATATTACTAATCAATAATTAGGTTTATGGTATGTACTAAATATCTTCATGGAACATGATTTTAATATCTAATGATTTTTGGCATACAAATTGTTTAATAATTTTTAGCCATACAATGTATTGTTGGCTATTGCTACAAATATAGCTGTGCTGCTTATGAGTCACGTTTAGTCTAAAACTAACTCTTCCTTTTCTAATGACAGCCATGTTTAGTAATCAAAACGTAATTATTGATTATTAATATGCATTGCTAAGTACTTCATTTGGAGTACTTTAAAGATGATTTTCTCAATATTTAGATTTCTTTCAGCCAAATATACATCAATGAAATCTCATTTATTCAGCTTATATGTATACATCTCAATTTGATCGAATCCGTGTTATGACTGGTTTAGTGCTCACATCTGATGAACATGATTAATGGACAGATGTTAGGTGACGAGGAATAAACACCTTCAGCTTCCTCCGAGCGTTGAACTTCCTCAGCTGCTCCACCGTCTCCAGCAGGTGGGTCTTATACGAGTATCGGTCTCTCTCCTGCGACACACACACAACCGTGAACCTCACAAACAGGAAGTGACTTCTACAGGAAGACAACAGCAGCAGGAGGGAAGCTAGCGAGCGTGACCTTGAGCCAGGGATGGTTGAGCGCCTCGTAGACGGTGATTCTCTCGGCCGGGTCCAGCATTAGCATACGCCGCACCAGGTCTTTAGCGCTCTCCGAGATCTGACTCCACTGCCGAGGGTTCATCTGACAAACAAACCAGTTCATAACGAAACAGACCAATCTGGAATCTTACACAATATTACGTTTACTTCAGATGCAGACGAGTCTTTAGTAGTCGGGATAAAACGAGAAACATCTGACTGTGGGAGCAGAGAATAAACATATGCATATTATTTATCAAACTCATATTTTCATCTTCTCACCGTGATTATTATTTGCATTGTTTTCTAGCAGATATCTAAACATTCAGTTGCACTATTTTAAGGTATCCGTGTTGCTTTGTAATTATGGCACCGAGTAATATTAATTAACTGCATGTACTTACTATACGCTTGCATGTAATTATGCATCATTTATTGTTATTATAATAGTAAGTGCATGTAACAAGGACAGCTTAAAATAAAGTGTAACCACTAATTCTTGAATTAAGATGCATTTAGTGCAGAAGCTAAATTATCATAGTTTGCATAACCGTAGTCGTCAGTGTTCGTAATAATTAATTAATCAGTTTGACTAACTAGCAGTTAACCGAGTCTTGCATAAAAAATTTGTAAGTTCATGCAGTTAAATGCAGTTTATGCCTAAAAAAAAAAATAATAATAATAATTTTGTATGTTTTTGCTTGAGTTAAGAACAAATATCTGCCGGTGGGTTTAGAAAAATATTTTATTAACTTTTTTTACCTCACTAGCAGATATTTTTTCTTAATTAATTAATTTCAGAAAACAAGATTTTCAAGTAAATGTATCTTGACTTAAGTATGTTTCCATATTTGTACTTGAACTAGTCAAAAAATACGAAGTACTTGAGTAATGCAGACACAAACTGACATGGAGCCTCAGATCAAGTGCCCTACATAGGGAGCATAGATGCTACACATAATCATATTTCATGCATACGTCTCTGCATTAAACAAAATAGCACTGTCTATTCTCTCAATCCAGATGTGTTATAAGCACTCTATCCCTTCTCTGCTAATATAAGCAATGTTTGGGTTTATAAATACTGTTATGAACACATCTATGATTTGGAACAGAACCATCAGAGGAAGGTTTTGACATTAAAGACGCCCGCTGACGAGTCTCTTGAGGTCTAAACGAGTCATCAGTACCTTGTACTTCCCTTTCACGATGGCTTCAAACAGACGCTCCTTGGTGCCGTAAAAAGGCAAACAGCCGCTGAGAAGGATGAAGAGAATGACCCCGCAACCCCAGACGTCCACCGGCTTCCCATACGGCTCTCGCTTGACCACTTCAGGAGCCATGAAGTGAGGGGTCCCGACACGACCTACAGAGAGACAGACCCCCCCGAGGCTTCAGAAACAGCGCTTTCTGTGAACATGATCTGCTGTGGGGTGAAGACACACGTACCTCCAGCCACCAGCCCAGACTCGCCCAGCTGGATGGCCACGCCGAAGCCGCCCAGTTTGACCGGAGCCGAGTTCTCCTTCGAGGCCAGCAGGACACAGTGAGGCTGGACACACACACACCAGAGCATGTGAGCGGAGCGGAGCGTGGAGCGAGCGAGGAGCGGAGCGTGCAAAATATAGTCGGAGCGCGGAGCGGGTTTTTATCCAAAGGCTGGAGCGATCGCTCTGTCTCGCTCCGGTTCCGCTCCGATACCGCTCACACCACGAGCCTAGGGCATGCACAAATCCACCCTGAATTCACCTGTGCCTTCAACAATTAACAAAACCATCAGCCTATACTTTAAAAATCGTTCGTTGTGAAGGAGTATTTTAATTCTCGTTAGATATTCCAGTAACGAGAGTTCGTTAAATATTTCCAAAAGCAAACCGACAGGTCATACAGGTGCACAATTCCTGTCAAAAAATAGATGATAATGTTGAACATGATCAGGAATGTGGTGATATATATGTTCTATTTTGACTGATGTTGCTGTTGCTGTGAGTTCTTTATAGGATATAGGCTGCGTGGCGGACGCGTCGCGGAGCGTGTTTGCAGCGTGTTGATTTTCCTTCCCGCACCCATGTTAACAGATTAGTACGACGGCGTTTTAGTGCCACATAAAAAAAATAAATAAATCTAAGATTACGAGATTAAAGTCGTAATATTTCGAGAATAAACTCGAAACTACGAGAATAAAGTCGAAATGTTACGAGAATAAAGTCGAAACACTTCGAGAATAAAGTCGAAATGTTACGAGAATAAAGTCTAAACACTTCGAGAATAAAGTCGTAATATTTCAAGAATAAAGTCGTAATATTTCGAGAATAAAGTCGTAATATTTCGAGAATAAACTTGTAGTAATACGAGATTAAACTCCTAATATTTTGAGAAAATCACAGAATTGCTAGAAACAATGGATGTGGAGGATTTGGTTAAATCCTACTTTAGATTAGGATTTAGCAATAAGGAAATTCTTTGTCTTTTGGCGCATCAGCACGGAGTTATAATTAGTAAAAGGACACTGCAGTGGTTATGTAGGAAACTTAATTTATTCAGAAGAAAAATAACGACGTCGCCAGTAGGCTACTTCAGCCGGTGTCCCAACGCGTTGTGGCATTATGGCATATTCGGAGACGTCGAGCGCGCCGAAGTTCAACTCCTTCAGGGTCGATTTCTTTGATCACCATCCTCATAGTCTCTTGAGAAACAACATATCCTCTTCGAATAGCACGCAGATGTAACCATCGACCACTGGTCGCCATCTCAGACTGCACAAAAGAGGCAATTTCCTCAATGTCTGTCTGATTTTTTCTTCTGAATAAATTAAGTTTCCTACATAACCACTGCAGTGTCCTTTTACTAATTATAACTCCGTGCTGATGCGCCAAAAGACAAAGAATTTCCTTATTGCTAAATCCTAATCTAAAGTAGGATTTAACCAAATCCTCCACATCCATTGTTTCTAGCAATTCTGTGATTTTCTCAAAATATTAGGAGTTTAATCTCGTATTACTACGAGTTTATTCTCGAAGTGTTTCGACTTTATTCTCGTAACATTACGACTTTATTCTCGTAACATTACGACTTTATTCTCGTAATATTTCGACTTTATTCTCAAAGTGTTTCGACTTTATTCTCGTAACATTTCGACTTTTTTTCTCGTAGTTTCGACTTTATTCTCGTAGTTTCGAGTTTATTCTCGAAATATTACGAGTTTATTCTCGAAATATTACGAGTTTAATCTCGTAATCTTAGATTTTTTATTTTTTTTATGTGGCACTAAAACGCCGTCTTAGATTAGAGCAGCCACATTGCCTGCGGAATACGCGCGTATCAGGTGTGGTCCAACCACGCCGCAACTGCGGCTCCACGACAGAATAGAAGTGAAGCGGATTTTTTCCGCAGCAGTCACGCAACAAACCCGCTCCACGTCTGCCACGCAGACAGTGTGTCGGAGGCGTAAGGCTTCGGTTGAAAACGGCAGGTCTTAGGCATGCAGAGTAATTTTAAATTTGAGCGAGCGTGGAGCGATTTCACCGGAGCGGGATGAAATTGTAGATGAGCGGGGAGCGGAATTGAGCGGAGCGATCTGGTCCGACTTTGAGCGGTGAGCGGGGGAGCGAACACCCACGTGAGCGGGGAGCGGAAATTCTCACCGCTCAGCTCCGCTCACATGCTCTGACACACACACACACACACACACAAAACCACTGAACACATGTCCTACATAAAGCCACGTGTGTTCTCATATCACCGCATGAGATGTGGGAGAATGAGTCGAGGACAATCATCTAAACACAAACCACAAACACACGAGTGAACAGCGCTGATAAACTCGTGTGTAATGGCGTATGGGATAAATAATCCTCATCGTTTTATTTGGATACATAGATAACGGATTTCAGGAATTTAGTTTTTTTGGTCTTTGAGAGAGAGAGAGAGAGAGAGAGAGAGAGAGAGAGATATAGAGAGAGAGAGAGACACAGAGAGAGAGAGAGAGAGAGAGATATATATATAGAGAGAGAGAGAGATATATATATAGAGAGAGAGAGAGAGAGATATATATATATAGAGAGAGAGAGACATAGAGAGAGGATTGAAACACTTTTATTGTATCACAAATTACCTCTTACACAAATTCACAATAATAGTAATTCACATAAAACAAAGTTAAACATTCAAAAACAACACACAAGATATCTTTAAAACACCAAAAATCACAAAAGAGACATTCATTATTTACAAGTTTCAATTTTGATTCCATTGAATCAAATTGATTGCATTGATTGCATCAATAGTCTCAAGTTGGTTCCCTTTATTCTTTCTCGTTTTCCATATCGCTAATTTAGCTGTTCCCAACAAATAATGTAATATACATGTCTTCCTTCTCATTGAATACCTACCTATACATAACGCCCCCAATAAATATTTTATCTGAAAATTCCTCATCAAATTTTATAAACAGATCCTTAAGAAAATTAAAGAGACCTTGTAATCTTCCACATTTTAAAAATTGCTTTGACAACATTGTGATGTTACAATAAAGCTAATTTGAATTGAATTGAGAGAGAGAGACAGAGACATAGAGACATAGAGAGAGAGACATAGAGAGAGAGACAGAGAGAGAGAGAGAGAGAGAGAGAGAGAGAGAGAGAGAGAGAGAGAGAGAGAGAGAGAGAGAGAGAGGAAGAGAGAGAGAGAGAGAGAGAGAGAGAGAGAGAGAGAGAGAAGAGAAGAGAGAGAGAGAGAGAGAGAGAGGAGAGAGAGAGAGAAGAGAAAGAGGAAAGAGAGAGAGAGACAGAGAGAGAGAGAGAGAGAGAGAGAGAGAGAGAGAGAGAGAGAGAGAGAGAGAGAGAGAGAGAGAGAGAGAAAGAGGAAGAGACTTTTATCAAAATGGAACTGTAATGATACAGGGAAACAATGCTGCCCTCACAAACTTTGAGCAGACCTTCCAGTGCTTAAAAGAAATGGTGGAAAGAGATGAAGCAAACCCCTGCGAGCAAAACCACTCAGACACACCAGAAGACACTGACCAAAATGAGCCCTCAACCCATAACAACAAAAAGAACAGGACCACTCCGGAAACCACAGAGAACATCAGCCTTCCCCCAAGCACAGGACTACACAACACAGTCGATCAGCTACAACACAGCTTAGCACTGCTTGAACTGGAAATAGTGGAACTGAGTGAGCAAGTCCACGCCTTGACCACTAAAGACACGGAACAACCCAGAGTACAGCTGGACCAGATAAGAAACCAGCTGAAAATATCCATCCAGGAACTTAAGGGGGAAATGAACACACTGAATCAGGACAGGGAAACGTTTAAAAAAGACCGCAAAGAACTTCAACACACCGTGGGGAAGGAACTTTCAGAAATGAAAGACTACATGGGGAGGGAGCTCGCATGCTTCAAAGTCGAGCTACAACAACGGGACAGACAGATAGAGACCCTAACAACACAGATGAGGTGTCTCTCTATCCCTGCAAATGCCCCAAAAGACCCCCCACACTCACCAACACCTACGCAGCCAAACCCCAGCAGCACACCTCCGGCACCCACCAAATCATCACACCCCAGCAACAGCCAAAGGGAAGCAGAAACACCTGCAACACCCAGAAACCCAGAAACCCCTCAGAACACCACTGCTACAACCCCAGCTGAGAAACAGCCAGTGAAAACAGAGGCTGACATTGCTATCCTCATGGACTCCAATGGGAAGTTCCTACAAGAAGAAAAACTGTTTCCAGGCCGTAAAGCAACAAAACTCTGGTGCCCAAAAACAGGTGATGCCCTCAGAATACTTTCTGACTCCAGCTTTGGCACACCCTCACATATCATCATACACACAGGCACCAACGACCTGAGAAGGGAACAGGAGAGAGTTGGGCAGCTGATCTGCAGAGTAGCAGAGAAGGCTACAGAGACCTACCCCAACACAAAGATCACCATATCTACCCTCCTACCCCGCAGAGACATTCACCCAGACACCATCCAGAGAGTCAACGCTGACATCTCCAAAGGATGTGCTCGCCTGCCCAATGTGTATCTGGCTCATCACCCCTCCCTCACAATCAGAGACCTGTACGACCACGTACACATAAGGAAGGACAAAGTCAATGTGTTTGCAAAAACACTGAAAGACACAGCATGGGGCAGACAAACCACATCTACTCCCCTGAAAACAACACATATACCAATCCACAGAACACAAATCCAGACACCCAGCAGAAACGCACAGTCCCATCATAGAGAACGACCCCCACTGGCTGCACAATACTGGAGACCCACACACCATGCTAAATTCCCCATCAGAACACCCCATGCACCAGCGCTACACCACCACAGGACACCCCAGTCTGCACCAGAGGACCACCAAAGACACCCCGACCACCACAAAAACACCACTCCAGGCAGAGGAGCAACACTAGGATGGGCCCATCACCAGCAGAAACCAGCCTCCCACCCGCCCATGCATCCTCAGCTGATAACACACTGATCTCAGCACCACTCCCACACTCCAGGAGCTACGCTCAGGCCCTGAAAGGACCAGCAAATACACTGGAGATGAGCGAGATCAGACAGCTGCTGAACTACATCAGTGCCCAGCTGACAGCATGAGGGTCCACACAGCATACAAACATCTGCCAAACAACGAGAAAAAAAAAAAAAGAAAGAAAAAAAACAACAACAACAACATTATTTTTAAATATATTAGATTACATTAGAAAAGGATTACCTCTATTTTTGAAAACAAGAACTCTATTCATTGAACTCTTGAAATGACTCTTTCGATATCAATGTGGAACATTCAAGGCTTGAATTCATCAGCATTTGGGCTGAAGAGTTTAAACACAGAATTCCAGAAGAGCATCAAGGAGATGGACATTATAATTCTACAGGAGACATGGAGCAGGGCAGACGCAATCACCCACTGCCCACCCAACTACAGAGAAATCATCCTACCATCACAAAAACTCAGCACAGTCCGACAGGGAAGAGACTCAGGAGGACAAATAATCTGGTACAAATCAAAACTCCACAACCACATCAACACAGTAAAGCAAGGCAAATGCTACACCTGGCTTAAAATCCACAAGGAACTGCTCTCATCCAGAAAAGATATATTCCTGTGTGCCATATACATCCCGCCATCAGAGTCCCCCTACTACAGCGAAGACATGTTCTCCACATTAGAGGAAGAGACGAATCACTTCCAGGCCCAGGGAAACGTGCTCATCTGCGGGGACCTGAACGCAAGAACAGGACTACAGCCGGACTTCACCGACACACAAGGTAGCAAATACATCAACAACAAATTGACTGTTATTAACAACACTTTCTCCCATATCCACAGAAATAACCACGACCATACAGTAAACAAGAATGGAAAAGACCTCCTGCAGCTCTGTCGAAGCCTGGGTCTGTATATCATCAACGGTAGGTTACGAGGGGACACTTTAGGTAGATTCACATTTTGCTCACCTCTTGGGAATAGCACAGTTGATTATATGATAACAGACATAGATCCTTCATCTCTCAGATCATTCACCGTTAGAGAACTGACCCCTCTGTCTGATCACAGTCAAATCACTGCGTATCTCAAAAAGACTGAAAATAACATTAACACAAAGCCCAGTAACCTGTACAACATCAGAAAACCATACAGATGGGCTGAAAACAGCGCTGAAGAATATCAGAAAGCACTTAGCAGCCAAAAAATACAAGCGCTGATAGATAACTTCCTAAATAACACCTATGCTCACACTAATAAAGGGGTCAATCTTGCTGTCAAAGATATCAATTACATATTTGAAAAATCAGCAAAACTATCCAAATTGAAAACCAAAAAATGGAAATAATCCCAATAATGCAGAGATCCGTCATCTTTCCTGCGAAACACTAAAACAATACAAACACACACTCAGAACCAAAAAAGCACAATACACCCAAAAACAACTGACAATAATCGAGAAGTCAGTGAACACAAACAAATTTTGGGATAATTGGAACAACCTGAAAAAAACTGATCATGAAGAACTGCCCATTCAAAATATGGGAAAGTCATTTCCAAACATTGTTTAATAAAGTACAAACAGACACGAACTGTAAGCAAAATCAAACAATCAACCAATTAGAAAAACTAGAATTATCAATCAAAGATAACCAAAACCCATTAGATTTCCCAATAACTGATAAAGAACTTAAAGAAAAAATCAAAAACCTCCAACTCAAAAAATCAAAAGCACCTGATGGGATATTAAATGAAATGATAAAACACACAAGCAGCAAGCTCCACTTAGCCATTCTAAAACTATTCAATGTGATCCTGCGTGTAGGTTACTTCCCCGACATCTGGAATCAAGGCTTGATAACACCAATCTTTAAAAACAACTACAGAGGCATCTATGTGAGCAGCAACCTGGGAAAGTTATTCTGTAGCATAATAAATGCTCGATTACTAGACTTCATCACCGCACACAATGTACTGAGCAGAAGTCAAATCGGATTTTTACCAAATTACCGTACATCTGATCACATCTATACATTACATACTCTGATTGAAAAACACGTTCATCAAGATAAAGGGAAAATATATGCATGCTTTATTGACTTTAAAAAAGCGTTTGACTCAATCTGGCACCAAGGACTATTCTACAAACTTATTGAAAGTGGAATAGGAGGTAAAACCTATGACCTCATCAAATCAATGTACACTGAAAGTAAATGTGGCGTAAAAATCAACACCAAACGCACAAGGTATCTTTCCCAGGAGCATGGAGTGAGACAGGGCTGCTGCTTAAGCCCAACATTATTTAACATCTATATCAATGAACTGGCGCTCAGTCTGGAGCGATCTGCAGCCCCTGGCCTCGCTCTACACGACTCACAGATCAGATGCCTGCTATATGCAGACGATCTGGTTCTGCTGTCTCCCACTAAACATGGTTTACAGCAGAACCTGGACCTGCTGGAGCAATACTGCCAGACCTGGGCCCTGACAGTCAACCTGAAGAAAACCAACATTATGATCTTTCAGAAGAGATCCAGATCCCAGGGAACACAACACATCTTCATTAGGCACTAACCAGATAACTCACACATCACACTACAACTACCTGGGTTTGAAAATCACATCCACTGGAAACTTTAATCATGCTGTGAATGAACTGAGAGATAAAGCACGCAGGGCCTTCTACGCCATAAAACGGCAATGTCCTATAGAAATCCCTATTAGAATTTGGCTGAAAATAGTAGAATCAGTAATTGAACCCATTGCACTCTATGGCAGCGAGGTGTGGGGTCCACTGACAAACCCAAGTCAAGATCTCACCAAATGGGAAAAAACATCCGATTGAGACTCTGCATGCAGAACTCTGTAAAAATATAGTACACGTGCACACAACAAATAACGCATGCAGGGCAGAATTAGGCAAATATCCTCTAATCACTAAGATACAAAAAAGGGCAATTAAATTCTGGAAACATCTGAAGCTCAGTGACCCCCAATCATACCATTATAAAGCCCTGCAATACCAAGAGATGAGCAAAGAAAGCAAGCCCTTCCTCCAGCTGATCCAGAGCTTCAGTCCTGATGCTTCACAAACATCTACTGATGCTTTGAATCACAACATCAGAACCAATCAGATCACTGCACAAATCAAACAGAGCTACATCACTCACTGGCAAACCCAAACTCAACAACAGAGTAAAATGCAATGCTATCTGTCCCTAAAGAGAGAGTACAGTATGGCAGAGTATCTGTTCACAGTGTCAGATAAGAAACTGAGAAGCACGTTGACCAGATACAGACTCAGCGGACACAAGCTGATGATAGAGACGGGCAGACACAGACAAACATGGCTGCCCCCGGAGCAGAGATTGTGTTCACACTGTGACCTGAATCAGATGGAAACAGAACTGCACTTCCTGACAGAGTGCTCCAAATACACAGATATACGGACTAGGGATGGGTCACGATTTTCGAATATTCGAATAGTCAATTTAATTATAGAATATCGATTAGGTTATGCGATTATTTTCTAAAGGTTTACCCACACTGGGTGTTTTGAACCATCCCCGAGCCGCGTCTGAGCCCCAAAGCCCTGTTCGTTTGAGTAAAGTGATCACTCCGTGACGCGCTTGGACGCGGTTTGTTTAGCAGGCCCTGGCTTGGTTGTAAGAGGTGGGCCAGAGTGCGGTTCATTTGGACCAATACATAGAGAGAGGGCCGTTTGTTTCAGCATCAAAAAACAACTCAAAATAATAAACCACAAAGTTAACAAAACGATGCACTCCCCTGAGCTGAGCGAGAGCGCTTCTCTGCCACATTCACGTGCTATCAGAAACGTCCGGTTTCCCACTTATGAAGTCGTGACGAGCTCGCTGCATTCAGTTTTTTTGTTGAATAAATAATGTAATATTCCACTGGTTGATAACCATAAATATTTATGTAAAAAAGAGTTGTGCTGTTTTTGTGTTAAATGTAAAGAATGACAGGTTGGATGCCACAGACTTTTTTTTTTAT
>CM049830.1:290000-295000 GCA_027422435.1 Schizopygopsis pylzovi | reverse complement strand
TCGACCGATATATCGGTTTACCGATATTCAAGCATTTGACCATAATCGGATATCGGGTTTGTAAGAAAAGAAAAAAGCACGGCCACCGCATGTAACTTTATACAAGATTCACTCGTTTGAAACGTGCTAAATTATATTAACATTTACTATAGAACCATTATTTCACCAATAAACATCTAAATAAATACATCTCTATCCAAATTAATGATTTATTATCTCCGCAAGCGATCGCAGTTTGAGTATAGTTCTGTGTAAATAGATAAACCGGCAGTCAGCAGTTTTCATAATTTAGACAAAAACATTTTAATAATTCTGATAAAACAGTTATCATGACGTATAGTGACAATAAAAGGCATTCAGTAAATTATCAGGAGATTTTTGCACTTGGCTTTTAAAACATGCCTGACTGGTTGTTTCTCCCCCCCCCCCAGAGATGAAGACTCAAGCGGATTGACTTCAGTGAACTTCACCCCGAGATAAACACACAAACACGATGAGCCCCGTCTTCACCAATCGCAGCAGCAACCTCTCGTGTCCTCTGGAGGAGGAGAGTCTGCGGCTCCCGCTGGCGGTGCTTTACTCGCTCATCTTTCTGTTCGGTCTGCTAGGAAACCTGCTGGCTCTCTGGGTCTTCATCTTCCTGCACTCGCGCAGAAACTCGGTGCGCGTCTTCCTGATCAACGTGGCGCTGGCGGACCTGGTTCTGCTGGCGTGTCTTCCCTTCCGCGTGCTGTACCACGCTCAGGGGAACGTGTGGTCTCTGGGGCCGCGCATGTGCAAGGCGGTGGGCAACCTGTTTTATATGAACATGTACATCAGCATCATGCTGATGGGTCTGATCAGTCTGGACCGCTATCTGAAGATCATCGGGTCTCAGAGGGGCTTGCGCTGGCTCCGGGGCAGCCGCTGGAGTCTGGTGACCTGTGTTCTGCTGTGGAGCGGCTCTCTGGTGATGGTGGTGCCTATGATCGCGCTGACCGAGGGAAACGAGGAGTCGGGGAAGTGTTTCCAGTACAAGCAGAGAAAGCACGCTAGAGGCAAAGCCTACTTTAATTTGTGTATGGTAGCAGTGTTCTGGTTGGTGTTCGCAGTGCTGTTTGTTTCATACGGACGCATCGCACGCAGACTCCTCCGAGCATCACGAGACAAACCCAACCTGCCGAACGCTACACGCTACGCACGCACTGCGAGGAAATCCTTCGTGGTTCCGCTCCTCTTCACTATCTGCTTCGTGCCGTATCACGCCTTCAGAGGCTTCTATGTGGCTTCGCAGCTGCGCGACGTCAGCTGTGAGACGCGGCGGATCATGGATCTCACCAACGAGATCATGCTTCTGTTCTCGGCTCTCAACAGCTGCCTGGATCCGGTCATGTACTTCATGCTCTCGAGCTCGGTGCGCAAGGCCACCGTTCGGACCTTGTCGGAATTCCTGCGTTTGCAGTACGAACCCGCGGCGACCAACAGCTCGACCACGGACCCCCGGAGGACGTCGGTGTCCCACGCGTCTAATGCTCCGGTGCTGGGCACGTCCAGAGGCAGCCTGGGACTCATTACAGCGAGCCTCCGCGTCAAACCCAACGACCGAGAGTCCTGTCCGCAGGCCACGGCGCTCTCGAGCTCTTGAGCTTCACCTTTGACCCACATACTGACCCGTGAAAGTGCCCCGGAAGTGACTCACTGGTGTGAAACGAAGATTAGCTCGGAAAGTGTGCATGAGATATCACTTCTGCGAGAGCCGCTGAGCGATTTATGGCTGGACGCCTCAACCGCAGATCACCACACATCTGCTTTGAGATTAATATCGGATGCAACTCTCACTGAACTCTTTTCAAGCTCACTATATGGACAAAAGTATTCTAATGAACAGGTTTGACTACTTTAATCATGTTTAAGCATATAATGATATTCTAGGGAATCTAATTGTATAGCAACAGTTTGGACTCTTTTCTATTGTAACATGACAGTGTCTCTGTGTATAAGACAAGAATCAAAGAGAAATGATGATTCAGTCAGTGTGGAAGAACTTGACTGGTCTGCAGAAAGCAGCTGAACACCTCTGGTGTGACTTTAAATGAGACAAACTCATCACCAAACACCAATGACTTGTACATATGCGGTATGTGAACCTGGAGCACAAAACCAGTCTTAAGTCGCTGAGGTATATTTGTAGCAATAGCCAACAATACACTGTATGGGTAAAAATTAACCATTTTCTTTTATGCCAAAAATCATTAGGACATTAAGTAAACATCATGTTCCATGAAGATATTTTGTAAATTTGCTACTGTAAATATATCAAATACTAATATGCATTGCTAAGAACTTAATTTGAACAACTTTAAAGATGATTTTCTCAATATTTAGAATTTTTTTGCACCCTCAGATTTCAAATATTGTCCAAACCATACATCAATGGAAAGATTATTTATCCAGCTTTCAGATGATGCATACATCTTAATTTCACAAAATTGATCTTTATGACTGGTTTTGTGCTTCGGGGTCACATATGGACAAAAGTATTATATTGTAAAAGTATTCTTTTTTTAGAACTGAAAAAAAAAAAGGCCTTCCAAAACTGATGCAAACATAATTCATGTATTTTAAAAGTGTACATCCATCTCTGTTTTGGAAGTGTCTAAAATTACAGTCAAGTCGATAAAACTAGAAGCACACAGTTCCCTGGAATATCATTATATGCTTAAACATTAAATTAGACTTCAGTGCTAAAGTAGTCAAACCTGTTCATTACTTTTGTCAATATAGTGAATTTCAGGCAGCTGCGGTGACTTACAGATGAAGCACGCCTCCTGCTGGAGGACAAGAGCTACTGCATCTCCTATTATACGCTTCAGTGGACGGTTACCATTATAAAAACATAGCTGTGCAAAGGAACCGGTCTGAATCATCCTGTAACCCACTAGCCAGTGTTAGACTGACCTCACACAGCTTGTTTATCTCTAAAGACAGCAGCTGCTGAGTCTGTGATCTCATGAACGTCCGACACAACCGATCAGCTGATCAAAAGAGTCAATAATCCCACTTTAATCACAGATGGACGATTGGACGTCTCCTGATGTCATCTTATGTCCGCACTTTCTGACCAGTGCATCGTTTGTGACCTGGTGACGATCATCTTGACATGACTGTTCATCTCTTCTACTGTGTGCTTTTAAATATTTAGCATTTAAAGGGTGATTATTAAAGAGACATTTTAGGCTTATTAATAAGAAATGTGCATTGTGCACAAGTAATACTCCAAATAAAGTATTAATATAATTTTTATATATATATCAGTAGGTCTTGAGTTATATATTAGTACATATGTTGAACTATACTTAGTATGAAATGATTAAATGATGATTCAGTCTAAAAATGTAGAATAATCACAAAATTCAAGATATGGGGGACAGAAAATGCATTTATATAATTTCATATAGGTCCATCAATATCACGAGTACCTTTTTTTCTCCAAAAATTATCATGATTACACATGTAATACTAATATAGCCTATTGATTTTTTACAACAGTGGAATAAACAATAAGTTAATATTAAAGAGACGTACGTTTTAGACCCTATATTGTTCTATTATATATTGTAAATAACTCCAGACACAGCTACAGCACTGTTTTGAGTCTCAGTGATTCGTTCCTGAATGAATCAATCTTTAAATGATTCGGTTCATTTCAAATGACTCACGTCTCAGTGATTCGTTCCTGAATGAATCAATCGTTTAAATGATTCGGTTCTTTCACAATGACTCACGTCTCAGTGATTCGTTCCTGAATGAATCAATCTTTAAATGATTCGGTTCATTCGCAATGACTCACGTCTCAGTGATTCGTTCCTGAATGAATCAATCGTTTAAATGATTCGGTTAATGTCGCAATGACTCACATCTCAGTGATTCTTCCTATAAAAATCGTTTATATTGTATATTCACACTTATTGATCTTTATGAATCAGTTTAAATGATCGTCTTGCATAACTGACATGCGTGTTCTTCCATACAAGATCGAGTTCTTATGTACTTTAGATCTTATTGTATTATTTAAAGACGTTTTATGATTTAATATATAAGAATTTGACTTGATTTTACTAAAGAATCGTCCATCTACCCAACAACACCAGGGTCGTCACATAACCTAAACATGATTTGTGCACTAATTACCCTTTAAAGATGTGAAGGTTAGTGAGGAGACGCAGACGAGTCTTACCTTGACGTCTCGGTGTATGACGTTGTTATCGTGGCAGTAGCGCAGAGCTTCGAGTATCTGCCGCATGTAGTGACTGAGAACACAAACGACACAGATTGAGCTTGACCGGTGGATGCAGACTGACCGTGTGTGAGGTGAACAGGCAGTGGATCTCACCTGGACACCGCCTCGCTGTAGACGAAGCCAGCATCGGCCCTCTTCACGATCTCGAAGCACAGATCGGCTCCATCCATACTGCACACAGACACGAGACCGTTACACACACACACGCTCGATGTAAGGGATAGTCAACGGCTAGCCGTGGAGGCAAAGAACCGCCCGACGCGAAGCGGAAATTTATTTGAATGAATTATAGCATGTATTTCAATTAATTGTCGATCGATCGAGAGACATGTGTGTGTGAGAGTGAGAGTGTGTCGTATGTGTGTTATGCGTGTGTGTGTTATGCGTGTGTGCATGATGCATGTGTGGGTGTGTTTGATGCATGTGTGTGAGTGTGTGTGTGGTGTGATGCATGTGTGCGTGTGATGCATGTGTGTGTGTGTGTGTGTGTGTGTGTGTGTGTGTGTGTGTGTGTGTGTGTGTGTGTGTGATGCATGTGTGTGTGTGTGTGTGAGCATGTGATGCATGTGTGCGTGTGTATGTGATGCATGTGTGTGTGTGTGTGTGTGTGTGTGTGTGTGTGTGTGTGTGTGTGTGTGTGTGTGTGTATGTGTGCGTGTGTGTGTACGATGCATGTGTGTGTGTGTGTGATGCGTGTGTGTGTGTGTGTGTGTGTGTGTGT